>OZ057403.1:21469773-21824817 GCA_964056735.1 Allodiplogaster pararmata | reverse complement strand
AAACTCATCCACGAATGCAGTTTATAAACCTTCCAGAGCGCACATGAATAACTATTACGAACTTGTGTTCAGTTAATCGGAACTCTAACTCGCTTCTCTACTTGAATTCCACTGTCATCAACCTTCTTCATGGATCATGAGAAAGTCCCGAAGCCGGATATTCAAACTCTTCAGCCGTCACAGAGTGACTACTTCTGGCCCTATCATGCAGAAGCTTCGTTGCCTAAAACTGTTTCTATGACTGCTGCATCAGTGAACGCTAATACTTTGACTACTGACTCTATGACTGATGCGCCTTTGACTGTAGTGCCGATGAATGCGACCTCAATGGCTGCAGGGCCGATAAACGCTGCCTCGATGAATGCGGCCTAAACTCCTCCAAACGAGTACAACTACTCATCAACGGAATTTAATCCTCAAGCGTACCAGCAGTATTCGTTTTGCCCTTGCTCCTGTTCCCAACCGACTCCATCAATGGGATTGCAGCTGTACGTCCAGAGCTCTTCGTCCTTCGGAATGGCTCTTCCTTTCCAACCCAAGACAGCCTTCTTTCATGACAATGGAATCAA
Organism: Allodiplogaster pararmata; assembly: GCA_964056735.1. Lineage (NCBI taxonomy): Eukaryota > Metazoa > Nematoda > Chromadorea > Rhabditida > Diplogasteridae > Allodiplogaster > Allodiplogaster pararmata. The sequence continues at coordinate 21,824,248 of OZ057403.1, read as the reverse complement.
CGAACATAAGATCTTATCGATTCAGTCTCAGTCCTACAATGGCAGTTCTCAGTGGATCAGGACCTCTTCTCAAACTCCTCAATACAGTCTTCCAAATATATATATTTTATCTGAGTGCGCATTGGTAATCAAACATCATAGACAATAAATTTGTTTGAAGAAAAAAAAAGACAATTGAGAGCTATGGCATATGAAGGCTAGATACTTCATTAAATGCGAAACACTATTCTATTTACAGACAATTTTTTTACGGAAAGCTTTGAGAGACTTTTCCCGAAGAAGATCAATAGGTAACTTGCTAAATATTCGAGAAACTCGCAAAGAGAAGCTGTAGTACCTAGCAGTGTTACGAGTTTTTTCAACTTGAATACCACTAGGATTATTTCTTGTACAACGTCCTTCTTTAAATATGCGGTTTCTATCAATTATGGACTGGTTCTGCATAATCTTCCAACCCATGACAACGTCGTTTTGATATCTCCTATCGGCCAATTTTGTTAGGCCTAGACATCTTAGCCTAGTTTCATAAGACGGAAGAGCCTGAGGGTACATTTTGTTCGGAAAACAACGATAATATACAATGCGTGTAAAAATTCTCTGAACATTTTCTACCGTTGTCGAATCTTTCGAGTAGTGAGGATTCCAAAGCGTCGAAGCAAAGTCTAGGTGAGGCATTACATAAATTTTAAAACATTTGACCAATATAGATGAATCGTGGACAGAGATGGTTCTAAGAAATGAGAACATAGCCTTTCGAGCTTTGGCCACCCTATCAAGTACAGTGTCATTACGACGTAGGGATGCGGCCAATTGGATGCCCAAATCACGCACTTGTGGTACTCTGTCGATCGATATCTGATTGATGACATATGTAGTAGACGGATTACTGGAACCAATATGTAAATGGAAGGACTTAGACGGTGAAAGATTCAACTGATTGGAAAGGCACCAGTTATGAACACAGTCAAGAGCTTCTTGTAGTTCTTTTTTCTCGTTCATATCTCCCTTGTTATAAGAGACATATAATTTAATATCATCGGCATAAGCCTGGTACTTCACATTCGGAAAACAATCGAGAACATCATTAATGTCGGCGATATATAAAGTAAACAGAAAAGGACCTAGTACAGAGCCTTGAGGAACTCCGGAGTTCACTGGCAGTGATTTCGAAAACGATTTACCTATTCGAACCGAAAAACTACGCTCCGTCAGAAATGATTTTAACCAGGAAAGCAATGGATCGTTGATGCCGTAATATTTGCATTTGTGGAGGAGTTTCGGAATACTTATGGAATCGAATGCCCTAGAAAAGTCTAAATAAATAACATCCGTACACTGGCCGATTGATAAAGCATTAGTCCAATCATCGTCACAAACTAAGAGATTAGTGACAACAGATGCACCTACTCTGAATCCATGTTGGTTACTAGGGATTATGTTGTTTTTCGTGCAATGATCAACAAGAATGTCTCGAACTAGGCGTTCCATAGTTTTAGAGGCTGGAGAAAGAATGGAAATGGGACGATAAGATGAAGAAAAACTAGGATCTTTACCAGGTTTCGGAATTGCAGAAATGAAGGAATGCTTCCATATTTTGGGAGTAGATTGGAGCATGATGCACATGTTATAAATGTGCGTCAGGGGGAGACACAGTGATGAGGCACATTTCTTAAACATTATCTGAGGAATATCATCACTACCTGTACTACCAGTAGATTTAAGTTTCATAAGTTGCCTAAGAACAACATGCGGTAAGAAAACTTCTAAATTCGAAAGAGGAGGGAAAGGCCTATCAAGGAAAGAAGGAGTAACTGTGTCAGCCGTTATGAAAGAAGAGGCAAATTCACTTGCAAGCATATCACACTTTTCAATTGTATCCGTTACCATAGTACCAGTAATATCGGTTAAAAATCTCGGTGGTCTTGGCTTCGGTTTAGTGAGAGATGAAATATGTCTATAAAGATCACGAGATCGCTTCAATTTGGTTTTTTCGGAATACTGTTTCCATCTACGCATCTTATGAAGGAGTTTCACACTTGCCTTTTTATAAAGAGCCAGCGATGCTGGTTTATCTATCTTACCGAACAGTCTATTTCTATAAGCAATCAATTTCATGATATGCAGAGGATAAGAACAATGAAAATCTCGTGGGGTGCGTAAAGGAACGAAACGAGATATAGCACTGGTAACAATAGACGTGAAACGGGAGTATAAATCATCACAAGAGGTAAAACTATCGAACTCGTACTCCCAGTTGATGGTACTGAAAAATCGATTTATGAGGTCGTAGTTTGCTCTTGAATAATCACGAATGGGTGTAGAGATTGGTGACGAAGCGGATGTAGCTATATGGAAAGAAATACCACTATGGTCACAAGAGGGAAATGCAGGAATTATTTTCACATTTGTGAACATTTCTGGTGAAGAACTAAAAATCCAGTCTAAACAGCGACCAGCACGAGTTGGCTCACGACATAGAAACACTAAATCAAAAGCGGAAATTATTTCATGAGTCTTCTTGTGATTACATGAGTTGTCAACCACTAAGGCATCGCAGTTCATATCACCTATCACAAGCAGTGGATGATCATTGAAAGAAAATATATCCGAGAGTGAGTCACAGAAAGATTCTGTTTGAGCAGTGCTGTAATCGGGAGGGCGATAGAAAAGAACTAGACGAACTATTGATTTGGTGACTAGGAGATCAATAAATAATATCTCGTTCGGATGAAAGGAGATGCTAGATTCAATGAACGAAAGGTGATCACGTATAATTAAGGCAACACCACCTCCTCTACTATTACGATCACAACGAACTATTACATATGGTAATATGCCTATTATTTCATGATCGGGAATACTTTTCTTCAACCAAGTTTCCGTTAGCAAGACTATATCAGGTTTTTCATTCTCTAAATACATTCGAAAAACAGAAAGTTTATTGCATAGAGAACGAATATTATAATACGATACTTTCAAGAAAATATCAGTAGAGTGAAAATTACGAGTACGGACAGAACTAGGATTCGAATATATAGAACGGTGTGATGAAACATGACCTGGACATTTCGCTAGTTTGACGGCAAGGCTACGTGGACTGTCGGATGAATAGATTGTCGAGGAACGGTGACTTCTGACGAGCGGAGGACTTGGACGTTTCTTGCTGATGACCCAGTCGACTTCGTTGATCTCACAGTGATGTTCTGACTTCCTTGGAACGTTCGTTGATGGGAAGAGGGTCGATTGGTATATGATTGACGAAGAGCGTCGACCTCGCGACGGGGCATAAGTCGGCCATTGTATATAACAACATCTTGACCCGCAGCTACCAGCTTTCTTTTCTCCTGACGAAGTTGATATTCCTGTTCGCGTTGAAACTTCGTTAAGCTCGGGCGGACGAATATATTCCTCAAGAGAGGGTTCTGGCGGAGAGAGCTCGATTTAGCGAGAAACTGTCTCTGATGCGTTTTAGTCGGGAAGGTGAGCTTGAGAACACGTGCATCGTTTGAATCATTCTTCCTAATTCCCATGCGGTAGTGAGCGAATGCTGCTACTAGCGTCCGCTTTGGGGACGCTTGTCACTTTCTTGTTAGCCAAGTGATTCACAGACTTCTCTGCTTCAGTTTCTAAGCGTTTCCTTTCCTTTTTCGGGCTCAGGCAGCTTCGCTGTCTTTGTTCAGTTTTGATTCTCCTTAGCTTCGCTGCCTTCGTTCATCTTCTTCTCATCTTCCTTCCTCAGGCATGTGTGAGGTGGAGGTTCCTGTGGACGGTTCTCATCGATTGATTTAAAGGGGCGTGTCACATCGAGAGACTTTTTCTCTGACCGCAAAGAATCACTCCAGCTTATCTTTATCTTTCTCTCTTTCTCTATTTATCTTTCTTTCTCTCTCTTTTCTCTCTCTCTCTCTCTTCCTCTCTCTCTCTCTTTCTTTATCTCTCTCTCTTTCTCTCTATCTTTCTCTCTCTCTCTCTCATTTCTCACTCTCTTTTATCTCTCTCTCTCTTTTTTTATCTCTCTCTTTCTCTCTCTCTTTCTCTCCCTTTCTTCCTCTGTCTCTCTCTTTTTTTCTCTCTCTCTCTCTTCTCTTTCTCTCTCTCTTTCTCTATTTCTCTCACAATCATACACTATTTCATTCTTTTTCTCTCTCTCTCTCTTTCTCTTTCTCTCTCTCTCTCTCTCTCTCTCTCTCTCTCTCTCTCTCTCTCTCTTTATACTCTGTCAGATATTTTTTCTCTGAATCTCTTGAAAAACATAACCATCCACAATGCTTTTATCTGCGTCTCTCAATATTACATGCTATTTTCTTTTACGCTCTCTAACGTTTTTTCTCTTACAGTGTAGTCTTTCTCAGAAAGACATACTTTTTATACACTCTCTCCGATGTGTATTTTTGAATCTTTTATTTGAGAATTTTTATCACGTGTTTCCAATAATCACCGTTTTCATACAAGCATAATCTATGGATACGATCTTGGAAGGAAGCCATCTCCTACTCTCGCAACTTGCACTCTTTGCGGTAAAGAATACGTCATGTATTCTTCCTCTTTTGTAGAATAAAGAACACAAAGATTAGCAACAACATTTTATCATCCCAAAGACAAAACGAAACAAACATAAAATGAACTGAATAGCTTAGTATTTTATTACTTTGAGGAAAAAACAAATCGAGTAAAAACAAATCTAGTTTCAACAGTTAACCATGTCAAAGACGAAACGAATCTAGAACCAAATGAATCTGAATTATAAAACAAGCAAATCGAAGACAAAAAGAAACAAGCAAAATAATAAACATATAGCTTAGTGTTTTATTACTGAAAAAGTTATTTTAATAATCATTTTTAAAACTAATTAATTGTTGCTTTTTTTCCTTATAAAGGCCCTATGTTAATAAACATTTTGATTTAAAGTTTACTTTGTAGTGATTTTTAATAATCTCACAGAAATACCACTATTTTTTAAAAGGTTTTCTTCCATATTTTCTATGACTTTATGATTTCTATTTTGACTTTAACCCTGTATATGTATCTTCCCTAATGTGTTTTTTCACCCCCTCTCAGCATTTCCATTGTACTAGGGCATGACTCATCATGTTTCCAATCCCCCGAGTCCACAATCTCTGGAGAAGATCAAGGAGAAAGGAAGGAAGCAATCTACCCATATTTCTCAAGCTCTCTGCGGTAAAAATACATCAATATGAGGTGTATTATTTCGCATTTGTAAGATGATGAGCACAAATATTAACAACAACAATTCATTGGAAACAACACAACGAGTATAGAAATCAACCTGAAGTATGAAGGAAAAGATGCACTATTCAGCAGCTCCTTGACAGGGATTCTCAACTTCAATAAGAGATTATGGCTATTCTCTAAGCCCGTATTGAAAAAGTATCACAACAGTTCTCTTTCGGTTTGTGAATATCCATGTAGGACATGGAAGTAGATCGATACATAGTTTTAAAAGAAACTATTATACCAATGTTTTTAATCTCCATTTCATGTATTAGTTAGTTAAAAAGTTTTTATAACTACGTATTTAATCACTACTTCTTAAAGTAGTAAATAAATAAAAAATTAAAACACTGTATTTAATCACCACTTCATAAACTAGTTAGTTGAAAATTTTATCATAACAATGTATTCAAGTACCACTTCATAAATAAGTAAGTTAGAAATTATTATAACAATGTAATCAATCACAACTTCATAAACTAGCAATTTAAAAAATTCTTACAACAATGTATTCAATCAACACTTCACAAACTAGTAAGTTAAACATTTTTTATAACAATGTATTCAATCTCAACTTCATAACTTTGGTAGTTGAAAAAAAATTCTAATAATGTATTCAATCACAACTTCATAAACTAGCTCGTTAAAAAATTCTCACAACAATGTATTAAATTATCACTTCATAAATTAATAAGTTAAAAAATTTATTATAACAATGTATTCAATCTCTACTTCATAACTTAGGTAGTTGAAAAAATTTTCTAATAATGTAAAATTCACAACTTCATAAACTAGTAAGTTTAAAAAATTCTCACAACAATGTATTCAAACATCACTTCATAAATTAGTAAGTTTAAAAAAATATTATAACAATGTATTTAATCACCACTTCATTATTGGTTAGTTAAAAAGTTATTATAACAATGATTTCAATCCCAACTTCATAAACTAGTTAGTTAAAAATTAATATAACAATGTATTTATTCCCCACTTCACAAACTAGCAAGCTAAAAAAAAATAAATTATTCTAACAATGTATTCAATCACCACTTCATAAATAAGTAAGTAAAATTCTCACAATAATGCATTCAGTCACAACTTCATAACTTAGTTAGTTGAAAAATTATTCTAACAATATATTCAATCAACACTTCATAAACAAGTAAGTTAGAAATTATTATAACAATGTAATCAATCACAACTTCATAAACTAGCAGTTTAAAAAATTCTTACAACAATGTATTTAATCTCCACTTTATAAACTAGTTAGTTAAAAATTAGTATATCAATGTATTCATTCCCTACTTCAGAAATTAGGAAGTTAAAAGTTTTTACAATAATGTATTCAATCACAACTTCATAACTTAGTTAGTTGAAAAATTATTCTAACATTGTACACTTCATAAATAAGTACATTTTAAAAAATATATTCTAACAATGTATTCATTCAAAACTTCATAAACTGGCAATTTAAAAAAATTCTTACAACAATCTATTCATTCACAACTCCATGAACCAGCAATTTAAAAAAATTCTTACAACAATGTATTTAATCCCCACTTCATAAACTAGTTAGTTAAAAATTAGTATATCAATGTGTTCATTTCACTTCATAAACTAGTGAGTTAAAAGTTTTTACAATAATGTACTCAATCACAACTTCATAACTTAGTTAGTTGAAAAATTATTCTAACAATGTATTCATTCGCCGCTTAATAAATAAGTAAGTTTTAAAAAAATTCTTCCAACAATATATTCAACCCCCCAGTTCATAAATTTGAAAGTTAAAATAATGTATTCAATCACAACTTCATAACTTGGATGAAAAATTGTTCTAACAATGTATTCAATCAGCACTTCATCAATGAGCGAGTTAAAAATCATAACAATTGAATCAATCCCGACTTCATAAAGTTAGTAAGTTAAAAAATTATCATATATGTAAGTATTGATATACTGGAGAGAGTAAGACAATAAGGTGGATGCGAGGCTTCTATAGACATAAAGACCGTTTTTAAATGAGATTTACTCAAACCCCAAACACAGGACCATTCATGCAAAGCGTCTATTGCCTTCTGAAGTGGACCAAAGTCATTTTCAATGTAGATTTTCGCGTCATCTGCAAAAAGTATACAGTGAGCTCCTTTTGAGAGGTAGGCATGCAAGCCATTTATGTATAAAATAAAAGAGAAGAGACCCCATAATACACTACCTTGGGGTTCGCCGAGTTTAACACTGAGAAAATGATTGGTTGATCATAACTGATCGGGTCCGGTTCGTTTAAAAATTACTTTATCCATTCGAAGGCACACCCACCAATTCCAAAACTACCTAGTTTGGTTAGTAAGAGGTCATGGGGAATGATGTCGGAAGCTTTTGTGAAATCCAGGAATACAGAAGAGATATTGTAGGAACCTTTTTTGAAAGCTCTGTGAAAGTCAGACAAGGATGATCATAATGCAGAAGAGCAAGACCGTTTAGGTGTGAAACCGTGCTGGGAAGAAGAGAGAAGATTGAATTCTGTTAAGTAAATTGTGAGAGATGCGCATAATATTCTTTCAAACACTTTGCAGATGCCAGATGCAAGAGAAATAGGTCGGTAATTCAGAGGTTCATGTATGCTTCTTTTCTTTTCATAGACAAGTTTAATGTAGGACGCTCACCATAAGGCAGTAGAAAACTATTGAAAATCATTGAAAATGGTACTGAAATAGCTAAAGCTGTCCCTTGAGGAAATTATTTGGGATACCGTCCGGAAAAGTAGAATTCTTGTTTCTTAATCTGGTAAGACACATCGGGAATAAACACACAAAAAAAAATAAACCATATATTAATGTAATGTAATGAATAAAGAAATGAATGACAGAGTAAGCGAATGGATTAATGATCAAATTAACTAACAACTAGCGTATTGTGAATGAAGTACTTTTTGATCTAGCGAATATTAGAAAATCCATGAAGAATCAAATGAACTAACAATCGAGATTCAATATAAGCTATCCGGTTCTGTCGAAAGAAAAGTACTCGAGAGGAAGGGCATCGACCAAAGGCAACCAAATCAAACCTTGTTGGACTTTAAAAGTAGAACTGTCTGAATAAACGAATGGATTAATGATGAAATGAACTAACAACTTCATATTGACATTGTTGAAAGAGTAACATGTATTATTTTTTTACTATGAAATAAACAGCATTGAAACTCGGCTTTTAAAAATCGGTAAAACAATAGTCGATATTCCAACGTTTATTCCAAGTCGTCGAATACATAAGTAAACAGAGTGAATTGAACATAAAAGTCAGCAGTAAAATGAATTGTTGAACAATTAGACAGGTAAAATAAACGTTCTTTGGGTAGACCGGACTTTTTTGGATAGACCGGACTGAGTTCCTCAGTGTAGTTACTTATGGAATATGGATAGAATCGCTTCACACAGGATAAGGCTATGGTCTAGTAGGTTATGAAACCCTTCATAGTGAACATCTGAAGCATCAATGAGTTGTTTTTAACCTCTACAAAAAAATACGGGGGGAAATTCATAAAACAGCTTAAATGAAAGTTGAATAGACTCAACCCATAACATTGTAATACGATAAAATTAATTTAGACATGCAAATTACCCGAAGCGATCAATTATATTAGAAAGATGGAGAGGCATCCCCCTATTTAGGTGAATTAATTCAGATTATTTAGTATGTCTCAATAAAAAACTAAGTCGGAAAACATTAGGATAAGAGTAATAATCAGATGAAGGCCCCCTCAAATTCAGTCAGAACGTCTGTAACCAGTTACATCTAAAGTTAGGACAAGATAGTGCCCCCTATATAGATGGTCCGAGAAATTTCAGGAAGAGGACCGGCTAGAGTATTTTTTAAACGTCTCCGTAAGAGGGGGGATCGCAAGAGAATACGTGTACTTTGGTCGGGTACTATCGAATTAATATTTTTATTCATTATCATCAGAGAAGTCAGTCAATGAAAAAAGCAGGTTATGAGTTTATTTTAGTGTCAAACTCGAACATCTACAACTTTGCGGTAAATTCATCATATAACTCTATTAAAATGATGGAGTTTTCGGAACAGGCAATCGTATATGTTCTACGTTTGTAAAAAAAAAAGAAAAAGAAGAAGAAACAAAAGTTGAAAATTGCTTTAAAGCTGAATTAGTTCGTTATCAACTGAGTTCATCGAGTGATTTGTATTATGTTTTGCAGTTACAACACAATATTATATTCCATCTACATAAAGTTACAAATTATCAACGGTGAAATCGAAAGTAAAACAAGATGAGCCAGGAATTCCCCGGAGCAAAAGCTTTTCCTAACCACCAGAACCAACTACAATGTCATTTTAATGCCATAGTACCCTCGTTTAATAGAAAAGATTCGAGATTAGATTATACTGTGAAGATATTAACTGTTGAACATCACTTTCTCACATTTTTTATGTGAAAAAAGAAAACTAAACAAAGCAGACGAGTATTTGACGGTGTGTCCCTGTCCATTTTAAATTTCATCCTATCACTAAATTTCTTGACAACGATGTTGTAGTAAATTACCGATAGCATACAAGCATTCTCGAAAATACAAGAATTACACAATTTGAATGTGATGGTAAAATCAACTAGGGAAATGAAGGCAGGTTTGGAACAAGCGTCGCAAACCGCCTTATTAATGAACCTTTGCGGTCTGAATACTGAGTAAGTCCTTCCAAGTTGTTGAGGCTCTTAAAGGACGTTGACGTGCTCACGCGACGGGAACTCAACAATTAACGATCAACGTGGGGAATATATAATAGAAACATGAAACACACTTCAATATTTTCCTCCAGTAATTTTCTCTTGCGTTTGGAATAAACTTCTTGATGAGAAGTGTCGCTTGATTGAGATATTTCAATTATTTAAATGATATAAAATGTACAAATACATTATCAAATTCATCTGCGAGTAAGTGAAATGTATCTTCTTTTTTTTGTATCCCCTTCTTTACGGTTTCTCGCCCGACGAAGAGTTATACCAGTCTCCCTAACAGCAACCAGGTCCTCACAATAACTAGCAGTTTCCTTCTCTTTCTTGATGAGAACTTCATAGCCAGTAGATGAATCAACAACTTTCACGCAGTCCTTCTCAGCCAGGAGAAAAAGTTTATCCCTTGACAAGATGAAGTAAACAAGGCATTCTGAATGCTTTCAACTATTCATACATGACTTGAGGTAATGTAAGTATCATTTATACACTAACAACTCGTTTTTTTTTTGCTCAAGCTCCTATGATGAAAGCGTTTTCGCAAATGTCTAACGCTTTAACCTTTACATCTGATGTGGAAAAATAAAGAAAAAAGTTACCACACACACACCTCACACAAATCACACTGAATACAGTATGGAAATATTTCTACCTTGCTAAAATTGGAGAGACATTTTTGAGGACATTCAACACTCATCTCCGTTGGAATCAGAAAATTCTGCAAAGTTAAAAACCTTTACAAAGACGGCTACCCAGGATTCTACAGACAGAGTAGCCTTGCTGACGCTTAAAATAAGACAAAAAGTCGACTTTCACGAATATCAACAATTGGATCCGGGATAAAACTTTCTTAACCTTGCGACAGATTTTTTTTCTCAGAAAGCTTTCTTAGCTTCAGATTAGACAGAGTAAACGCATTCAGCAACAGGAATCATTGCTTTTACAGCAGAATACTTTTTATTATGGACGAGTCTACACATGCTGATGCTTGGAAACATTACAATAAAAATCGTTTTGGTGCATACTGTCATACTAGGCATAAACTTTGAGCTGTGTCTCTCAATATTACATGCTCTTTTCTTTTGTGTCACTCTTGCTCTCTTTTTTCTTCCTTTCACTCTCTCGAAAATCAGATAGAGAATTCAACACAACACAATGACACTCTGCACAATCTGACGACTTCCTACCAGGAGAAAGAGGTATAACCTCATTAGATGTTTACATTTCTGTCTGTGTTTGGTGGTGTTCGTTGTTTGATATATTTTGGAAAACTAAGGTGTATATGTATATTAATAAAATTTTATATACTTGATATAGAGAATATCAAGCGATAAAAGAAAAAAAGTAACAATTAATTTTTATAGTAAAGATAACAAATAAAAGATAACATTAATTAAAAATAGTTGAAGATAGGTTGTATAAATATTATAGACTTGACATAACGATAATTAAATAATAATAGTACTGATTAAAGACGATAAAATAAATAAAAAGTAAATATTAAGATCAAGTTACAATGTTAAAATAATACAATTAAACACAAATGAAAAATGGCGCCCCTTTTGTTGTGTTTGAAGGCCAAACGATTGAAGCGAGGACAGTGAAGCGTGGAGATGAAAGGCGAGTTTGGAGGCGAGAAGGCGGAAGAGGGGGCTCCTCAGTGAGTTCCCAGAGAGAATGAGTTAACAAATTGAGTGGTTGTATTTGAAAAACAAGTAAAATCATCAGTAAATGCTGAGTCGAGAAATAGTAGTAGAAATCTAATTTAAAAAATGTTTGTGTGGAATTCAAATCATTTCATGAAACCAGACACGTTTTTTATATTCCGTCTTCACTCTTCTCGCCTCCAAACTCGCCTTTCATCTCCACGCTTCACTGTCCTCGCTTCAATCGTTTGGCCTTCAAACACAACAAAAGGGGCGCCATTTTTTCATTTGTGTGTATTTGTATTATTTTAACATTGTAACTTGATCTTAATATTTACTTTTTATTTATTTTATCGTCTTTAATCAGTACTATTATTATTTAATTATCGTTATGTCAAGTCTATAATATTTATACAACCTATCTTCAACTATTTTTAATTAATGTTATCTTTTATTTGTTATCTTCACTATAAAAATTAATTGTTACTTTTTTCTTTTATCGCTTGATATTCTCTATATCAAGTATATAAAATTTTGTTAATATACATATACACCTTAGTTTTCCAAAATATATCAAACAACGAACACCACCAAACACAGACAGAAATGTAAACATCTAATGAGGTTATACCTCTTTCTCCTGGTAGTAAGTCGTCAGATTGTGCAGAGTGTCATTGTGTTGTGTTGAATTCTCTATCTGATTTTCGAGAGAAAGAAAGAAAGAAAAAAAGAGAGCAAGAGTGACACAAAAGAAAAGAGCATGTAATATTGAGAGACACAGCTCAAAGTTTATGCCTAGTATGACATGTCCTCAAAAATGTCTCTCCAATTTTAGCAAGGTAGAAATATTTCAATACTGTATTCAGTGTGATTTGTGTGAGGTGTGTGTGTGGTAACTTTTTTCTTTATTTTTCCACATCAGATGTAGAGGTTAAAGCGTTAGACATTTGTGAAAACGCTTTCATCATAGGAGCTTGAGCAAAAAACGAGTTGTTAGTGTATAAATGATACTTACATTACCTCAAGTCATGTATGAATAGTTGAAAGCATTCAGAATGCCTTGTTTACTTCATCTTGTCAAGGGATAAACTTTTTCTCCTGGCTGAGAAGGACTGCGTGAAAGTTGTTGATTCATCTACTTGCTATGAAATTCTCATCAAGAAAGAGAAGGAAACTGCTAGTTATTATGAGGACCTGGTTGCTGTTAGGGAGACTGGCATAACTCTTCGTCGGGCGAGAAACCGTAAAGAAGGGGATACAAAAAAAGATACATTTCACTTACTCGCAGATGAATTTGATAATGTATTTGTGCATTTTATATCATTTAAATGATTGAAATATCTCAATCAGGCGACACTTCTCATCAAGAAGTTTATTCCAAACGCAAGAGAAAAATACTGGAGGAAAATATTGAAGTTTTTTCATGTTTCTATTATATATTCACCACGTTGATCGTTAATTGTTGAGTTCCCGTCGCGTGAGCACGTCAACGTCCATTAAGAGCCTCAACAACTTGGAAGGACTTACTCAGTATTCAGACCGCAAAGGTTCATTAATAAGGCGGTTTGCAACGCTTGTTCCAAACCTGCCTTCATTTCCCGCGTTGATTTTACCATCACATCCAAATTGTGTAATTCTTGTATTTTCGAGAATGCTTGTATGCTATCGGTAATTTACTACAACATCGTTGTCAAGAAATTTAGTGATAGGATGAAATTTAAAATGGACAGGGACACACCTTCAAATACTCGCCTGCTTTGTTTAGTTTTCTTTTTTCACATAAAAAATGTGAGAAAGTGATGTTGAACAGTTAATATCTTCACAGTATAATCTAATCTCGAATCTTTTCTATTAAACGAGGGTACTATGGCATTAAAATGACATTGTAGTTGGTTCTGGTGGTTAGGAAAAGCTTTTGCTCCGGGGAATTCCTGGCTCATCTTGTTTTACTTTCGATTTCACCGTTGATAATTTGTAACTTTATGTAGATGGAATATAATATTGTGTTGTAACTGCAAAACATAATACAAATCACTCGATGAACTCAGTTGATAACGAACTAATTCAGCTTTAGAGCAATTTTCAACTTTTATTTCTTCTTTTTTTTTTTACAAACGTAGAACATATACGATTGCCTGTTCCCAAAACTCCATAAGTTTAAATGAGTTATACTGACCCAGTAACTGTCACATTCGATAGAATAGTGACGACACGGAATCATTTGGTCACATCTCTCGCTCAAGAAAGAAGATTAAATGCTGTGTTTGATAAAAGAGTAATTGTTCCGGGAACTTACAACACGGTGCCTTACGGTTTCAAGTAAGAATTTTCGTAAATGTTTCTCATGTTGTACTCTTGTGTTGTTTCTCATTAACTCAATTTTGATGCTTCTTGAGTGGCCGTCTACAATGTTGATGTGTGGACCTAGTGGTTGTGGAAAAAGTACCCTTGTTCATCGTATTATAAGGTCTCCCGATCAAGTTTATGAAGAAAAACCGAAACGCATATATTTTTGTTATAACGAGTATCAAAAGGGTTACGATGAATTTGCTAATCTTGATCTAGTAACAATGTGTTTAGGTCTTCCGCAACTGGAAAACCTGAAAAAACTCAATTCAACCCCTACTTTGTTGATACTTGACGATTTGATGGTTGCTCTCGATAAATGGCCTGATGCTGAGAAACTATTGGTGTAGCATCTCATCATTACAATATGTCTGTTATTGCTGTTGTTCATTCCTTGTTTTATTCTCGAGTGATGCGTAATTTAAGAATCAACTCTAGTTACCTTTGCCTGTTCAAAAACAACTCAGATCAATTGACTATCCGTAATCTTGCCACGCAACTCTACCCTACAAACAGAGTGTTTTTTTATAGATTGTTACGAAGACGCCACTCGTGAACCTCATGCTTACCTTTTTGTTGATTTGCATAAGAATACCGATGTGAAGTTCCGTCTGCGTACGAGTGTTTTTCCATTAACTGATCGGGTTATTTGTTATTCTTTCGTAGTAAGTATTTTTCGTGAATTCTCGCCGTATTTTAACTCCAATCAAACAGATAAAAGTTTCATTCATGAAAAAAAAAGTTTTCATTCCATTAACTGATCGGGTTATTTGTTATCTTCCTAAATGAAGCGTGCGGTTTGGTCTGAACAGTGTATCAAGAGCATTGCTTCTTTCTTTCGTAGTAAGTATTTTTCGTGAATTCTCGCCGTATTTTAACTCCAATCAAACAGATAAAAGTTTCATTCATGAAAACAGTGATGCATTCAAATGAAATTTATTTTCCATTCATGTTTTTTGAACGAATTCAACGAAAAAACGAAAAACAATTCCTTTTTTTAAATGAAATTTTCATTCATGAAAACAAAACATGAAAATTCAACGAAAAACAATTCATTTTTAAATGAAATTTGTATTCATGAAAACAAAACATGAAAACACGTGTGATGCAATAAGAAATTCGAATTCATTTATGATGGCTAAATAGATGCAGACTTGACGAATATGTGTCTCTTCTCTGCAGTCTGTTCTCTGCCATCTCATCTATAAAATAAGTTTCCAGTTTTCTTCATTAACTTAAAAATTTTTTTTGTATATCGAGAACTGCGACCAACCTATCGAGAACTCAAGACATTTTACCTATACACGTACGTATCTGCCGCATAGGATACATCTGCCGCATAGGATACATATCACTATAATATACTTGTGACTATTACATTCCTGCTCAGCATCTGAACACAGTTTGGTGTTGTGATCGCTCAAATAGAATCTCATCATTCATGCCTAACCAAACGAAAAGTCTTGACAAGAACTCTGTATTTTCTACATTAAATGGTGAACTCAACAACGAAAACAGTTGGTTCGAAGATTTGCCAACCTTCTAATATTTTCTTCTTTTCGGTGCTGCAGCTTTCTCTTGTTTTTCAAATCTCCAAGCATTGGTGACTGCTCTTTCGTTTTTTCTCTCTGGGCAATTTTCTTGGCGATTCTCTTCGAAAACTAGCTTCCATTTCATCGAGAAATGAACAGACTCGCATTGATAATGCATTTATCTTAAGAGCTGACTTGCTGATAGATGATGATTTTCGTCGTGCACTCCCAAAATGTAGTGGACATGGTGTGCCCCAACCTTAGCGCTTCTCCGCACGATTTTCATTCCTTCAATCACTTGTGGAAGTGTTTGGAGCAGGTCTTCAGTTCCGACATAGTCTTCTTCTGTTTTCTCCATTTTTTTTGCGGTTCGATGCTGACCACGACTTGTTTGAATTTCATCCAGACCTCGTTCAAGGCCTCGATTATCGTGAAGACTTCCTTTCCCCATTTGATCTTGCTGGTTAAGGGGAGCAGGACGACTAGAAGGACTTGATCTCGGCAAAACGGTCCATGCGCAAGAGCCGCTTGAATGCGGGTGCGAAGAACTCCACAGTAGTGCAATCGTATGTGACGGGGTTGGATAACTCTTTTTGATCCGAATAGGTAGAGGAGCTTACCGCTCTGCAAAACATACTCATGTGTGTTTTGTTTTTCGTTTTAGTCTTATTATTGTGTTCCTTCTAGAGCTTCAGATTTTTTGTGAGGGGTTCACTGTTGTGTCTCAATAATTTGTCATGTATCTCTACAATGTATTCTTCACTAAATTACTTCTCTTGTGCTCAAACTCAATTTTTGGTCTAGCCGGTCAAGTGTAGATCCAATAGATTAATGTGTTTCCACCTTATTGTTTAGTTGTGGTTCTGTGATAATATGAAAAGTTGTGATGAATAAAAAAAAATTGATTTTTTTTAAAGCGCCGTTGTTAATTACTTGGCAACAACCAAAATTTCTGTGGACTCTACTTTAAATATAACTGCAAATAGTAAGACAGAACTACTGGAAAAAGGTCTCAAGTTCGACTTCCACACAGGACAGATTCACCCAAACCGAGGAGTTAATAAATAACGGTAGTGCTAAAACAAAACTTCCTCCTTTCTGCTAAACACACTAGCAGTGAAACAGGTCGCATTCACTGGTTCAATTAGGATATGCCTTCATCTCAATCTGGGGCGAAGCGTTCCTACCCTCGGCGTTGATAAGTAGGGTTTGAAAAACTGAGACTTCCCATACAATAAAGAAAACTTTTCCACTTTATTATACCCGAAAATATCCAAGTAAATAAAACCTCATTTGTTGTGCTGTTTCCAGTGTTTGGTTGTGACTTCGTCGCGACGGTGTTCTGCTGGTTTGAGACCTGAGTGAAAATAGTAGTTATGGTGTGACGAGCCTCAACTCTTTCATAAATAAGTCACGCCCAACAACGACTTTATTGTAGGATTCACAAGTTTTCACAAGCTTATGTATCATAGCTAAGCAATACGGCGGTGTTAAAGTGAGGTTCAAGAAACTGAAGTGTTAATATAAAAAAATAAATATTTACTAACATTTATATCTTTCCTTTAAAAAAAATTCTTTTTTTGCTACCTTAAGGTAGTATGCCCATAAAGTAAACCTCGTTTGTTCTGCTGTCCTCATTCACGACGGCGAAGATGTTCTGCTCCAAGACCTGAGCGAAATTAATTAGTAAGGTTCGAAAAGCCCCGACTCATTCACAAATAAGTCAAGCTGAACCTCGACTGTCAGGCAGGCTTCACAAATTTCAATAGATTATGCAATAAGGCTCAGTGAAAATCAAGTTCATGACACTGGTGTTTAACATGGGCACAATTTTACTTAGGAGGGCCGCACTTTACTTGGCGGGCGCACTTTACTTGGGGGGGGGACTTTTTCATTTTGACTTGGGAGGGCTTTATAGTCACTTAATAGAAAAAAATTAACAATATGAGAACTTTTATCATGCGGTCTCGTTAGCCTAAGCCGTACGGCCTTGTTAGCGTATAAATGGTATCTCCATCATCTCAAGTCATGTATAAATAGGTGAAGAGAGATCACAATCCATAATTTTCTTTGCCATGTCCAGCGATAAACTTTCCCACTTCACTGAGAATGACCCCGTAAAGGTTGCTGAATCATCTACTAACTCTTCCATCAAGAAAGAGAAGGAACTCGCAAGTGATTGCGAAAACGTGGTAACTGTTATGGGGACTGGCATAACTCTACGACGAGCGAGAAATCGTATTGAAGGAGATACAAGTGTTAGATACATTCGTAATATTGGTTCATTTCACTTACTCGCAGATGAATCTGCAAACATATTTGTAAAATTTCTCCAAGCTAATTAATTATGTAATGATTGAGATGTCTCAATCAAGCGATAATTCTACTCACGAAGAAGTTCATTTCAAACGGAAGAGAAAGCGAGAGGAAGAAAATATTGAGGTTTATTGAGAATCTTTTTTTTTTGGATTCATAGCAGTAAGTAATCGTTCAATTTTGTTGATTTATAGCAGTCAGTAATCAATCATTATTGAGTTTCCGTCACAAGAACGTGCCAACGATTACGAAGAGCCTCACCTCCAAGGAAGACCTTTCTCTATATTCAGACCACAAAGATTCATCAATGGCTGTTTATAACGAATGTTCCAAACCTACCGTCATATCCCATGTTGATCACACCATCACATTCAAATTGTGTAACTCTTGTATTCTCACAAACACTCGCATGCAATCAGCCATTTGCCACAACATTGTTGTAAAGAACTTGAAGGAGAGGAGAACGATTGCCAGACCAAAGGGCTCAACGACAAGTGCTCCCCGCCTCTGGTTAGTTTTTCTTCTTCTTCACATCAGACAAAGCTGAGAAAGAAACTCTTAAAGATTACTAATCAAGCGGAGCTTTGTCTCTGGAGGGAGGACAAGCTCCTCCCAAGATTCATTCATCTTGTTTTAATGCTTTGATCGAGGTTGTCAACTTTCTCTATCATCTTGTTCGTTTTGAGTGAAGACGGTAATTTAACGCTCCATAGTTAATCTCTTCACAATATATACTAATCTCTAATCTTTCGATTGAATGATGGTAGTATGACATTAAAGCTGAGAGTTTAGCACGAGAAACGACGGGTGTGATGTAGGAAAGTCTTCCCCCCCGGGAAGGTCTTCATTCGTTCTGTTTTCCTTGTTGGTTAAGTTTGTGATTTTTCTTTCGATATGTGCGACCAGGGTATGTTTCATATGCGATATATCGACCTCGAAACCTTTCTATACCTGAGCATGGGAGTTGATATTGACGCGGTTCTCACAGCACGTGAGATTGATAGAGTGAATACCGAGTTGGTTAGAAGCCGAATCAGAACAAAACATCTGAGCTCGAACTTTTTCCTCGAACGCCCTTACCTCGACACTGGTATGACTTCACTCAAGCATATCATCGTGCGCTTACATGTCTCCGGACGTAGGAACCCAGTGGGCCTGAGGGTCGTCCGGCTTCCTCTTTGTGCAAGTTTTGTGAAAGTGTTTATTTTTTTATTGATTTTTGTTACAGTTAGGTTTCTTACTTAACTTCTTCTTTACAAAGTTTCATTGCAGGACCAAAGCGCAACACGATCTAGAAATAAAGAAGCTGGACCGTGCCTGCGTTCGAACTTTCGATGGTTCTGTTTTCTCGCTTGAGGTGCTGGAAATCGAGGTGCAATAAGTGGAAGTTTTTGACTTGTGTGGCGGTATAGGGGAAAGAAAGTCTTCTCCCCAGGATGGTTTAATTTCTTTTGTTTTTCTCGTTGATTAAGTTTACAATTTACGTGTTTTTGATTAATTTGTTTCTATATTATTTCATCGATGTTCTTTTTTTCCGAGAATATAATTAGTCCACGCTTTATAACTCTGATTTAGTTTCATGTTTCTCTTTTAAAAGCTTCACCTTTTATAAGTTTTTTCTAAACCTAATTGTTCTGTTGTTAATGAAAAATTTGATTAAACTGTGTCTTGTTCATTCGAAAGAATACACAACAGAGATGTGTTCTTTACCGCAAAAGAGTACAGAGAGGAAAAAGGGATTGGCGCAACAAGTGATTAATGAGAAACAGGTTACCCTACAAATTACTGTAGAGAGGGCTTGTTGATATAAGGGGTAAACACCAAAAATTTATAGCTTGAGGGGTTGATGACGTCATCATCGAGCACATTGAATTTGAAAAAAAGGTTTTGAAAATTTGTATTAGAGAGTAGTGAGAAAACAGTGTGTGAAAGAAGAGACGGTTAGAGAAAAAAACACGTGAGAGCGCGCGAAGAAATAAGTTTATAGACATTTTTACAAAGTAGAATTCGAGTGGTACCGCCCATTTGAGCGGGAAAGTGTGAACATGCAACCACGCGATAACAAGGATGGCTCAGGGATGGTTCTGTTCGGTCGTTAAAAAAAGTTCGAGAAAAACGCGTGAGAGTGTGCGAAGAAATAGTGTGTAAAAAAGAGACGGTTAGAGAAAAAACGGGTCAGAGCGCGCCAAGAAATAGTGGGTAAAAGAAGAGACAGTTAGAGAAAAAAAAAACGTGTTTGAAAACTAATTTAAAAATTAAATAAACAAAATTTAAAAAAATTAAAACTAATTTTGAAAATCAAAAAATAAATAGATTAAAAAACAATTTTTTTTAATTTAAAAAAATCGATAAATTACCTTCAATTGACCTTTAAATGACCTTTAGAAATCATATAATCGAGACCTTTACGATAACCTTTAAATTTGACCTTTAAAAATCAGTCGATACAAATTGGTCACAGAGTCCTCCACCTCACACAAACGCATATTGTAATACAAAAACTTGAGAGAAGAAATAGGACCTGGACATTTCATCAGTTTGACCGGAGGGGGGCTGTGGCTGTAGATGACCGAGTTGATCGTGTGGACGATGGTCCAGTCGTAGTACGGGTCCGACGAGAAACTCGCAGGGCACCCGCTTCCGCTCGTGACATCAGGCTCCCATCGAAGATGACAACATCTTTTCCTTCAGCGATCACTTTTCTTTTCAATTTCAATTCAATTTCAATTTTATTACGTGAAAACATTACATGCAGCAACGCATAAATTAATCACGTGGTACGAGAGATTAGACAATTGAATTGTTTGAATTACATAAATAGGTGAAACAATGCAGATTACAACCAGGCAAACATATATCATTCATCAACACTATTAATTTCGGTGAATATACGAGCTGATCGTATAGAGAAGGCATTTCTTCTGCAAATAGTTCTCGGAGCAGGGTGGATTATTTTGAAAAATGCGCCTCTAGTGTTGGAAGCTCTTATTTCAAAGTTGTGGTGCGTCCTGTTAGAGAGTACTTTTTTCCCAAATATCAGTTTCAAGAGTAGTTTGAGGTCGTTAGATTCTCTAACAGACAGAAGAGATACTAGGCCTAGTTGATTGTTTCTCGTCTGACTACTTGGCATATTATTAAACGAACAACCAAAGCACCGGCGAAAAACTCGACGCGTAAAATAATTTTGAACCTTCTCTAGTACAGCTATGTCCTTAGCGAAATGTGGGGAGTAAACAGTTGTACAGTGTTCTACAATAGATTTAATGTATATCTTGTAAGCGTTAACAAGTACATCCGGTTTACGACTCTTGAGAACTTTAAGAATAAGATGACATTTACGCTTTGCTTTCTGAGCTATTGTTGAGCAATGAGCAGAAAAAGTCAACTTGTTGTCTACAATAAATCCTAAATCACGAATCTCGTTGAGGTAGGGTAGGGAGTGACTATTTATAGAATATGGAAAATGAGGGGAACTCTGGGTACCAATTCTTAACACAGCACATTTTGGTAGAGATAAAGGTAATTGCCAAGCGTCGCACCACTCCACTATGGTATCAATCGAGTGTTGCAGTGTTGTATGAGAGTCTGTTTTAGAAAAAGACTTATAAACTTTCATGTCGTCTGCAAATACTTTAATTTTACAATTAGAAGAAGTTATCATATTCACTATCTCAGATGTATAAATGATGAATAATAATGGGCCTAAGACACTGCCTTGGGGAACACCACTGGTAACCATGAAACTATTAGAAAGTGATTGATTAACTCGAACTTGGTAGGTTCTATTACCTAAATAAGCTTCGATCCACGAAATAATTCTGGGAGGGAGTTGAATGGACTTTAGTTTATAAATAAGTTTAGAGTGAGAAACTTTATCGAAGGCTTTCTCAAAATCGAAATAAATGATATCTGTGAACTTTTTCTGGTCTACGGCTACAGAACAGTCTTCAAGGAACAGTAACATCAACTGTTCTATTGATCTCTTATGGCGAAACCCGAATTGATCATCTGGCAAAATCTGGTTTATCTCACAATGTTTCTCTATTTCTTTACTCAACACTTTCTCGAATATACGGGAAAATAGTGATGTTATACTGATGGGACGGTAATTGGAAGGACTATTGTAAGGAGGCTTCTTCTTAACTGGTGTGACTATGGAATGTTTCCATCTGTTCGGGATTTCAGATGAAAGGAAAGATTGGTTATAAATTATTTCAAGCGGAATAGACAGAGGGACAGCGATTTTCTTGATAAAAAGCATATTCAGATGATCTGGGGTAGTACAAGAAGACATTGGGTATTTCTCTATTAGTCTACAAATATCATGACGCGTAAACAAGGGTTCTTCTAGAGAGGATGCTCTCAAGACTGAATTATGAGAGAGTGGAGGAAGCTTACCATTGTCTATGGTGTATGACTTCTGGAAGAATTCTCCAAGAAGATTTGCTTTTTCTAAGTCTTTAGATACTGAGATGCCGAGTTCATTCACCAAAGTGTCGACACCGCTTTGTTTCTGGGATGTATTAGACCTTATATACTTGAAGAACAAGTTTTTGTTCTTACTATTAACAATGTTCTTTTCTACATTTAGGTTGAATTTATCTACAAACTTTTTGCATTTCTTACTGGCTTTAACATAAATGTCATAGTCCTCACTTAGTCCACTAGAAACATAGTTGTTCCAGAAGAGAAAACGCTTTTCTTGAGCTCTCTGAATATGCGTTGGAAGAGATGCATGGGTCGCTAGAGAGACCTTCTGGATAGGAGCGAATTGCTCGGAAAAGTCCTCTAGTATGGATAGTAACAATTCGTACATTGAATCTGTATCTTTGATGGGGTTGAATAAGCAATGCCAATCTAAATTACATAATGAAGGGAGTAATAAGGAATAGTTTATTTTACTGTATATGCGTCGATACGAGTAAAGAGGAATTTCGTGGAATAGGGAAAGTTCGAAACTGATTGATTCGTGGTCTGAATTACTGAATGAGGGAGTGACACATGGGTTCTTCAATAAATCTTTGCTATTGGAGAGGAGGAGGTCTAGAATGTGTGATCCTCTCGTAGGGCATCTAATATATTGATTCATCTGAGTGGCTGAGCAAAATTCAAGAAATGATTTGGAAGCGGGATTCGATGAGGCTAGAGGGGATTCATTCCAGTCTATGTCGGGTAAGTTAAAATCTCCCATTATAATACATGGGTGGTTGCAGGTGACTAGATCAATCAAGAGGTTTAATAACCTCTCGCTCTTCGGTGTGTTTATATGAGGGACTCGATATAGACTAATGAAACGTATCACGTGAGATTCTATTTCAATATCAATAGCTAGGATTTCATGAGAATTCTTGATTGATTGAGAATAGATAATTTTGAATGATAATAAAGAGTGTATGAGAAATAGCACTCCCCCGCCATTAGTTATTTCGCTCCTATCACATCGAACAATGTTATATTGAGAGATGAAGGAGGAGAGAACAAAAGAGTCCGGGTATCTATCCGATAGCCATGTCTCACAAAAAGAAATTATAGAGTATCTCTTTGACAGCAAAAGTTGTAGATCATTAATCTTATTCACTAGAGATCTAACATTTGCGAAATAACAATTCACGTGACTTGTGGAAGACCGGCGATTTTGGTCTAGTTTAAAGAACGATTAGGACGAGGTGACATGAATCTTCGAGGAGGTTCAATACGCTCGGCCATCAGTGGGCGAGGTTTGCTATAACTCAGAGGGGGACCGAAAAGAGGAATATGAGGTTTTGGCTTACTCCTATCAGCCAGCCAAGCACGGACTGCCCGGTCATAAGTTCTCTCAGCTCTAGTCTGTGAATGTCTCAAATACAAATCGGAGGAAAAACGGGAAAGTACATCGCGACATAGAAGAGTTTCTTGTTGATGTCCTATTGTTGGGAGTACTATTTTGAGTGGGCGGGGAGGAGCATTTGGTGATTTCGGACGATGAGAAGGCATGCGATAGACTTTAACAGGACACGCTTCAATTTGCATCGCGTCTAGAATGCAACGAACTCTTTCCCAGTCGTCATCGACACGTTGCGAAGCGTTGGGGGAACGGGACTCAGGAAGGCGGAAAAGTACTACACTGCGATGTCTCTCCATCCGATCAGCTATTTCGGATGGAGACTCGTAATACTTGAATGATGGAGAAGTAAGCGGTGGTGGCTGCGGCGTAGGGGTAAAATTGATGATCGGGGGAGGTACAGAAGTAGATGAGAGAGGCTTAGTAGAAGTGGTAATAATCGAAGAGGGAGAAGTATTGCCATGAACACACTGGGGGCTAGCATTCACTTTCAACAATTGTTCGGCGAGTTCCTCTACTTTCATAGTAAGATTCTTAATGAGTTGACCTTGGGCGTCAACAAGGGAGGCCAACTTGGTGTTCTTCTGCTCCAGTAGAAGGTTCTTCTCATCACTTTTCTTCAAATAGTTATAGAGCTCAGTTAGAGGGTCCGCTTCCTCGGTCACTCGTCTTCCTCTCGTTGTTGTGATGTTTCTCATCCTGTTAAAAAGAGAAACGAGCGGGGAGGAAATTTGAGGAGAAATTGAAGACTCCATTTATACGATGATGGATAAGAAGTGATAAAGCTAACTCACTCACCGATTATGGTGCCATATAATTGAAAGCGAGCCTTGGCACCAGGCTTTGAGCGTGGCAGGGTAATCGATATTAGTCCAATAGGAAGAGCAATTTGACAGAGCGATATGAAGAGTCACCGCTCGTTAAGAACACGAAAGGCAAGAATGGATTTTTTTTCTCTTGTCGAAGCAAGTACTCTTGCTCTCTCATCTCTCGAGTCAAACTTGGTCGTATGTAGATGGATTTGAAACGAGGGTTGTGACGTAGCGAAGTCGTCTGGCTGAGGAAGTGTCTCTGGTGGGTTTTCGTCGGGAAGATCACTTTGAGAAGTTTTGGATAGGTCTGATCGTTTCTTCTGATGCCCATGCGGAAGTTAGCGATCCCTGATACAGCAACTCCTGCCACGTCCAGTAGAGAGCTTATGAGGGCGTCGTCGTGGGCAAAACGGACCGAGGGTAGAGAAGAAGGACTCGAGTGTTCTGGGGCGCGTTCAATCACCACGGAACGGAGACGTTTGTCTTCATCTATTTCATGACGAATAGTCTCAACAGTGATTTTCTGTTGAGACTTACTCTCTGCCAAGATTTTGACCATCACTGTAGAGCATGTCGTCAGGTGCAGAAGAATATGGGAGGGTAAAGAGGGCTTGTCCAGATCAGACTCTCTGTCCAATTGTATGTGACTGACTCCTGCTTACGTTCTCCTCCTTTTCTCTGGCATCTGCTCCCGAGCTTGCGGTCCTTTCGCTCTTCTCTCGTTTCTCGATGAGCTCTGTAGTCTTTTGGTAAACACCTCATCTCCATGTTCGCGTTCTTATAAAACTTGATTTTCTTGTTCTTCGCTTTCTTTATTGAAACTTTCGGTATTGAAACCTTTCAGTCTGACTTCTTGTGCACTTAGCAGGTCCTCTCTGAGCCGTTCCATGGCCCTTTGATTTCTCCCACGATGAGGCCGACGAGATCGTGTTGATCTCCCTCCTTTACTTCTCCTCGCAAGTCCTGCAGTGTTGCGATCATCTCTTTTTCCATTCTTTCATCAAATTATTATTCAAAGAATCAATCATCCGAGCTTTTTGGACAATTTCTCTCGTTCCTTCCAACATTTGTTTTTTTCGAGCTCTTGCGTTTTCAAAATTTCTTGCATCTACTGTATAAGTTTGACCTGATGCTGCTCCTCTCCTTTCTCTTCTCTTTCATCCAGCTTCATCTCTTTCATTTCTTCCTCGATGCTCATTTGCTTTTCAGCAACTGCAACAATTTGTTATATTGCACAATTTACTGAGTAAGCACCGGTTCGGCTCCCGTGTAATGTAGCTAGGCTACTTTCGATGCGACTTTAGATTCAGAAGACGATAAACAGTGTTTCCAACGCCGATATTTATTAAGGCACACTTCAAAAAAATCAATTACGCCAATTTGCATAATGCATGCATACGCAAGTAAACTGCTTCATTACTCACCCATTACTCAAGCTATGCATATAATTCTTCGCTCTTTCATCTTTTAATTTAGAACTTGTCCGCGCCTATAAGGCATACATTCTTCCCCTTTTAGAAAATGGCTGTGAATTGTGTTCTCCATTGGCCATTGGTAATATTAATGCACTTGAACAAGTTCAGCGATCATTTAGGAGACGCGTATTCACGAGAGCCGGTCTTTCAACAACCAACTATCTGTCCCGGTTGCGGAATCTATCGCTTTCTATTGGGTGCGCAAGAAAAAAAATCTCGGTTAAAAAAAAGTCAATTATTTTTTTCCGAAGTTTTCTAAAACTTTCTTTAGTAAAGGTATATGAAGTTTTCACTTTCATGTTTTTTTTTCTCAGTCATCTCATTCTATCAGCTTTTCAAATGGCTGAACGGTGCGAGCTCGAAAAAATGATACTACGGGCCTCTCTTCTCTTCTGCTTCAAGATGGGGGAGAGCGCTGCCGCATCGAAAATTCTGTCAGGCATGCGGGCAAGGATGCCTTGGTGAACGGAAGTGCCAGGCTTGGTTCCGTCAGTTTAAGCAAGGCGACCACACGCTGGAAGACATGGACCGTCCAGGAAGGCTTCGCCGGATCGATCTTGAGGATCTTCGATCTTTTGTCGAAGCCGATCCAAACGATCTTGTTACGAGATTGGAGAGCACTTCGCAGTCTCTCACACCACCATCGAGAACGGGCTTCATGAGCTCGGTAAAGTACACAAGCTCGGGCAATGGGTGCCACACGACCTGAGGCCACTGGACAGCAACCGACGAGTCGCGGCCGCCTCACAACTTCTCTCCTACAAAAGAAGAGACGAGTAGCTGGACGCATTGCTAACTGGAGACGAGAAGTGGGTGACCTACTGCAATGTTACACGCAAGCGCCAGTGGCTCAGTAAGGGCGATCCGCCAGAAGCGATTCCGAAACCCGGACTGCACCCGATGAAGGTGATACTGTTTGTTTGGTGGAACTCACGCGGTGTCGTCTACTGGGAGCTGCTACCTAACGGCATGACTGTTACAGCAGATGTCTACTGTGCACAACTCGACCGGGTGCAGCAAGCTATGGTGGCTCGAGGCGAAGAGAGCGCAAAGATTCGATTCCTACAAGACAACGCACAACCACACATCTCGAAAAAAAGGTTCAGAAGCTGTTGGAGCTGGGATGGGAGTTGATGCCTCATCCACCGTACTCGCCCGACATGGCACCTTCTGACTACCACCTATTCCGCTCCGTGTAGAACCACCTCACAGAGAAAAAAATTTGAAAACGAACCTGAGGTAAAATGATGGTTGCAAGACTTCTTCGAATCGCTCTTTCCCTCGTTCTACCACAAGGGCATCCACGATCTGCCCACGCGATGACAACACATACTCAACCATGATGTATCATACTTTGTATATTGAGGTTCTTGTTTGACTTAGTAAATAATTAATAAAAATAAGATTAAAAACTGAGGTTATTTTCTTGCGCACCCATTACTTTAGAATACCGTCGTCGCATTCTAGATCTATGTTTTGTGCACAAGATTGTTCACGATAACACTGAAATTGATCAAGATCATTTATTCAAGATCTCACCCACTCTTTTTCAACATCGCTCTTCCCATTCCCTCCGTAGTTTTATTCCATTTTAACTGCCCAATTCTCTTAGCACATGTCTTTCTCGATGCATCGATGTGTGAAACACTTTACCCGCTTAAGTTGTGATTCTACCCCCTTCCTTTTCATTCAAGAAGGCCATCCTGGCACTTTCTCAGGGGGTAATTCTTACTGAATCCAAGTTACATGTGTGTTCAACCTATCGATTCCTGTGATTATATATGTTTGAGTTTATTTTTTCTTTTTCTAAAATCGCATCTGCGTAACCATCCATTGTACTATACTTGTGTATATACAAGAATAAAGAATGAAGGTAGGAATTCAAAACAATTTACACCGATTGTGCACTCTGCAAAAATAATTACGCCACCTGACGACACGCCTCGCCCAATTCACAACTCTTCAAACAGTTAAGCTTGAGGCCTTGGAGCCTATGCCACTACTGACCATACTCGCTCTCCTTTCTCTCGGGATTTCACTTTTCTTTTCTTATATACTGCTCACTCCCCTCTCGCTCGCCTGCAACGCGACCCCTCTCGCATCGCGTTTTCAGTGATCTAAGAATTTACATATTGCACGGCTTAAGATGACGAATTAAGAGTAATAATTAGCAACTTTACTAAAAGGCAAACTGGTCTAATAAATCACTAACTGGCAAACAACAAACAAACAAAATTCAAACAAACAATAAAATACTTCCGGATCCATCCTTGACAAGATCACTCATGGTAACTCCCGAAAACAACTTTTCTTTTCAATTTCTAAGTTACACAGTTTGAAGGCAGTGACGCCCGGTTAAGATGACAAATGATTGAACTATCGGATAGAATAAAACTAGTCCACCGGGCGGGATCGAACCCAGACCATCTCGACTCAAACAGAGAGCGCGTGTTACCATTACACCACTAGGACACATTGCTATTCCGTGCAATAGTGTTATATGAAAGGCTCATATACCTTGTTCTCTCAGTCACGCAAGGGTTTACTTGGGGCAAATATTACCACCAAAACTTTTTACCTAACGATTTACTTCTCTACCTATGATGATATGGCATGAATGTACCGTACCAAGAACTCAAATTTGCTTTACGGCTGGCCTGTATATTATTGGGATGTACTTTTATTATTTTCCGGGTGGTATTACTGCGTCTATTACCAGCCTAATCTGGTACCCTAGCAACGACTTAAGCTGGGTTGGATGCCATGTTAACTTGTTGTTTTTTTTATCGTTACTTGCTCCTGCTAGTTCCAGGTCTAACTTCATCTTCTTCACTGCACTGTGACGGAATAAATAAAAAAATAACCAATTAATCAAAATTACAATTATATACTCGCATTAATAAGAAGGCTTCTGAGATTTACATAGTTTTGTGATACATCTTTTTGAATAAACAAGATATGTTCAACCTCCATCAGAGAAAGCCTCTGTTTTGACTTCGTCATCTGATATCAACCAAAACTTCTCGTAATCTCCAATTGAGTTTGGTTGGTGATGTTTCCCACATTATAGGTGTGGATTGAATTCCTGAAAATAGAAGACTGCCGACGAATACTTTAAACGAAATTCGTTTAATCGCACGGAAAAAGCCTGCTCAACAATGAGATGGAACTGGGTTAATTTAAAAAAATTCATATTATTCATTTTTGTCAATTCAATTATTTTAACATAGCTAGGCAGTGTTTTAGGTCAGCAGATTGTGCAAAGCGAGGCGGACTGCAAAATTTCAAAAGTGTTAGTATTGTTATAAAATTAAAACAGTTTTTCAAATAATTTCGTTGTTGTTGAAGCTGTTATGCAATTTGAATGCGAAATTTGATGGAATTAATGGATAAGGTATTTAAATGAACATTTTCTACGTGTTTTGAATCAAAAGGTTGGATAAAAGGTGAATAACGCGTGAATATTTTTTTTATGTAATAAGACTTCAATTACGACAATTTCGAAGATTTTAGCATGGAAATTTTTTTTACAAAAAACACACAGCATAGTTAATGAATCGAATGATTCTATAAGCGCTCCATACTTTAAATTATGAGCTCTTGAAATTCAATTATGGTTAGATAGTACGCTCACGTTTGACAGTTATAAAACATACAACAAATACTCTCATAAAATCACTTTCACTTTTTCACTTTTGGTTATCGAAACACCTCTGAGAACATGACGTTATATGTATGAGTATCGACGCACTGTAGATTTCGTCGCAGAATAAGTATTCAAATGAATAGAATGAAAAATAGGACAGAATGAAAAATGGATAGAATGAAGAAAAAAGTCATAGCATATTAGAAAAACATTTTCCGTTCCGTTTTTATTTTCACTACAAACCCTATAAAAAGAGCAACATGAACGGAATGGGTCACATTTAGTCGATTATCTTTTTGAAATATTCAATTCAATTCACTTTATTCGCCAAAGGTATGCTTGTTGTCGCATACACTTATAAGGTAGACATTAACAACAGAAACGAGAAAAGAAACTACAAGAATAAAAATTTTAAAAAAGGGGACACAACAGGCACTGACTAGGAAAGAAAGAAGAAAAAAACACAATCTAGTGGGTGTCAAAGAGAATCAAAGTATCCTAGAGTAGATATCCAGGTAAAGTCATGAACGGGACTAAAGAACAATTCTTAACATTATTAATGAATTCTTCGATCGTAACGACGTCGGGGAACCGATCGCAGAGTTTGTTCCAGAGGGTAATTCAATTAACTCCGGAGTAGGGTTACTGATTTCGTCGGATTATCATTAATTCAAAAGTATTATAGCTTTCATGCATACGGGATTATTGAAATAAAATTGCATAACTGATACTCCAAGCTCATAATACTTTTGGATTTCTCCATGCATACGGCCTCTGGAGTCTTACAAAAAAACTTATTATAGTTCCAGTTAAATCAAAAAGTTCTTGACTTTCTTGTAATTAACAGAACTATGAATTTTTTAAATGAAATATGATGGTTTTTTCGTTCACTAATGCTGCAAACACTTATAGGATTCAGTAAAAGAGAAATGCATGCATTAGCTCTGCGTGCTCGATACTAGATGTAGCAGTTATGATAAGATATAGTGAGGTTGTGTTCAATTCCGCTGTTGGGACTAGCTTTTATGTTTTATCAATATACATATATTACCTTCGAACAGTCTTGATTGCAGGCAACTTATCCACACCTATAATGTGGTAACATTGACGAAAAAACTTTTAGTGAAAGCCAAGGCATGGGACTGAAGTTTCTTATGTTGAGACTAAAATCAACTTTGAGGAAGGTAATGTATCACTTTCTGATTCACGTAAGTTAATTAAAAAACTTCGGGCAAATTTAAAAGGGATGTTTTTTTTAAAATTTTAGTTAGGCGAAAACCTTTTTTTCCTCTTTCAACGTTGTTTTTTTCAGGTGCAGGGATGCTACTACCATGCCTGCAGTTGTTCTTATAAGCATGACGCCATCATACTAGGCTTTCACAGCGGCGGCCGAGATGAGGCGAGACGACAAGTTACACATAACTAGATCGCCTCATTCTAAGGAAATCAGACAATACAAAAGATTTCCTAAGAATGAGGTCTACCAGGAGTGTGAGATCAACAAAATGATGCGCCACGCAAACACTCGAGTTTGTTTATTAATTTTTCAATTATAATTTTTTATTATTAATTATTTGAAATATATATTATATTTGAGTTATTTTATTCTGCGCATAAACATTAGATGAATTGACAATTGATGAGTTTATTAGCGATTTTTGTTGTTTTTTTTTCAACTCTTCGTACAGATTCATCTTACGGCTTAGGTTGAGAACGTTACGGCTTAGTCTGTGAAAACGGGAAAGCAGCGCCCGAAAGCGAATACATTTTGTTTATATGTTGTTTTAGCTGAATGATGATTTGGCTCTTGTCCCCTTATGGGCACAATTTTACATTGAGGGGGGGGGGTTTCTGGGGGGGGGGAAATATTTGAACTCGTTTTTTTGATATTATTCTGCATTATTAAAATGAACATTTTTGTGGAGGGAAGAGGGGGCGGAGACTTACCGAAGCAGGAAAGGGAGAGGGCCCGAAGGGGGGAGGAAGAGGGCCCTACCTAGGCGAAGGGGAGGGGGCGCTAAAGAGAAATATGGGGAAAGGGAATGTTATGAATATTATTATTATAAAGTAGTTTTTTTATGCTCAAAATGAAAAAAAAACGGATCCGTTTCTTCAATGTAGATGGTAATCCTGGGTGTGCCACAAACGTGCGCAAGGTTTAAATGCTCATGTTGTATCTCACTCGAAGCGACCTTCTGTATACAGGGTGGCCCATATATTCGCAAACGCGTTTACAAACGTGTATCTCAGTGCATAAGTGGGCAAAAGTGTTCAAATTTGTACATTTATCAGCACACATTAATAAAAACATTGGGTCAAAAAATCATTGAATTCGGTCCCCTTTGGCACGAACGACAGCCCGGAGTCGCTTTGGGAACGCTTCGATCATTGGAAGAAGGTACTTTTCGTCGATCTTCGACCACTCCTCCTGCAGGGATTTTTTTAGAAACTCTAGATTCAAGTGAGGATGAGCATTGACTTTGCTCTCAAGGTAGGACCACATGGAATAGTCCAGCGGATTGAGGTCGGGCGATGAGGAGGGCCATTCTGCGCTGGAGATGAAGTCGGGAAAATGAGCTGTGTCCATTCGGAGCAGAGAGAGCAAGGGATGCAGTTCGTGTTCGCTGTCTTCCGGCAAGTAGAGCAGAGCCAGGTGGTGGGAGGTCCTGGGTTGCGTTCGATGTCCCCGGCTTGTATTCCGATAGCCTGTGTTCCGATAGCCTTGTGAGCAGGCGCAGAATCTTGCTGTAAGACCCAAGGTGTATTACGGTAGTGGGAAGCAGACCAAGGAAGCAGTACTTTTCGAAGAATCTGCTGGCGGTAGTATTCCTGATTAATTTTGGCTCCTGGTTCGAACAAAACAAGGGGAGTTTTGCCGGAGGCGGACACTCCGTCCCAAACCATGACTTTTGCAGGATGGGGAGCTCTATGCAGGAATCCACCGGTATGATTAGCTGCCTGTGAGTCTCGAGCAAGCACTCGCACATTTTGAGGGTTGTAGGCCTCTTCCACAGTGAACAGCTTCTCATCCGAGAAGACTGTCCTGAGGTGAGCACTGTCGCGCGTCCAGAGGATTAGGGCGCGGCACCTTTTGAGTCTTTTCTCGTTGTTCTTTAGAGTTAGGATGGCAGCCTTTTTAGTACGATATGGGGGGAGACTCAAGTCCTCTTCAACGATTCTTTGAAGAGTGTTGCGTGATAAGTTCATCTCGGAGGCCATGTTTTTCAAGATACGCCTAGCATTTCGACCGACTCGCTTCCTCATGGCCTCAATCTTGTTAGGGGTGCGCACTAATCGAGGATCATTCTTCGGGGCAAGTCAGCAAGTGTACCGATCTGTTCAAACCGTTTGATTGCTTTTCAGACAAGATTGCGAGGCGTTGAGATCTTTAGCGATGCGCGTATTTGCGACCAAGTTTGTTCAAGTCCACAATGATAGAGCGTGCTCTATGAGTGACCACCATTCTTTTGAGAATTGATCAAATGATATGAAATTTGAACCATGTAATAAAAAAAAACATATGAAAAGAACATGTGTAAAAGTTGGAGCTCAGCGTGCACTACAAATTGAATTATAAACGCCGAAAGATTGGTATGCGAATATATGGGCCACCCTGTAGTTTTATCACACGCAATTCGCGGGTATATGTTTGTCGTAGTTGCTTGTCCGTAGTAGTCAGGGTGTTTCTTACCACCCGCACAGTTTCAGTGCGGGTGAGAGAAATACCCTGGTAGTAGTCCATCCGTTTTGTAGAATGGATCATGGTTGTCTCGCGCTGTGGCTTTAGCATAAGCCACTCGATTGTAAATTTTGTTGTCTTTTTTTTCTTATCTTGATCCTCCTTTTTGTTTTTTTCTTCTTTTTTTTTTACAAAGATAGTTTTGCCGTCAGAGGCGGGTCTCTGTTTTATTTTCAAACCCGGTATTTAAAGCCTGGTAGTATGTCTTAAAGCTTCAAAATGGTTCCGAGTTCGACACCGAGGTAGGGCAGGTCCAGCTAAGTCGAGTAATTAAAAAATTTCGGTAGTGCCTGCACGACGTTCTCTTCCCTTCTGCTAAGCATGCTAGCAGTGACTCAGGGAGAAACCAAAAGTATGGTCCACTAATTCATTTCGAGCTTTAGCGTCTGAAAATCGATTCCGGTTTGATGATCAGGTTCTTTATCTATGATATATATTATATATAAATTTATCTATTATATATATATATATATATATAAATTTATCTATTATACATATATATAAATTTTTCTTTTGATATATATATTCCTGGGTGATGCAGGGGTGTGTTTGACAACTGAAAAAATGGTCCCGAGTTCGACTCCCCACATAGGGCGAATTCACCTGGGGCCATATTCATAGTCCTTGGGTAAGGGTAGAGTACCCGGGGTAAACCTACCCTACCCTCAAAATCCGTTTTCATAGTGGAAGGGTAAGTCAACCCTGGGTACCCCTACCCTGGATAGGCATGTCCAGGGTAAATTTAAATTAAGCGCAGCTACTAAAAATAGTAGCTCAAGCATACAGTAAAGTAAAGTATCGTAGTGGAAAATCATTCTTTTAAAATTCATCAACTTTTTGAAATTTTTAAAAAACATATTTCCTACTTATTTTGATCAAAGATTATTTCTCCGAGTTTTCAGAAAGGAATGTTTTTTCTCAGTTTTCGAATGTATTTTAATGCTTTCTGACGCGTTTTGGCTCTTGTATAGTTAACCAGTCACCGCGTAGAATTTTTAGTCTTTTTGGCAGTTAAGAAGTCATGTACCGCGGACATGCATAACTGCCAAAGTGACAGGTGTTTAGTTAGCCAGTCCCCGCATTCTGTTTATACATTCTGTTTTCGGTGAGTTCAATGTTTTTCGGACAAATTTTGGCGCTTGTACAGGTCATTCGGTGGGATACCAGTGATTTGGCGGAAGACCGGCCGCAATTCGCAAAAGTTCAGTCAACTTTCTCTCTTTTTTTCTTTAATTTGTTTGGCTGAGGCATACATACTCACGGGCATACCCTGCGTCTTGTCTTGCAGACATTGGAATACTAGACGAAAAATTGGCTTTAAACGCTACGGTTTCGAAAATTTTCTTCATAGGTGATTATTTTGGGCATCAGAGACTCCTCCGGTTCGTGAAAAATTTTTGTAAATTGTTTTTCATTAAAAAAAAACGCTTAGGCTTAGTAAAAGTTGAAGCTAACGAGGCCGTACGGCTTAGGCTAACGAGATCGTACCACAAAAAAATCCCACTCTGCACTGTTAAGAAACACCCTCGCCCCAAGTAAAGCGCCCCCCCCCATCAAGTTAAAAAGAACCACACAAGTTAAAATACGGCCTCGTTAGCGCAAAATTACTAAGCCTAAGCATATTTTAATGTTAAAATTACTTTTAGCATTAAAAAGTATAAAGCGAAAGGTCAGTCAATTTGCTCTCTTTTTTGCTCGCGTTTTTTTCTCTGGTAATATTTTTCGTCGAGAAACGATTTCTCCGTTGAATTAAAATCAGACTCGGGAAGTTTTACTTTGATCAAAACCTTTGTTGACGTTCAACTCTGCCGTAATGTAAAAAAAAACAAAGATTCATTTTTTTCAATCGGAAAATGTTGAAAAATGAACAGTTAACCAGTGATTTAGCTAGTCAATCGGCGGACCACAGTAATTTGGCGGAATACATACTATCGAAGTCGCGGCGGAACTGGATTCAATCCGTGAAATGTCAGTCAACTTGCTTTCATTTTGCTTGGTGTTAGGACCTTTTTGTAAGTTCTCATTAAAAAAATTTTTTTAGTTTTCATCTTCAAAATCCTCATTAAAAAGCTCATATTCCACCCGTGTTATGCGCTGGGCCCAGGGATTATGGGGGCCAATAGAGGAATGAGGGATTAGGTTTGAACAAAATTTTATTATTTCAAACGTTCCCGCCGTGGTGCAAAATCGCGGCGGATTTAAAAGATATAAATATGTTCAAAAACTCGATAAGGGGCGTTTTCGTTTATTTTTTGTTTGCTTGCAAAGAGAAAGAGAGAACATGTGCGAACAAAGAGAGAACCAAGAGAAACAAGTGCGTGCGTGCGCGGTGAAATTGGTTTTGTGGGCTAACCTAGTCTATCGAAAGTGGTCGTCTAAACGGGGGTGTAACTACTTTTACATTAAAAAGAAAGGTTGAGAGAGTCCTTTTATAACCATTACAGGTCATTTTTTTGTTAAGGCAGCACACACGAGCACTCGATCCAAAATTGAACGTTCGTTTGGTCTCTTGAAGCGTCGATTTTCGTGTCTGCCCAGTGAGCTACGAATGGACTTGAAGAATAAGCCCAATATTATTGTGGCATGCTTCTCTTGCAGAAAATTGCAAGAGATATGAATTTGCCGGACCTTGCTGATGTCGATGTTAGCGAAATTGTCCCTGAAACTAGGTTATCTCAGCACACCCCGTCACACAATGGAGGAAGGAGGAATTAAGTTTGCACGCAATATTTATTACTTCAAACGGTCCCGCCTTAAAGTGGCTAAAAAGGCGGCGGATTTGAAAATAATTTTAAAACACGCTGCGCGTGCGCACGTGCGCGCGCGCTTTTTAAAAAAACTCGATAAGGGCCGTTTTTTTCACTTTTTCGTTTGCGATTCGCAATGCATTGGGCATTGAGAGAGCAATGCATTGAGAGAGAGAAAGGGTAAGAATAAGAAAAAGTGGATGAGAGAGTAACATTGGCAGAGAGCGATGTAGAGAGAGGGAAAGAGCGAGTTAGAGAGACAGAGGAAAAGAGCGAGTTAGAGAGACAGAGGAAAAGAGCGAGTTAGAGAGAGATGGGAAAGAGCGGATGCGTCTACGTCTCGAGTGCGTCTCGCGTGCGTGCCTGCGCATCCTAATCAAAATTTTGCGGACTGGCCTTGTCTATCGAAAATGGTCGTCTGACGGGGGGTGTCTCAGCCTGTAATAGCAGTTATCCTAAGAGATTTCGCGATGAGTTGATACAAAATTGTTTTTCCAATTCCTAAATTAGAAACGTGATTTCGCTCAGTGCATGTTTGTTATCGAACTAGAATTTTTTTCATTGTTTAAACCATCAAGTTATTGAACTAGAATTTTTTTAAACGTATAAATCGCTAAACTACATTTTTTATTTATTCTAGGAGTTCGATGATAATGGTCAGAAAAGATCGTCATCAATAAAATTGTCGATAAAAAATTTTAAATTCAATTTCCACCATTGGAAACAATTGAAAAACAATCACCAAAGCAGTAGGGTTTCATCATGCGAAAAATTTGATCTCATATCATTCTTTCTTAAAACATCAATGCGCATCAATCAGAAACATCAATGCGCGGAATTAAAAAATTAAATGAATTGATACGTGTTTAATGTTAGTCCAATGAAGGAAGATAAAAAAATCTTTATAATTTATCCGTGCAAAGTAAGAATTTAATTAAACTTGCACCATTTAATTCGTCTCATCAAGACGTATGAAAACATTAGTTTTCTAATGTCTTGAAAACAATCAAGCTTACCTCGTAACTTACCCTGGTCTGGAGCAGGGTAAGAAAAAGGGCTACCCGGGTAGCCTACCCAGCTCTATGAATACGAACTTGCTGGGTAGGTACCCAGGGTAGCCAGGGTAACCTACCCGGGGTAGGCTACCCAGCCACTATGAATATGGCCCCAGAACCGAGGGGTTAAAAAATTTTGGTAATGCTTCCACGGCCTCTCCCTCTCTGCTAAACATACTACCAGTGACTCAGAGCGTAGCCACTTCTTCCAGGTTAGGCCTACCTCCCTTGCGGAGAAATCGTACCCAGCCCCCGGCGTATCGTGCGTTAAGGTCAAACCAGAGCACCCGATTATATTACGTTAGACAAGGGGCAGGCGGGTTTCGGTATCATTTCAGAGACGGTATTCAACACCTGCTATGACATGAACAACATTCCAAAAAAAATTTATTTGAATGAAGTTGAACAATTCCTTCAAAACCACCATGAAATCCATGTTCACTACGTCGATTTCCCAGATCCTGGTGTACACCTGTATCGTGTTACCGTAGTAAAGCGATTGACAATGGAATTTGTGGAAAATACATGGCTCTCTTCCCACTTCTTGATTCCTCTATTCTCCCTTGGCTCTTATTCGTTTTTTGGCATTCCCGCAGCATTTTCGAAACAGACGCGTCGACTGCAACGCGGCCGCTTTTTATACATGCAATTACAGTCTTGCAAGTCTTGCAAAAAACTTTCAAAAAAAGTTTTAATTCAGGAACATAAACTATTCTACAGCGATCTGCGAAAGACCTTAGGCGAAATGTCGACATTATGAAAAACACTAACGGACTCGTTGAGAAATG
This sequence comes from Allodiplogaster pararmata, assembly GCA_964056735.1. NCBI lineage: Eukaryota > Metazoa > Nematoda > Chromadorea > Rhabditida > Diplogasteridae > Allodiplogaster > Allodiplogaster pararmata. The sequence continues at coordinate 21,786,352 of OZ057403.1, read as the reverse complement.
AGAGGGCTTCAGCATTTTCGCCGGAATATTGAAGAGTTTTGTGATTTTAATTGTCCTTGAATTGTTGTTCTTTATTTTCATCAATTTGTCCATTATCGTTACTTTAAAAAAGGTCAAATTATTACATGTCAGACTCTTTAGTCTCGGTTGACCTGTAAAGGTTTTAAAATATATATATGCTCGTTCACCAAGTCGGACCACATTCCAGTTGTTTGCTCCTTCAATTGTTCATTGGTTGCGGTCGCTCCTATGTTGTTTTGAACAAATGTGAGCTGATCAATTTGTTTATCATCGTTGTTTAAAAAAGTCAAAAGATTACATGTCAAACTTCAACAAAACAGGAACGCAAAGTACTTTTACATACTAGAAATCATGAAAGTTCTAGGATCGACTCCCGGGGGTGGATGAGGCATGTTTGCTACCGTATGAAGAGGTACATCGAGCCCGCCACTTTTACGGTCTATAATTATATTATGTATTACACAACAAGAAATGATTACACGAGCTGATTCTCCGGGAGTTCTCCTAATTTCGGAATTAATAACAGCGAACCTTTTCTTAAGTATACCAAACACTTGCTCAACTCTTACTCTAATTCTGGAATGCTCGGAATAGTATAATTTCTCTTGACGTGTAATTGGATTTCTAAGTGGCGTCACCAAGAAAGAACTGTTTTTAAGCCTTTGTCACCGAGTAAAAAGAAGCTGACAGGGATATTACCAGAAACAAAAGCAGTTCCTAAAGCGCTGTTATTGAAAATGAATGAGTCGTGACTACCGCCAGGCCAACTGGCGTTTGCATACACTATCCTGCCGTACGCATCCGTAACCACTAAAAGGTTTATCGCCGAGAATCCTTTTCGACTTCTTAACTGCCATGGTGCCTCGTTCGGAGTTTGAACGGAAATCAAACTACTATCGATGAGGCCGATGCAGTCTGAAACTTGCTAACATGTGTCCAATTATATTGACTACTACTTTCACCTGCCTTTTTAAATGAACCTTTTTTTTAAATACAACCGTCTATGCGGTCTACAACCCTTGAACACAGTGGATGAACCATGAGCGTAGACTTATCCCTCCAAACTCACTCGAAAAAAGCCCGAGACGGCCAAAAACTTTAGCCGAAGATTTGAAGTACTCCTGGGACGACAAGGGGAAGACGATGTATGTCTCTTTCAGTAGCAGCACAAAACTATACGAAGGCACCGAAATTAAGTTAACTAAGAATATTCTTGACGAGGTCTCGAGGCTTAAAGCACCTAGAATGAACTAAATCAAAGATGATCGGATAACAATTTAATAGGTAATATTAACGACATGCCAGAAACTATTAACGACATGCCATAAACTCAGCATTTCAGCAAGTTCCACCTCAACATTCACTTCTGAAAGAATCTTCCCCTCTTTGCAGGAAAATGTCTCCCTAGTTTAGCTTCGTCGACAAACCTGTGAAGACTTGTGTGATGATGTTCTCTACAATTTTTGCTCTACTGGCACCGTTCTACAGCTCTGTGATGTAGCAAATGAATGCTTGTCACAAAATAGGCAAGACTTCCTTTCATCACGCAGCTGTACTGTGTGTAAGCCATGCACTTGCTTGACTTTCTCTTTTTCTGAGTTTCTTCCAAGTAATTCTTCCAACTTCTCGCTTCTCAACAGCTTTTGCTTAATCATGTTCAGCATTGCTGACATGGAGAAAGTATAGTTGTCCATCCTCCACTCAGTTGCTTGGATTCTGGTCTTTTCAGGAAATTTTCCCAGAATTGTGTCTGCCAAAAACTGCGGGTATGGCTCCTGACTTGAGAGGTTCAATCCAGTGAGCGTTGTGAAATCTTTCGAATTGCACACGTCCGGAACCCGACACTATTGTGAATTCCGGTCAGAGCAGCATTTGAAAACGCGTCATCAACGTTCGAAAACTGCCTGAAAGGTACGCACTAACTTCCGGTTTTGCTGCTGCGATCACTTACGGAAGCGTGTAATTCGTCGCGGCCTTGTTGTCTATCGTAGGTTTCGCTTCAACGTCACTTCGTGATCGTCGACGCTGCCGTGAGACAGCCCTGCCCGCAGTAATGTTGGGCATTGCCCGTGAGTGTTCTCTCCCTCCCTTGCCCTTGTATTGCGTCCCCAACACCAAAACACATTGGGTATTAGATATATATTTATTCAGGGACATAAGATACAAAAGGGGGTCATGTGGTCAGGGCTTGGGGTTCATTCCCCTCTCTCCTCGATCGCACTCTGTGGCGTCTTTTATCTTCTTGCTCTTGGTTCCTCCTTCTTAGCAAGCTCCGCCTCTGGAATCATAATGATTAATACAGGCTTTGAATTGCACAATGATTTATGATATTGCTTACACCTTCCACCTTACCATCAAAGACTGTCCTCAGTCTTTATAAAAAATAGCTAAAAATTTAATTACTAGGATCTATTAAATATTAAAACTACACTATTATTGACCTCGTGTTAAAGGGAAAGGTAAAAAGACCCAAAAGGTGAAAAACCTGAAAGGCAAAACGCCCAAAGGCATTTTCGAATTTTGTTTCGGTGCTTCTGCACTTTAGAGTTGTTTTTTTTCCCGGTACTACTGCACTTTAGAGTTTGAGAAGATATTAAAACATTAACCTTCTTTTCTTCGGAACGCCTCGAAGTCCAGCAGTTCCCCCCTTACTTCTGCGTTTCGTTCGCGGAAGTGACTTTCGAGCGCCTTCCAGTTTGGTGACGATGCTGCTCTAGGTCTCGATGTCGCCACATTTATTCTTCGGAAGTCGTCATAGAAGTGATGATCTTTGAGGGGGTGTGAGCGGGTGGTAAGGACAATGGTCACCTCTAATTCTTTTCCTTGGGCCGAATCGATGGTGCAGACTGTTGAGCCGTAGTTTTCCAATCTTTCTTTTGCTCTTGTTACTTGGTAGGCATACGGCCCCACAACTAAAATTTCTGATGGTGGCACTCGCGCCAGGATTAGGGTCTTGATGATTTTTTCTGTCAAATCGATCTCCTCTTTATTCCAGATCGTCCCCGTACCTTCTAGCGTTTCTTTTCCGGTGCGTCTAATTAGGAGTCCTGGCAGCCCGCTGTTTGGGAATGCGAGCTTTTGTAGTAGGTTGTTCCTTTCGGTTGGGTCAATTCCTGACGTCAATCTGTTGTTATAAACAAGTTTTGACGTGAGTTATAACAGGGCAGGATGTGCCCTGTAGGAGAGTCGTAGCTCTGCTTTTGGCACCCCTTCTGCTTGGCAGAGGATTGTCGCAACTCCTCTGGCTGTTGTTTTGGCCGGGGGTCGCTCTCTGTCCATTTTGCAAAAGGGTTCTAGCTGCTGCGGGTCCCCAATAAACCGCATCTTGGCTTGCGGTAGGAGACTCACCAGGGCCGTGATAACTGGTTCAGGCATTTGCGATGCTTCGTCTCCTATTATAGTGACTTTGTCTTCCTTCAGCAGATGCCGTATGCACCCTTCACTACCGGCGTGGTTTAGGATGGCACTTACTGTTGCTGTGATGATTGTAGGCTTATAAAATTTGATGAATTCCTTGATAGCCGCGGGTGTTTTCTTTTCTACTATGTTGCTCATTTTGCGATATAATTCTATCTCTCCATCGGTGCAGTCTCGTAGGGCTGCTCTTGTTGGTGCTATCTGCAGCATTTCCCGTCTTGCTAGTACTACTTGTACTATGAGTTCCCACTTTTCGGGTACTTCCACCAGATTATCTTCGTTATCGTCTGAGCTTTCTCTTGATTCCTCGTCTTGTGAAGTCTAGCTTGAGACTTCGTCCTTTTCTGTCATGTTCTTGACAAACTGTTCAATTATTCCGTACAAATCTGAGTTGGTTGTCGTCTCCAGCTCTGAGCTTCGTGCCAGTCGTAGAACCCTGATTTCTTCTCCCTCTGCCGACTTTTCTACTGCCGTAGTTGCCTGAGCGATGGCATTGTTTGTCATCGATATTATCAGCACCGTGTGTCCTTTCTTCACCAGTCTTTTGGCTGTCTCGGCTGCCAAGACTGTTTTTCCTGCTCCAGCGGGTGCTTTAATCATTACAATTTGTTCTTCCGATGTCATCAGCTTGATTGCGAAGCTCTGGTAACTGTCGAGAACTACTTCTTTTCCTTCGACGAAGATTATTTCTGGGGTTGCAGTCGGACTTCCTTCTTCACCTTGCCTTTTGGACTCACCCTTGCTCCTTGGCGTGTAACTTTTCTGGAATATCTGTCGTATCATGCAGCCTTTAGGGAATTTAGGAGCTGGAAGCGATGATAAAATGCTGAAGATGGGGTCTGCCTCTTCTGCAGTTGGACATAGTCGTATGGTTCCGGTGACCTCCTCTCTTTCTCCTATGGCTTGGAAGATTGCTTTTGATGACCACGTTCCGGATAGCAGTTCAATTTCCAGTGACTGCTCTTCTATATTCAGATTGGAGCTCTCGACTGTTACCCGTTGGTGACTTATGAGATTTGGTAGGGCTATGCTCACTGCTGCTCCTGAGATCCACCCCTTCTGGGTCTTCATGTTCAAAATCTTAGTCTTGAGGACTACCAGGTGTTAGTTTCTCTTAACGACTTTGAAATTCACTTGCCTCCGTTTGCTGTCGAAGTCTGATGATGCTGCGAAAGCTAAAGGTGCTGCGTCCGTGGCCTGTAGCTCGGACATTCGTAGCAGGCACTTCGGGTCCTCGTCGTCGAATTTTAGGAAATCTTCTTGTCTATCCTCGATCCACTCTCTTTCTTCAGATAGTATTCTTGCCGACATGGGTAGAGGTGCTTCCTTCACGAAAGGCGGTTGTAGCGAGGCGACTAATTCTTTGATTTTTCTAGCTGCTGCTCGGCTCGCTGGCCATGCGCTAAACCGAACCGCCGAGGTGCAGATCGCTCTTGTTGTCGTCCTGATGTATGAGTCTGCTTGGATCTTGGCTCTTTCCTCTCTCGTTATTATTAGAACGTCCCCGTGATTGTGATCTGCCTTGGCCCCCGGTTGTCAGAATGGAAGAAAAGGTAAGCCTTAACCGGGCACAAGGCACCGTACTTCGACTTAGCCCGATTCGCCTTGCAGCGTAATATTAACTTCTTTCCAGCCAAAGTCTCCTGCTCCTTTTCTGCACGAACACCTGAAATAATTAGAATTAATTCAAAGTTTAGACAATCCAAATACGTCCCCTTGTGTTGCGTAAGTTATGGAACTTCTAGAAAAAATTTCAACTTTTTTCCACTATTCCGGCATTACCTCGTTCTCTTGAAGTCAAGTGAGTGCCATCTCCGCGTCCGGGAATTTAATGTCATGTTTTTAAACGAAGTTTTTGCCTCGCCTGCGCTTGGGCTCGACCTCTGCCGGTTCGTCAGAGTCACTTCTTTCAAAAAGCGGTACTTCTTCGAAGTCCTGTAAGAATCGAGACTCATTTATCATAGACTCAATCAGTCTTAGACAATAACCGATCACTCGCCCAACCATTCGTTACTTTTTTGAAAAACTAACTTTCGCCCAACTTTACTTCAATCTCTCCCATGATAGGAGAGCCCCTCACTTCATGAAAAAACATACAAAAAGGGTGTGGCTGAAGTTGAAAGGGCGACAAATTAGGGAAGGTGGAGTTAAAAAGCCAACACCATACAAAGTGGAGGTTTAAGCACATACCGGACCTTTTTAGTTTTACCTATTTCATTCGGTGGACGTCGCGTTTTGTTTGGTGGACGTCAAATATTTCCCCTTTAAAAAGTTTTAAACTTCAATATAAATGATTTTGAATTCTTGTTTTGCTAAAAAAAAAAAAACTTTCTCGTCGTCCGGCATGTTTCTATCTCTTTTCTGACTGATAATCTCGGTCCTTGGAGACTACCTCTACGCCACATTTGAGATTGTAATGTAGCTAGGCTACTTTCGATGCGACTTCAGATGCAGAAGACGATAAAGAGTGTTTCCGACGCCGATATTTATTAAGGCACACTTCACAAAAATCGATTACGCCAATTTGCATAATGCATGCATACGCAAGTAAATTGCCCTCATTACTCACCCATTACTCAAGCTATGAATGTAATTCTATCGCTCTTTCAAAACATCTTCTATTTTAGTACTTGTCCGTGCCTATAAGGCTTACATTCTTCCCCTTCTAGAATATGGCTGTGAATTGTGGTCTCCACTGGCCATTGGTAATATTAATACACTTGAACGAGTTCAGCGATCATTCAGTAGACGCGTATTCGCGAGAGCCGGTCTTTCAACCACCAACTATCTGTCTCGGTTGCGGACTCTATCGCTTTCTACTTTAGAATACCGTCGTCGCACTCTAGATATATGTTTTGTGCACAAGATTGTTCACGATAACACTGCAATTGTTCAAGATAATTTATTCAAGATCTCCTCTTCAACATCGCTCTTCCCATTCCCTCCGTATTTTGCTTCCATTTTAACTGCCCAATTCTCATAGCATATGTGTTTCTCGATGCATCGATGTGTGGAACACTTTACCCGCTGAAATTGTGATTCTACCCCCTCCCTTTTCATTCAAGAAGGTCATCCTGGCGCTTTCTCAGGGGGTAATTCTTATTGAATCCAAGTTACACCCATCGATTCCTGTGATTATATATGTTTGAGTTTTTTTCTTCTTCTAAAATCGCATCTGCGTAACCATCCATTGTACTGTACTTGTGTATATACAAAAAGAAAGAATGAAGGAATGAATTCACAACAATTTACATCGATTGTGTACTCCACAAAAATAATTACGCCACCTGACACGCCTCGACCAATTCACAACTCTTTAAACAGATATGCACGCGGCCTTGGAGCCTATGACACTACTGACCATACTCGCTCTCCTTTCTCTCGGGATTTCACTTTTCTTTTCTTATATACTGCTCACTCCCTTCCAGGGTGTTTCTTAGCACCAGCACAACTTTTTTCGAGCGCATAGATTTTTAAAATTTTAGAGTTTAACAGGGAATTTTTCCAATGATTTGAACTTTCCCTACGAAAATCACCGAGAAAAAATTTTCCAAGCACATATATTTTTTTACCCGCAGTGCGGGTCAGAGAAACACCCTGCTCCCCTCTCGCTCGCCCGCAACGCGACCCCTCTCGCGTCGTGTTTTCAGTGATCTAGGAATTTACATATTGCACGGCTTAAGATGACGAATTAAGAATAATAATTAGCAACTTTACTAAAAGGCAAACTGGTCTAATAAATCACTAACTGGCAAACAACAAACAAACAAAATTCAAACAAACAATAAAATACTTCCGGATCCATCCTTGACAAGATCACTCATGGTCACTCCCGAAAACAACTTTTCTTTTCAAATTCTAAGTTACACAGTTTGAAGGCAGTGATGCCCGGTTAAGATGACAAATGATTGAACTATCGCATAGAATAAAACTAGTCAACCGGGACCAGACCATCTCGACTCAAACAGGGAGCGCGTGTTACCATTACACCACGGGGACACATTGCTATTCCGTGCAATAGTGTTATATGAAAGGCTCATATGCCTTGTTCTCTCAGTCACGTAAGAGTTTACTTGGGGCAAATGTTATCACCGAAACTTTTTACTTGACGACTTGAGCTGGGTTGGATGCCATTTTAACTTGTTTTTTTTCTCTTGTTACTTGCTCCTGCTAGTTCCAGGTCTAACTTCCTTATTCACTGCACTGTGGCGAAATTTATAAATAAAAAATAACCGATTAATCAAAATTACAATTTTACTCGCATTAATAAGAAGGCATCTGAGATTTACATAGTTTTGTGATACATCTTTTGGAATAAACAAGAAATGTTCAACCTTCATCAGAGAAAGCCTCTGTTTTGACTTCGTCATCAGATGTCAACCAAAACTTCTCGTAATCCAATTGAGTTTGGTTGGTGATGTTTCCCACATTATAGGTGTGGATTGAATTCCTGAAAATAGATGACTGCCGACGATTACTTTAAACGAAATTCGGACGTAATATTTATGAGTATCGACGCACTGTAGATTTCGTCGCAGAATAAGTATTCGAATGGATAGAATGAAAATTAAGATAGAATGAAAAACGGATAGAATGGAGAAAAAGTCATAGCATATTAGAAAAATATTTTTCTTTTCCGTTTTTCTTTTCACTACAAACCCTTCAAAAAGAGCAACATAAACGGAATGGGTCATATTGAGTCGATTATCTTGTTGAATTATTCAACTAACTACCTCCGGAGTAGGTTTACTGATTTCGTCGGATTATTAGTAATTCAAAAGTATTATAGCTTTCATGCATACCGGATTATTGAAAAAAAGTTGGATAACTGATAATCCAAGCTCATAATACTTTTGGATTTCTCCATGCATACGGCCTCTGGAGACTTACAAAAACTCATTATATTTCCAGTTTAATCAAGAAAATTCTTGACTTTTTTGTAATTAACAAAACCATGATTTTTTTCATTTTGAAAATGATTGCTTTTTTCGTTCACTAAGGCTGCAAAACACTTATAGGATTCAGTAAGAGAAATGCAAGAATTAGCTCTGCGTGCTCGATAGATGTAGCAGTTATGATGAGATATAGTAAGGTTGTGTTCAATTCTGCTGTTGGGACTAGCTTTTATGTTGTATCAATATAAATATATTACCTTCGAACTGTGCATCTAAACAGTCTTTTGATTGCAGGCAACTTATCCACACCTATAATGTGGTAACATTGACGAAAAAACTTTTGGTGAAAGCCAAGGCATGGGACTGAAGTTTCTTATGTTGAGACTAAAATCAACTTCGATGAAGGTAAGGTATACCTTTCTGATTCACGTAAGTTAATTAAAAAACTTCGAGCAAATTTAAAAGGGATGTTTTTTATAATTTAGTTAGGCGAAAACCTTTTTTCCTCTTTCAATGGTGTTTTTTCAGGTGCAGGGATGCTACTACCATGCCTGCACTTGTTCTTATAAGCATTACGCCATCATACTAGGCCTGTACAACGGCCGAGAAAAGGCGAGACTACAAGTTACACATAACTAGATCGCCTCATTATTAGGAAATCAGACAATACACAAGATTTCCTAGAATGAGGTCTACCGGGAGTGTGAAATCAACAAGATGATGCGCCACGACGAGGAAATGAAGAACTTGTTCCTGGAGCAAGATCAGCTTCACCCCTTCTCGGATCGCCTTCTTGATTGTTCTTCCGACTAGGCGGAAGGGTTGAATGGCGTATGCGTCTAGGTCCGACCATGATTGCCTGACGGCGTCGCATGCCTTCGCATTCGGGTCTGGACGGAAAGAGAAAAAAATCTCTACACTCCGCCTTATGACGAGTGTCAAACAGATCTATGGAAGGCTCGCCCCATCTTTCCCATAGCGTATCAACTACCTGTTCATCCAGAGACCATTCATAATGGTCCGAGAATGTTCGCAACTCGTGATCTGCTTCTACATTCTCAGATCCTGGTCTATACGAAGCAGAAAGGTGCACTTGCGCTTCATAGTCCAGTCCCATACTTGCTGCGCAACCTTGTTAAGAGCCGTACTTCGTGCGCCTCCCCTCTTATTTATAAACCAAACATTTATTGAAATACATTTTGCAATGTAACAACACGAGGAAGACTCTGCGGACAAAACTAAAGATAATAAAAAAAAACAGAAAAAAAAAACAAACAACGAGAACGAGAATGAACGACTATTGTAAACTTAAATCGATGTTTAAGACCTCTGGAACATCCAGCAATGACAAATTTATCCGAAAACTTGGTTTGATTTTTTGAATTTTGAAAGCCAAAAGAATATCAGCTTCTAATCTTCTTGCATAGAGAGATGTCAGGTTAAATCTTATCATTCTACTTTCATAATTGCACCACTCCGTGAGTGCAACACAACGTAACTGTAGTAATTTGTGAACACATGTTGAACATTCTCTAATTTTCTGATCAAGGTAATTTTGTGGGGAGACCAAACAACGGAAGCAAAGTCTAGCACCGGCAGAACATAGGTTTTAAAGCATATAATATATGGTGCTGCTATTTTTATCGATAGTGATCTGAATAAGGCATAGACAATTTCAATGCTCGTCTTGTTACCTGTTCAATATGGAAAACAAATGAGAGCTCATTATCAACATAAACTCCTAAATCACGAATTGGCGATTCTGAGATGATAAATGCAGTTGGAGGTGAGTTCGTAACCAAATAAGGGAATTTTAGGTTCTTTTTACCCATATGGAGAGCATTACATTTGTGTGTGGCAATTGAGAGCTGCCATTCATCACAGAATTCATTTATGAGTCTAGTCGCCTTAGTTAATTGAGCATGCGCGTGATCACAATTCTGGTTGTTATAAGATGTGTAAATTTTCAAATCATCTGCAAATAGTTGAGCTGTAACCATCGGCAACACGGAAAGTTTAAGTGAGAGTTCGGAGATATAGGGAGTGAATAAAAGGGGAGCAAGTACTGATCCCTGTGGGACACCGGAAGTCGTAAGAAAATCATGCGAATGCATGTTATTTACTCTGACCTTAGATGATCTCCCAGTAAGAAAGGATTCAAACCATTTCCAGAGTTCACCTCTTATACCTATGTTATCGAGAACAAATAGCAACTTTGTGTGCGAGACGGTGTCAAACGCTTTTGCGAAGTCGTAATATAAAACATCAACAGAATTTCCCTTATCTAGATCTCTGTGCCAAGAATTGGTGGACTCTAACAAATTTGTTATCACAGAACGATGTCGCCGAAAACCATGCTGGTTTTCAGGAATTAGCGAGAATCTGCTGCACCAGCGGGTCAAGTGGCCACAAACAATTCTTTCAAAAACTTTGGACGGTGCTGGACAGATAGTTATTGGTCGGTAATGCTCGGGCATTTTAGGAGCGGGTATTTTATTTATGGGGATCACAATACCTTGTTTCCACAACTCCGGAAAGGTGCCCAGTGACAATGAAATGTTAAATAAGTACGACAGTGGTTCACTTAATACCTGCGCACATTTGCGATAAATTATGGCGGGAACGTTATCATTTGGAACGAAACAGGAAGGCTTTAATTTTTTGAGATGAAAAAATACCTGTTGAGGCATAATCAAGCAGTTAGTTGTAGCTTGTTCAATTCTACGGGAAGATAGATTAGGTTGTACACCATTGTCACAAATGAAAACAGAGGAGAAGAAGTCAGCTAGGGCCTTTGCCTTAGATGTGTCGGAGACCAGGAAAGTTCCGGATTGAGCTATGCAACCAATCTTCGTAAACTTTTTAAACTTAGAATTTATGAACTTATACAGCTTTTTGTTCGGGCTCAGAAGTAATTTCTCTTTCGAAATATTAAACTTTGTTATTTCTTTGCTCATTCTTTTACAAATCCTCACATACTCATCAAAAACAGGTTTACAATGAAGTTTTTCGAATAGTTCGTTTTTGTGTTTAAGCATATGGCGGATATGAGACGGATAACTCTCGAACGGCAACTTACTTCTAACAATCGGAGTGTGAGCAATGATAAGAGGATGTATAGTAGCGAGAAAACGAGCACAAAAATCGTCGATGTCAATGAAATCATCAAAGAGAGATGTCCAAGAAATTTTAGACAAATCTTTTATTAGCGACGAGAAATCGCATTTCGAATAGTTGAGACGCGGCTCCTGTAAATCATTCACAAAAAACAGGTCGATCGAGAATGAGACTATAGCGTGATCACAAGTAGCAGTGAGTGGGGCCGATGTTCTACAATTAAGTATCGTTTCGGGTCTTCCAATTACTACGTCAAGTACATTATCATCATGCGTCGGAGTATTAACGAATTGATAGAAAGAAAAATCGTGAACGAGATCAACTAGAGCTTTTTCTTGACCTGTAGCAGAAGTAGGGAATTCCCAATCAACCGATAAGTTAAGATCACCACACATAACAACGGTTTCTTTGACTGAAAACAGGTTCGATAGGACTTGGAATATGAGTTCATTATGCTGTGTACTTGTGTTAGGTGGCCTATATACTAGAATCAAACGAATAGAAGTATTTGTTTCTGGTACATTGATTTCAATAGCGAGAATGTCAGAAGTAAGTGTTTCTTTGATTTCTACAACAGAAATGGGTAAGAAATCCCTGCACAAAATAGCAACTCCTCCACCACGTTTGCTAGTTCTATCAGCGCGAAAAATGTGGTAGGGTAAGCCCGCAATCAACTCAGAATCGCCAATCGAATTATTCAACCAAGATTCACAAATGAGAAAAACATCGGGTTTAAATACAGATAAATAAGTGTGCAAAGCAGGTAATTTGTTTCTAATGGAACGAGAATTAATCAATACACATTTTAGGCTAGATATAAAAGAAAAATTCAAATTCAAAGAACTTGAAAAGCGACCTGGATTTACTAGTTTGATGGGCTTGCATTCCTCTTACTCGCTCCGATATCCTTTATTTTCCCCATAGCTGATCTCTGTATATCACCCAGCCTTCTTCCGGATGACTTTTCTTCAGGTTGGCCAGCTCGGCGCGCATCTTCCGCCATTCCTCTCGCTCAGAAGTAGTCATGCTCTTCCTGATGAAAATGCCGTTCCAGTCGGGAGTTGATCTCAGAGTTGAAGTGGCTTGCAGAGCCCTCAGCAAGTGACCACGATTAGGGAGAAGGACTTTGAGAAGACGAGGACGATCACTAGGTTTTCCCATGCGGAAAATGGTTTGCGCACGTACTTCGAGATTTAGTGCGGTCAGGACTGAAGCGACTTTTTTTTCGTCATGTTCCATTCTCATAGATGGGTTTGGGTCCGAAGATTCAGGTAAGCCAACGATTACGATTGATCTGAGCCGATTGTGCTTTTCAATCTCTGATTCAGAGGGATGAAGAGCTTGAGAGTGGTCCGGGATGGGCTTGAGAGGGGAGCATTTGCAAGTTGAGTTAGCCGAAGACAATTGTTCAATAGTAGTTGATAAGTTGATTAAGAGCCGAGAAATCGAGTCCCAAAACCCTTTGGGAACGCCTGGCGGTGGGTCACTGTTGGCGAAGGAGAGCGTCTCAGTGACAATAGTAGAGATGCCTCGCGTGTTTGGAATCGAAGGGGAAGTATTAGGAGTTGGGTTTGCAGGAAGCAAACGTTTATGTGCTCTTGTGACTGGCATGGAGAGAGGAAATCGCTAGTTGACTGTTCAAGACGTGAAAAACACGCAGAGTGAAAAACACGCAGAGTGAAAAATACGCAGAGTGAAAAATACGCAGAGTGAAAAACACGCAGAGTGAAAAACACGCAGAGTGAAAAACACGCAGAGTGAAAAACACGCAGAGTGAAAAACACGCAGAGTGAAAAACACACAGAGTGAAAAACACACAGAGTGAAAAACACGCAGAGTGAAAAACACGCAGAGTGAAAAACACGCAGAAATAGCTGTAGTGTTATCTAGCTCCAGTTCTATTGTCGTGTTTTTCGTCCCATTTGCGAAACATGAGAGAGCGAACATCGCAGCAGTTAGTTCTAGGACGTTAATATGCAGAGAATTCTCTTCCTATACCATTTGCCTCCAGTACGAATATTGCTGCAAGGCCCCCCCATCCTTCTTGCGAGGCATCGGATTGGATGACGAGTCAAACAGGGGGTAAATAGTAATCATCTCAGTGAAGAATTCGGAATCTATGTTGGACCACCATATCAACTCCTATTTACATTCCTGCGACAGACTTATAACTTTGCAAATGGGTCCTTTGCTTGGAGAATCATCGAATCGATAATCAGCCTCTGTGTGGCTCTTGAATTGAATCTACTGTATTCGCAGGCTACGGCTGTCGACTGACACATTCCTGTGAAGCTAGCCAAATGTCGTAGGGTGCTGTTCTGCGTTCTGAGAAGCCTGAGCGCCATCCATATTACCTTCGCAATATTTTTTATTGGGACATGGAAGAGCATGCTGCGTGTATCTATTTCTATGCCTAGAAACTCTATTTCTATGCCTAGAAACTCTACGACCTGGCTCGGAGGAAAACAGGACTTCTCATAGTTAACTGCTACACCTAGAAATGAAAGCAGTTCTATCGCACACTGCCTAATGCTATCGAGATACTCTGAGCTGTCACCGAAGAATATCAAGTCTTCTATGTATGTAGCTCATGAAGCAATTGCGTCATGAAAGGAGTGTAACTCCACAATCCATGATAAAGACAGAAACATGAAGACAGAGAGAAGAAATGCTGAATGATGAGAATAAGGCTTTACATACGTTATGAAGAGAAAGCGGGTAAACACTCAGAGCGGTCAACATGATGTTTCCCAAGACCCATAGTTTAAAGCGACCACAGGTGAAGAAAAAAGAAGATTATCCTGAACGCTGCTGCCGTGCATCGTGTGTTTTATACTAATTGTAAGAACAATCGACGTATTGTGAAATAATTTTCAACCAAGAAACCTATTATTTGTTGGTAAAGTTAACAACCATGTTGGTACAATTACCAGTGGAACAAAAAACATTGAAGATTAGAAGGAATATTTAGAGTTAGAGATGCTAAGAAATGGTTTTTTTCGATCAAAGGTTGGAGGATATCAGAAGAGTACTATTATAATCATATACAAAAAGAGAAAGAATTTTGTTTATGAGTAGAAACGAAAAACGAGAATAAATCAACAATGTTAGTTGAAGTTTCCTTTAAGATCCTTTTATCCAAGGATTTTATAAAATAGAAATAAGAGAGAGCATGCACTTATAAAGGGTAATTATTATAGAAAAAATGTAAAAGAGTTGATAAAATTTAATTTATTTACATTTAAGATATCACTGCTGAAAATATAATGAAGCAGAAGCCTGTTTCGCCCCAACTCAGACAGACTTCTGCTCTCTCTGGGTGGGGCTCATCAGTGAGTGCCCAGAGAGAAACGAGTATAATTATAACAAATAGCTTAGAATTAAACTATACAAAATAAAATAAAAAACAAATAAACACATAAAACAAAAATAAATAAAACAAAATGATGAAAACAAAATAATGAAAAACTGGAAGATAAGATAGAGAATGCTATCCAAGCATTTTTGAAAAGTAATGAGCGGGAATGTATTGAAGCAATCTAGAGCAACAACTAATTGTAGTTTGTAGTAGTGGTCTATTTTTCTTTATTTCTTAACAGCTCTATAATATGTTCCGTAATTCTATAGTTTACGGTATTATATTTAAGTTGTATTTTAATGTAGTATTGAATAGAAGTGGCCACTAAAGGAAGATATCCGAAATAATCAGAGGCGAACCAATTGACCACTTTTTTCTGCCGAAAGAAGAAAAGAGAAATGATTCACCGTTCGAGTACATGTTGAATCAGAGAGAACAGAAGAAGAAAAAATTAGAGGCTGAAACTAGATCACAAGACACGGTTGTAAAACACAGGACAGCCACAGACAAATCCAAGCAAGAGAGAGAGAGAGAAAAAGAGAGAGAGAGAGAGCGGTAGAACGAGAAAAAGGGAAGAGAGAAAGATAGAGAAGGAAAGAGAGAGATAGGAAAAGAGAAGGATAGAGAGAGAGAGCAATATAAAGAGAAAAGGGAAAAAAGAAATAGAGAAGGAAATAGAGAAACAGAGGAGAAAACAGAGAGACTGAACGATGCTACGATAGAGACGAAGAGCGAGAGAAAAGAGAGAGAAAAAGAATGATGAAGAGACATCTCACTAAGAATCTGTTACTCTCTCTATCTGTTGTTGGTTCTTTTCTCTCTGTACTTCTCCATCTTCTATCATCCCCATCTCTCCCTCTTCGCTTCTGTCATACAACCCTCACCCTAATTCCTCCACACGCAACGCATCTCGGCAACGCAGCTGTATCGAATATTTTAGATACTCTAGTCTCAGACCACCAAGGAAGATTAGTTTATGATGCCCTAAGCTGATTCCAAGTTGACTTTCTCTTTTCAGCTCTCCCTACGAGTTGCCAAGAGCGTTTTTTTTGCCTCCATAATGTTATCTCTTAACCGCAATTAGTCTTTCTTGGTCTCTTTTTAAACTTATGAGAACAAAACTTTTTGCTCACAATGAGCTATAGTACTTGAAAGGTCACCGTTGTACTTTTACTGATTACCCGAGTTTGTTGAGATGTTTATTAGGAGTGAGTTTTCACGACTTATGGAGCGTTAGAATTCAATTTTTCACTTACTCAGTGTAATCTCTGCTAAGTGTTCTCGTTGAACGATCCAATGTCTCACCACGAATTACCGTGAGAATGAAAATAGACTTTTATATTAACGTCCAACAGTAAAAATTATAATAAAAAACCGTAGACCATTTTTATTCTCACGTTAATTCGTGATGATACATTGGAGCGTTCAACGAGAACATTCAGCATAGATTACGTTGAGAAAGTGAAAAGTTGAATTCTAACGCTCCAAAACTCGACTCCTATTTTTCCTGAATTTTTTTTGCTAATCTTTGTGACCAAAAAAAAGCGAAAGTTTTCTGAAAAGATCTCTTCATAAAGGCTTTGACTCTCAACCTCAGTTAATCATATTCGGTCTTTTTCTGACTTTTTAGAAACTAAACTTTTTGCTTTGTTATACTACAACTTTTTTTTCTGCCGCACATATTCTGCCTCACGTTCAACTCTGTTTCAACTAGGTGACCGGTCAACGAGCTCGTTTTTCGACATAGCCTTTTGTTTTTATCAGTGTTAACACAGAAGAAATTAACAGGTCACACAGGAGAGCGCTAGCTCATGGTTTCGTTTACGAACTCAGTCTTAAACTACGACGTAACACTTGCTTCCCGATATTTGTTAACCGCGAAATTTGCTACCCGCGACTTTTGCTACCGAGTTTTATTTTTTTAAACAATTTTTTTTATACGGTCTCGTTAGCCTAAGCCGTACGTTCTCGTTAGCGTGAACTATCACTAAGCCTAAGCGTTTTTTTTAATGTAAAAACAATTTTTTAATGTAAAAATCTTTGTTTTGTAAAAGTTTTTAATTGAATTAGAACCCCTGATTCTCAAAATGATCACTTATGAAAAAAAAATTCGAAACCGTAGCGTTTAAGCCGACCAGGCGCTGCCAATTAAACTGCATTAGCGCCTAAATCAGTTAGTGAAAATTTTTTCATAACAATATTTGAGCAAATTTTAATAATCAGTAATCATTAATTAAAAAAAAAACCTATTTTCAAGTTTAATTTTGTTTAGAAAATTACATAAGAGAAGCAAATGTCGCGGGTAGCAAGTGTCGAAATAGAGATTTCATATGCCAGCCTGCTTTTGTTACGACTAGTCTGCGATATGTTAACAGTCCGCAATCATTAGCATTTCGTAAGAATGGAAGAAAAAACAACAAATTTAGGTACCGTAATGAAGTTTCTAAAATGATCAATACAGTGCTATATGAAATTTTTTTCGATGCTTCACGAGCTAGAATTCCTGTAGAATTCGATAAAAACAATTTTGTGAAGTTTTAAAAACTAAAAAAAAAACGGTTTTAAAAATTTTAATTATTCATCAATGTGAATCTTCTGTTCGGTACCACCAATGCGCCGTGTTAGGGTATGCCTAAAACACGTCTTCAGCCTTTATCAATCTTTTGAAAGTTCTAGTGAGGTCTAATTTCTATTATTTTTATTTTTTTAAACGATTTTATGAAAAAGGGAAAAGTGAAGTTTAGGTCTCCACTTTACTTCTGCTCCCCCGTGTTAGAAGAGGCCCCTACTCCACAGTAAAACTGCCCAAAATGGGGGATCGAAAAGTAAAGAACCAAAATTGGGTGGGGCTAAAATAAATTGATTTTTGACCCCCCTCCACACAAAACGGGGGGTGGAAGTAAATACCCGGACCTTTTTACTTTTAAACCCCCACCGACCAACACTTCTCCAGTAAAACGTTTGGTTGAATTTAAATGCCCCCCTCGAGGGGGGTTAAAATTCAATAAGGGTGGGTTAAATTCCAATGACGAGGGGCTAAAATTCAATTAAGGCTAAAGCTGAGATAAATTCAAGTGAACATAAAAAACCGATTTTATAAAACAGTTTGATGAACAAAAAAAGATTACTGGACGGGACATTCGAGAATACTGGAAATGCACGATAAAAACAATTATGAAATCGAAGAAATCAGGGAAAATAATATAAGTACCTCTAAAATTAGAATTCAAAATATGTTATATAGTCTAATTTGAATATACAGCGAAAATTTCTATAATAGTACTCTGAATAATTATATCAGCTCCATTTCATCTGGCAAAAAATTGAAAATTGAAATAGATATTTAGAAGTGTTGAAGAACATTGAAAAAAATAAGTAAAGATTTTTGTTACAATAAGAAAAAATGTTTTGAATGAAATATAACTTTTAAAAATCTGAAAATGATTCATCTACTCAACGGTAAGCGAATGAGCCGAGCCGTCCGCAATGCAAGAGTTGAATTCATCCAATTAAATATTCTCAACGTCGCCGTTAGCCATGAGGAGATTCAAAATTAGAGTCTAGGGTGAAGAAGAAGAGTTCACTTTAAAATTTACTTTTTTATTTGAAAAAAACATCACTAGATGGTTAGAATTGCCTCGAAAAATAACTATTGTAAGAAAAATCTAGTTATATGGTATATGAGCCGAATTGAAAAATTCAAAAATCACTATTTACTTTCTGTATTTTTCAAAACGAAAATTGAAAAGTTTTAAATGTACAATAACTAATTCAGTTTGTATTATATCATTTTTTTACCAAGAAATATTCAAGCGTTTGTTCTTTAATATGTACCACTATCACGATGAACACAACATTCAAAAATCAATAACTTTGGGGAAAACTGGAAAAAAAATTCAAAAATTTTCCGAAAATAGTTTTGCCATATACTAATCTAGTCCATAGCACGTAAAATCTGGTTGACGGAAGCAGTGTAAAGTTATTCCAGTTGCTATCAGAAACTAAACTTTATGCTTTGTTACAACTTGTGAAATTTTGGTTTAGGTTTTTTTATAGTTTGTTTTGTCTTTCAAATGTCTTCCTACTGCTTTTTTGTGACTTATGGACTGTTGAAAAAAGAAAATTCCCTGCACGTTTCTATGAAAATACTGTCTACAAGTTGGAAAAGGGAAAGTTTTTTCGCGTCCGGTGCTTTTAAAACTCATGCCTTATCTTGATTGAACTTGGAAAAATCAAAAAAATAAACTTCAAGTGCCAATCATTTTTCTTTTTTTCCTAATGTTATATAACGTTTTCTATCATACTTCTCAAATGTTGTCTTCTTGTACCAATTATTGTTTCCTTTGAAGGTTTCATTCGACTGTTCTCTCCTGAAAGGAGAATTTTTCATTTTTCGTGTAGTTTTTTTTAAAAGGATCATCAATATGTGCTGCAAAACAAATATACGGAACAATATGTGCTGCGAAAGTTCATTCATTTTTTTCTGTATACCTTGCATCAAAAGCGGGCGTAAAAGATAGTAAGGTTGCGTTTGATTCAGCTGTGTAGACTAGCATCTCTGTTTTGTTTAAACGATTTTAATGTCAATCTAACTGTGTATCTGAACAGTATTCTGATTCCAGGCATCTTATCCACACCTATAATGTTGGAACATGGACAAAACGAACTTCGGTGTAAGCCAAGGCATGGGACTGAAGTTTCTTATGTCAACGTTGAGACGAGAACCAACTTCGTTGAAGGTGAGGTACCTTCTCTTAAATTACATAAGGTGATTCACATCTCTCGACAAACTCACTTTTCTAAAGTACCGTTTACTGGTTAAAATGCGCAAAAGTTATCACATTAGTTCTTGTAGACACGATATATGTTTCTCACTATCTTTCAATATTTACATATTTTCCTTATTTTTGTATCTTCTTTTTTTCAGGGCATAACTCGATGATTCAATCTTAACCAGCAGGCGAATGCAGTGGAGTAAGGAGCAGGCGTATGGAGAAGATGATAGCAGGTTAAAACTGCTTCAGCTTTTCGAGGACATTTCCTGAATTATCAACTTATCATTATTTTGGGCTAAATTTAACAAGATCTTCATCTCAATTGAGCTCGCTTCAGAAGTTTTAAACATTATAGTATCGAAAAAATTCAAAAATAGAGCTATAATTGCACCAATACGCTTTATCTTTTTTAAATCATGATTTTTTTCAAGTGAAGGATTCGATTTCTTCTGCTTTGTAGGGTCACGCCCCGCTAGTGACGCACTGTATTGAATGCTGGAACTCTTCACCGGGACCAACTGGCTGACAGTTCTCTCTCGCCATATCTCTCCGGACGTTCATACCACAAAACATGTCTTACATTGCTTTGTCGAGAGCGGCTCCCTAACGCCCTTCTATATTCTATATCGCCCTAGCGAGAGCGGCGTGTGCTAACCCCGTCCAACTGGCAGTGGGTGCCGAAGCCCCTCACGGGTATCGGATCACGGGTACCGGCCGTCCGAAAATTTGACATCGCAAGAATTTCTCCCCGTTCATCCGCGTATCCACATGGGCGGGAAATCCGGAGATTCTTCGGTCGTGATTTCGGGGTACTTGAACTACTTTGCTTCTCTCTTCAAGTTCTGGAGGGGTGAACTCAATTTTCACATTGAAGTCGTCGGCAGTCTTTTCGCAACTGGGCGCCTTGGAGTGACTTGGTTGCCCGACATGGATCCCAACTGTGACGGTCACAGTTCGAACTCCAACTCTTGGAATACATTTCGTCCTTGAGCAAAGAACTCCAGAAAGTAAACCATAACGCAGTTATGGCCTCCAGTATTGTGAAGGATTTGGGAACGGATTTGGAAAAATTATTGGATACACCATGGGAATGCCATGTCATAAAAAAATACATGACTTATCTCAGATTCCGGCACAGTTATGATGTGGGAAATTCTCGTCCCCTGCAAGCAGAAACTATCAAAACATTATTCGAGGGCTGGACTGAAAATGAGAGCTTCTCATATTCTCTTTCGATCACGGATATTGAAGATCCTGACCGTACACTACCGTTCCGGGACGCAAAGCCAGTCCAGGGTTCCAGAGTATCAAGATATCGCATCAATTCGGAGAACGTTTTAAAGGCGTCCAATACGAATCCATATGAGGCAACTATGGAAAATTTACAGAATATGAAGCAGCTTTCAACCGTTTTGCAATACGACAATACAAAATTCGACTTTTTTAATTGTCAAAAACGTCAAGAACTTCTGCAATCTTTTTTGAGTGAGATGGAGAGGAGATTCGACTTGACTGATACGATTCTTAACAGAGAATCAATTCTACAAGGGAGACACTAGCAACTTCTTTCGATGTGACAGCAGAACTAGTCGATATACTGAACCAAGAGTTCGTCAACCACGCAGCAAAGCTAGAGAGTTATAGCAAAAAGTTTCTATCGGTGAGAACGTTAATGGCCGCTGTAAATGAGACTGCCAAAACGGTTCTGGAGAAAGGTCACTTTCTCAGAATGAGAGGTGCGGGTTTGATGATACTCAACCTCATTGCCTCAATCGCGATGAAAAACGCTATGATAAGATTTCTAGCGTTATCTTGTAGCGCGGAGGAACACAGGGCACTAATCTTTCGATCAGTGGCGGCATACGAGTTTTACTATGCGGAGATGGAAGTCACAGACATCTCGGTTCTAGCGAACTTTCCGGATGTCTTACGATCTGACACAGACTCTAAAAGGTATGGTCAGTTTGCGAGGTGCGTGTCAGATAGCCTCGGATGGCTATCCAGGAAAAAATCTGGAATTCTCTCAGAATTCTGGGCGGGAGTCCATGATGCGGTCGTGCCAGAATCAAAAGTTGAACTGATGGGTTCCTCTAGTGAATACCGAGTGGCCAGGGATACTGCGTTCTTGATTCTTCTGAAGAGAAGCTTGGGCACTGATATAACAGACGAAAGAAGAAGGGCAATTTCGGAGTACTACAATCGGGACAATGATGAAGATAGCCACAATGCTGGTCCAAAAGGCGGTCATGAAGCGCCTACACCAGTATCAGGGCTCTCCCTCCCAACAAGATATCAAAAAGCTGTGAGAGCGAACTGTGGAGCAGCCACGTGGCTCGTGAATGCCTTCGGTGCTAAGATAGCAACCCTGAAGCAACGAAACGACACTGTCTACTCGCCACGAGCCCTGAGCACTTCTGGCCTTGGCGATACAATGGGATCTTCGAAATCCACTCATCGTACAGTGTGGCGATGGGCTAGCATGGTGTTCGTCCTCATCTGGATTCCTCAGTCTGCTGGAAAAAACACATCATGTGGCCGCTAAACTGCAGCGTAAGATTTACGCTTTACACTCTCCTTTCTTATTCTAGAAAATCATTGTTCAGATGTTATTGTCAAGAACAACGCTCACTATTGTATGAGTTATCTTATGTTTTTTTCACATCAGTATTGATGTATGAAGAAATAAATAAAATATTTCTTAGTTTTCTTTTCCATTCGTTTAAATTATTATCCTTTGTACTGAATAAAAGCAACGTTTTATCTTTTCTAAGTGGGCAATACAGTCTGTTTCGTCTTTTCATTGGGGGTTCGTAAACCTTTTCATTGGGGGTTCGTAAACCTTTTCATTGGGGGTTCGTAAACCTTTTTATTGGGGGTTCGTAAACCTTTTCATTGGGGGTTCGTAAACCTTTTCATTGGGGGTTCGTAAACCTTTTCATTGGGGGTTCGTAAACCTTTTCATTGGGGGTTCGTAAACCTTTTCATTGGGGGTTCGTAAACCTTTTCACTGGGGGTTCGTAAACCTTTTTATTGGGGGTTCGTAAACCTTTTCATTGGGGGTTCGTGAACCTTTTCATTGGGGGTTCGTAAACCTTCTCATTGGGGGTTCGTAAACCTTTTCATTGGGGGTTCGTAAACCTTTTCATTGGGGGTTCGTAAACCTTTTCATTGGGGGTTCGTAAACCTTTTCGTTGGGGGTTCGTAAACCTTACGGAAGATTTATAGGAAAACCTTACGGAAGAATTCAAACATAAGCTTATTATATATAAAATTGTATAAATAAATTCAATTTATTACAAAGCGTTCCGTCTACGTACCTTTGCACCACATGAAAATTTTCAAAACAGACACTGAACATACCCATATTAATACTCTTTTTACCCCTCCCTGTTCTCTCTCATTCCCTCTCTTTCTCATCCCTCTCCCTCTCTCTCTACAAACCTTTCCTCTCTCCCAACATAGAGAGACGGGCGGCAAGCTATGTCTCTCTTTCTCTACGTCGAGAGAGCACAGACGTATCATCAAATATGGTTTTAAACAAATTCTTACGTCAATTTTTGGTGTAAAATAGAAATTTGATACCTCCACTTCTATTCTATTGAAAATGTGTAATTATTGATATTGAATCAATCAACAAAAAAAAAAAGATTGTAATGTAAAACGTAATAATGTTCACCAAGCCTCTAAGTAACACTACTTTTTTAACCAAAAAACTTAAGTTTCCATACACCCGATTCTTCGAATTTTATTGAAGCTCGCTTCATACAAGGGGTGATAGTGTTAGAGAAAGATTTAAGTGTCAAGATGGAAACATGTAGAACATTTTTGGGGAATGAAAGGGGAAGAGGCTCCTACCCAAGCGAAGAGAGGAGAGCCCAGTGTGTGTTATAATTTTGAGCTCATTCCCAAATTGAACATTAACCGATGTTTTAGAAGGCGTAACAAAAAAAACGAATTAGCCATGGAATCGACCACTCAGATAAATATTATGACCCACAATCGTGATATATTTTGAATGGAGCATTTTGTGCCAAAAACCGAAAATCAACTGTGGCATAATTTTGAGCTCACTTCTCCTTTTAGCGTTTTAAAAATTCTTTATTCTCAAGAATTTGTTTAATTTTTATAGTTGAATGCCGAGTGCAACGCAACTTTCTCAAGTTAAAAAAAGGGCAAATAGACGTGTTATTGGGGAATAAGAAGAGCAATCGTGAGATTGCACGCCAGTTGGGTCGGAGCGCTAATTGTGTAATTTACTACGTCTCCGTTCGACTGAAGATGACTGCACAGAAGAAGAGTGGGCGACCACAAACGTTTACGATTAGGATCGACCCGCAATCGCGAAGAAAGCGTCGAAATTCGCCAAGTCACTGAAGCAGGTCGCAGCCGAAGCTGGTGTTCCAGGTTCTAAGAGGACGGTTCGTCGCAATTTTTTGGAAACTGGATACCTTTTCTACTCTAAAATGAAGCCGGCACTTCACTTGAGGTTATGTGAATAAATTTAGTACTACTCCTCAAGGTAGGCGAGATTATTATAGCATTTTTTTTTACACATATCACGTTTAATATTCGTCTATTCATTTTCATATTCACTGTTTATATTTTTAGTAGATAAATTAAACACAATCATGGACAAATACCTGCTCTTTCCATTTTGAATTATTTTCACTAGCTACCAAGTGCAGCTAATCCGGTTGCTACACTTGGTACATAGCTTAGCTGCTTGCAGCTACTCTGGTTTTATACCATAGATAAAAAATCACTGCTTTGCAGCAAAACATATAACTTGTATCATAATTTAAAAATTTTGTTTTTGTACATACTCTTTTTTCAAAACGTTTTTCTTATTCTCTGTGTTCAATGTTTTTATTCATTCACGGATCATATATTGATCTTTATTTTTCCGATAAAACAGAATACATGATAATACTCCATCACAATATAATTTTCATTTCTTCCTTCATAGTTGAGTTACTTCCTTATTTCTTATGAGTGGTCGCACCTGATGCTATGGATCCGTCCGGGTCCAAATCATCTTCGCTCTCTTCACCTCCTTCTGCGTCATTTCTGCGTCTGCGTTTGAAAGGGACAAACTCACTCGTTTTAAACTGCTTTAAACTGATTCTAAAATTGAAAACAATAAAACTGAAAACGATATGATGTTAAGGGTTACTTGAAGAACATTTCTGGTTGAAAAAATTTAGAATTTTAATGCATATCTCCAAAATTAGCTCAAAGTTTTAAAGGGTATTCTAATTTTCTGAAACAAAACAGTGTGTGAAAGAAGAGACGGTTAGAGAAAAAAACACGTGAGAGCGCGCGAAGAAATAAGTTTATAGACATTTTTACAAAGTAGAATTCGAGTGGTACCGCCCATTTGAGCGGGAAAGTGTGAACATGCAACCACGCGATAACAAGGATGGCTCAGGGATGGTTCTGTTCGGTCGTTAAACTAAGTTCGAGAAAAACGCGTGAGAGTGTGCGAAGAAATAGTGTGTAAAAAAGAGACGGTTAGAGAAAAAACGGGTCAGAGCGCGCCAAGAAATAGTGGGTAAAAGAAGAGACAGTTAGAGAAAAAAAACGTGTTTTAAAACTAATTTAAAAATTAAATAAACAAAATTTAAAAAAAATTAAAACTAATTTTGAAAATCAAAAAATAAATAGATTAAAAAAACAATTTTTTTAATTTAAAAAAATCGATAAATTACCTTCAATTGACCTTTAAATGACCTTTAGAAATCATATAATCGAGACCTTTACGATAACCTTTAAATTTGACCTTTAAAAATCAGTCGATACAAATTGGTCACAGAGTCCTCCACCTCACACAAACGCATATTGTAATACAAAAACTTGAGAGAAGAAATAGGACCTGGACATTTCATCAGTTTGACCGGAGGGGGCTGTGGCTGTAGATGACCGAGTTGATCGTGTGGACGATGGTCCAGTCGTAGTACGGGTCCGACGAGAAACTCGCAGGGCACCCGCTTCCGCTCGTGACATCAGGCTCCCATCGAAGATGACAACATCTTTTCCTTCAGCGATCACTTTTCTTTTCTCTTGTCGAAGCAAGTACTCTTGCTCTCTCATCTCTCGAGTCAAACTTGGTCGTATGTAGATGGATTTGAAACGAGGGTTGTGGTGAAGTCGTCTGGCTGAGGAAGTGTCTCTGGTGGATTTTCGTCGGGAAGATCACTTTGAGAAGTTTTGGATAGGTCTGCCGCCGCTTTAAAGTCTCAAAAAAAGATGAGAGATGCGCGATGTATCTGGAAAGATGACATCATTGCTCGATGGATGAGATCATCGAGTCAGTGTTAATATAACTGAAATATTTCACGATGAGATCATCGCTCTCGCACCTTTTAGGCAAAAAAATGTTGGATCAGTGAGCTATGAGATGATCTTGCGAGAGCACGCGAAATAACATCTTAAAGTACGAGAAGAAGAGATTTCAAATGCCGTCTTGCTCTCCAAATGAACCTTAAAATACTAACTAATCGCAATCTAGTTTGTTTCCGTACTTAAAAAACATTTCACTTTTTTTGTTGAACATTTCATTAAATTTTTTGTTTTTTTTTTGTATTCTCGACACTTCGTACTCGACACTTCGTACTCGACACTTCGTACCGCGAAATTTCGTACCCCGAAACTTTGTACCCAAAAATTTTTTTCCTGAGCCTAAGCTTCTTTTTTTCCCCGAGCCTAAACTTTTTCCTGAGCCTAAGCGTTTTCAATGTAAACTTAATTTATTTGATGTAAAAATACTTTTTTAATGTAAAAATTATTTTTTTGTAAATGTATGTAAGACAGAAGTATGACACGTCGAACCTCTAGGAGGGGAGGGGCCTAAAGTGCGAAAGTGCCGGTTTTTAAAAATGTGATTCTAGCGTTGAATAATTTGCCGTTTTAGAAGAACAATTTGGGTTCTTTTCAACTTAAGGGGGCGCACTTCACTTGGGGAGCTCCGCTTCACTTGGGGTGGGGGGTTTTAAAAAATTGTTTTAAAAAGATTTTTTACATTAAAAAACGCTTAGGCTTAGGAAAAAGTTTACGCTGACGAGGCTTATACAATTGTTTGTTTTATACATTTGTCTCTTATACAATTGTTCTTTCATACATGAAGGCCGCACTTTATTTTGTGGGCAGGGGGTTCAAAACAACTTTCTTTTTTTGATTTTCACTTCTCTATGCATCGGCGAAATCAAATTGTTTGGTTCTTATGCCCTTATGGGCTTTCCCACGGTTGTTAGACGCCAGACAGTGCAGAGTGGCATTGTGCTGTGCGCATCCCTCAATCTCTCGTTCTCGAATTTTTTTATTCATTCATTTCCCCCTCTCCGCTGGAGTAGGGCCCTCTTCCTCCCCCTTAAGGGCCCCCTTCTTTTCCCTGATTCGGTAAATCCCCTCTTTCCCTTCCCCTTAAGTTTACTATCAATATGCCTGCATCTTTGGTATGCCCATAAGGGAATAAGTGCCAATTAATTGAATATGATTTATTAAACAATACTTTCATAAGAGGTTTTAATTCTGCTATGATTTGACTCCAAGAATATCCATGAATACTAGAATTCATATTTAGTAACCCCTTCCCCCATATTACTTAGGGCCTACCTTTCCCCACTTCTAGGGCATCCTTCCCCTATGAGCCCGCCTCCCCTTCTTCGCTTAAGTAAACCGGTTTTTCGGCTTTTAACAAACATGGCGCCACCTGGCTCTGACACTGGAGCCAGGTTTAATCTCAGAAGAGGTTTCAATTATTTATACTCGTCGAGTTCTTGTGTTTTCGCAAAAAGACGGTAACGGATTCCTAGTGTTAAGACGATGTTCGGCTGCTCGCAGAGGAATATAAATCTTCCCTACCAGAGGCAGCATCATCTTCAGCTTACCGCGAGAAATGCGGTTCTTTTTGAGCGGCGCTATAGAGCTGGTGGTGAAGACGTCGAGTACTTGATTCGCGAGATTCTGACAAGCATCGCGAATGTGCAGATCGGTGATTGGACTATAACACTGACAAATCAGGTAATGAGAGAAATAATCATTTAGAATCATAATTTTTATGCGTCAAAAAGACAGGCCCGCTAAAATTGAAAATCGTCAAAAGGACACATAGGCCCGCCGAAAGTAAAAATTAGCCTGAACAGAGCCGCCCGCGGGTGGCTCTAGAACGTAGTTTTATTTTGGTGGCTTTTATCAAGATATAATGATTTTTTCACGAGAAGTTCTGTGGCAGCATTCACCAAAAGCTCGGTAAGCTATAATTAGCTTCCCGCGGGAAGCTCCTATCCGCGCCTACTTGCGGGCAGCTAAAATGCTATCCACGAAGCCGCGGGTAGGAAGCGTTTCAAGCCTTTCCGCGGGTAGGCACGGGAAGCTTTTTTAGCTACCCGCGACTTTGGTGAATATGGCCACTGCTCTCGTAATGTTAGCTGAGACCCGCGATGTTGGAAACAGAGGTTTGCAAACAGGCGATAGGAAAAGTTAGAACAGAGGCCCGCAAAATGAGTAGGACCCCTGTTAAGCATAAGAAATCGATTTCCTTTGTTATGATGTTGTTTCAACGCAGCGCTCCTCGATACAGTCTACTGGGAGTCTTTTCTAATTTTGGACCTAATCTGCAGAAGGTCCCGAAAAGTATGATAAAGAAAGCAGTTCATAAAGCTTTTAAACACTTACAGGTGCTTATTTTCCTGAGGTACGTGCTCACGAACGCACCTTACATCGTTCTGGCAGATTGTTTTGGATGTTGCGAGTCCACTATATCCAACGTCGTCAATCGCGTTCTTCGGGGAGTTTTTCAAATGAAGGCGACGCACATCGTTCACCCGCTCCTCTCTCCAGCCTATTGTGAAGAAGCTGCTCAAGTTTTCGCAAGACTCGGACTTTTTTCAAGTAACTTTTGTATTTTTCTAGACATACCTAGATGTTTCTACAATCGTAGGTTGCAAATATGTCATTCATGGATGTTTCAGACGTCGTTGGATTGATCGATGGATGTTTGATCCGGATAGAAACGCCTGTCGAAGCCCCCTGGCAGTACAGATGCAGGAAAGGATTCCCGGCAATCAACCTTTTAGTTGTAGCTGACGCTTTTGGCAGAATTGTCTATGCCAACGCTAAATGGCCCGGCGGCACACACGATTCATTCATTTTTTATAACAGCGCCTTGGGAAATTCTTTTGAATCTGGAAGTATTCCGCCAGGATTCGTTTTACTAGGTGATAAGGGGTTCAGAAACAGCTCTTATATTGTCACTCCCCTCAGACGGCCGGTCACTCGTCAAGAACTAACGTACAATTTGGAGCACTCCAAAATTCGAGTGAGGGTTGAACAGGTGTTCGGGGTTCTTAAGAAAAGGTTTGCAATTTTGCAAAGTCAGATAAGAAAATCACCCGAAGATGCAGCTCGTATAATTGTATCTTGTTGTGTACTTCACAATGTTATGATAGACCGCAAGAGCGGAGGATTTGACGTGCCGCCTTATACAGTCGCAACCATGCCTTTACCTCCACCGGAGATTGATCCTCGAACTTTCATGATAGCAAATATGTAAGGCTGGCTGTGTGAACTATTGTAAGAGTCATATTATTGAAGGCTAGCTTTTCTGTTGTGAACGGAGATCCGTATTATTCAAATTATTTAGTAAGGATTCGGATGTCCCTTGTAAGCATGACTTGTACCAAATAAACCAATCAACCCAATGTTATCGTCTGGGGCTGCAAGACAGGGAACGAACACAGAACCTGGAACTCTCGATGTTGTACAACTCTGTGAATTTCTCTTGCAACAAATTCATTTTCCATTACTCACAAACATTTTATGACTCACAGTGATATTAGACAACAAAACAATAATAAACTTTAAGCCTTTTCTTAGCAAAAAAAAAGTCATTTACAACCAACTAATACAAAGGTCTCATGTCCTAGGTATATTTTGAACCAACGAAACACACTTTCACCGAAAACTGGATTCTTTGGAAGTAAATAAAAACTAAGTAAATAATGGCAGTTCGAGTTCAACCGCAAACTGGCAACAAAAAACCTACTCGAAGTAGAAATTCCAAGAAAGACTTACAAAGGCTTGTCATCATGCTCTTACAGCTGACCTCTGAGACATTCTCAAAGAACCCGCAATTTCGATTCACATGTAATTATAAAATCATTAAAAAATCAACTTTCAAGAGATTTTAAAGCAGAACATTGCTAATTCTACAAAATCTACCACAAAAGTTGAGATGATTGAGAATATCTAAATAATTCTGACATTCATTTTTCATGAATCATGTATTCCTGGCCATGTCTCGTTACTCAACGTACTCTCTCGTCAGTCAATTTAAAGCTGAAAATAACCTGAATCCAAAAAGGAGTTCTAATAGCTGCTCATTACGAGATGCCCCACTTAATATTACTTGAAAACACTTGCGAAGCAAACATTAAAGTGGCTCAAAACGAAAACATTTTACTAATAAGTGAGCACAGGATACAGTCTCCGGGCTTAAACTTTTCAGCGGTCTCAAATCTACGGCGACACTTTTCCCGGCGCTTTACAGTACCTTCCTAAAAGTCTTTCTTCTGGAGGTTAGTCTTACTGTAGCCACCCGCTGAGGACTTACGGTAGCTCGGAGTGGCTTTTTACAGAATCCGGCGGCTTTTCAAGTATCCGACGGCTTTTTAGCTCTCATCGATGTTGCGCGACGGGTACAGTGATATTAGACAGAAGAAAATAATAATAAGCTTTAAGCCTTTTCTTAGCAATAAATTTAGTATACTCTAATCATGCTCTGAAACGTTATCTCTATATTATCTTTCGTCTTGAGCTGTATTGCTCTTCATTAACGTTACTACGCAACGCAAACTTCATCAACATGACCATGAAAAGCAACGTTAGCGGGTAATTTACATGGCGAGTAATTCTGGGCAGTCTATTTAACGTATAAACCGAATATGACTTCATAACGGAAGATTTAGAAGAAATTTCTTTACATATCAACATATTCGACCATGTCCTCGGAAAATCCGTTAATACATAAATTCACAACCTGGTCACCATTGAACCATCCGATTGTTCTAAATTAGGGTCGCCAAAGTTATTTTCGATGATTCTTCTCTTTTCGCTTTGCTTGTCCCTCCTGACTTCCTCGATGAGACCCGTCATAGCTACCATAGCCTTTCTCATTTCCATGTAAAACGACTGCTGCTCCTGTAATATAAAAAGCAAAGTAACGTATAATTGAACATCTCAAAGTAGAATTTTGAGTTTCGAGAACATCATCTCTTTTTTGCGCAAAACTTGAAGCTATTTTGGTACTTACTCTGTAGGTCTTTATGGCTTCTCGTTTGACGTCTTGTTCGGTCAGCTTTCTCCTCTGAAAAAGGAAAAAGGTTGAAAAAAAAGAAGAAAAAAAAAGAAAGCGTAAAGACGACTCACCATTGATTCCCTTATGACTGGCTCTCGGAAATGCCCGGCATCGCTCTTAAAAAATATTTGATTTTCATATATTTCGATAGTGTTTACAAAATGTATCCTAAATAATGAATCATTGATGTTGAGATAACTCGCCAATGGAGTTTCGAGGTCCCTTGCGATACCTCTGAACCCAGGGGTTGCACCGTAGCGCCCACTAATTTCCATTTGGAGATCAGTTAGCGCTTCTTCTTCTTCTTGTATTTCTTCTTCTTCCAAATCATTTCCGCCTCCTCCCGTTTGCGCTATATATCTGTAAAAACTATCAACTCTTAGTCTTGTTGAATTTTCCCTCATTTACTACACAGAAACCAGGGTGTTTCTTAGCACCCGCACAACATTTTTTGAGCGCATAGATTTAGAAAATTTCAGAGTTAAACATTCACTTTTCCAATGATTTGGAATATTCCTACGTAAAATCGGAGAAAATTTTTTTCCAAGCGCATAAATTCTAATGTTTTTCGAGGGTTTTGAATAGCGCATAGGCAATGATGGAGAATTGTGGTCCCGCTCATTTTTAGTTTTTTCAATCGAATAAAGTGTTAATTGGCTTCTTATGACCTACTGAGCAATACAAAAGGTGCGGAAAAAATTTATTTGTCTTTCCCTTCCCTGCTTAGGTAAACCCCCTCTTTTCCCCATTTCCTTTCCCTAAAAACTGAGCCAAAAAAATTTGAAATTTTTTTTCGTGAAATAATAATTTTAAAAAATTTTTCCCGCACATGTTTTTTTTGCTCAGTACATAGGTCATAAGAAACCAATTAAAACTTTATTCGATTGAAAAAAACCAAAAACGGGACCACAATTCTCCACCATTGCCTAGCGCATAGATTTTTCTCACCCGCAGTGCGGGTCAGAAAAACACCCTGCCAGAAACTTCGAAAAGTTGAGAATATTTCTTTAAATAATGACAGTGAACGCTTTAACCTGGAACGCTTAGCTGTCAATTTTCTAACGGCTGACATGTTCCGTTGGAGAACCCCATGCAGTTGATATGTAGTGAAATTTATTCTAAAAAACTTAATTTTTGCTTTTCAAGTGAACATGAACAAGTTTAACTAATTTATTTTGAAATTCGGTTTCTCATGCTCAACCGCAATGATTTTTGGCAATTCAAAATCACTTGGTTTGACTATCAGTCACACTCATTAAAATGCATTATTGCCCTCTACATTCCCGGCACATGAATTGGAAAAAAAATTGGTAATTAAAAACTTGAAAAGCCGCACAAGCATAAACGATGGCATGCCTCATGAGGCAATTCGCAATTTAAAAGAGCTAAAAAAATTGCAACAAACTTGAATTTTTTGGTCGCTCTGCTGGCGACATCCGCCCAGGCCAACTTGCGTTTCAAGTTGGCATGGGGGATTCGGCAAGAATTTCCTTCCAATATTTCTGGCCGTTTGAGAATCTGCTCAAGGATAAAGTCGTTTTCTTCTTCGGAAATAGGAGCCGTCATCGTGCTTGAAGTCTCCAAGAGCGAAGTCTTAACAAAACACATGCATACTCACAAATCAATTAAATTAACTTTTTTTCCTTCAAAAAAACCAACTTGAAACTCAACTATATGACTCACCCCCCCCAAAAAAAACTCTATGACTCACCCTCCCCCCAAAAAAAAACCAATCATAAGGGGGGACCGTTATGTGCAAAGTTTTTTTCCGTATTTGGCGGACGTCTGTACCTTTTTCTTGCACACTGAAAACCCCTGCTGATAAAGCATTAAATCCTTCAGAAAATCAGTTTTGAATTTCTTAATCCTAATTTTCCAACTTGTGAGTGACTCTGTTTTATAGTGTACTCTTGATAGTATTGTCTATGGCGGATGACTCTCCCCACTGCTGCTACACACATTTACTGCTTTCACCAGGATAGATCTGTTTCGCATTTCAGAGGAGCGCGTACCCTGCCGCAAGGCGGCAAAAAGCGCGAGGAAGATTATTATTAGTGTATGCTTGCAATACAGGACTGTCTGACTTTTTGTAGTATGTAAAGCGGGCAACTTTTTATTCTATAGCGAATAAAGGGTGAATTTTTTAATTATGATGATATGATGGCGACGATAATGATTTTAACCTGAAACTTTTTTGTTCTGCTCACGGATCTAACAAGGTGTTTCTCTCCCTCAGAGTTCGGGTGAGAAGAAAACCAAGCGCTCTCCGAAACGCCGAAAAACCTCAAATCTTAGTTAGTAAACGTAAATAAAAGTTGAAAAGGTTAAAAAAGCGTCTTATTTGAAAATAATCAAACCGTTAAGCACGCACAATTACTTTTTCTGCGAAATTTTTTTACTTTTCACCAACTATAAGTTAATTTAGAACACATCTTTCTATCCTTCAGAAATACTATTTCAAGGCAAAAAGTTCGCTGCGTGTACCAATATACTGCCTCAGGTCTCTATACCCTCACAACCTTCGAGTGAGGCAGCAAACGCTACACAGAATGAGGATAATGTCGGGTACAACAATAAATAGCTGAGGAGAAAAACGAAGAAAAAAACAGGGCGACTTATTGAAGAAAAACAAAGCCCCAAGAAAGAGAAATATTAAAAATAGAGAAATTACGGAAGAACAGAAGAAGAAAAAGAGCGATAAAAATTGATATACAAACAAAAAGATAATACAATTATCAGGAAATTTAATTACTATGAAAACAAATAAGTACAAGTGCGATTAATATAAAACTCGAGTCCGTGTAATAAGAAAAGGTGAGAGCGCAGACATCGACTCTGTCAATTACGCACGTAAGTTCTAAGAATGGAATTCCGTGCAGGACCTTTTTTTTCAAAAAAAAAAAAATTATTCCAGGACAGATCATCTCACAACATCTTCACCTAATTTGATTGACATGAGGTCATCGCGCGGATGATCTCATCTTTTAGACTTTAACGCGGCGGCTGATCGTTTCTTCTGATGCCCATGCGGAAGTTGGCGATCCCTGATACAGCAACTCCTGCCATGTCCAGTAGAGAGCTTATGAGGGTGTCGTCGTGGGCAACACGGACCGAGGGTAGAGAAGAAGGACTCGAGTGTTCTGGGGCGCGTTCAATCACCACGGAACGGAGACGTTTGTCTTCATCTATTTCTTGACGAATAGTCTCAACAGTGATTTTCTGTTGAGACTTACTCTCTGCCAAGATTTTGACCATCACTGTAGAGCATGTCGTCAGGTGCAGAAGAATATGGGAGGGTAAAGAGGGCTTGTCCAGATCAGACTCTCTGTCCAATTGTATGTGACTGACTCCTGCTTTCGTTCTCCTCCTTTTCTCTGGCATCTGCTCCCGAGCTTGCGGTCCTTTCGCTCTTCTCTCGTTTCTCGATGAGCTCTGTAATCTTTTGGTAAACACCTCATCTCCATGTTCGCGTTCTTATAAAACTTGATTTTCTTGTTCTTCGCTTTCTTTATTGAAACCTTTCAGTCTGACTTCTTGTGCACTTAGCAGGTCCTCTCTGAGCCGTTCCATGGCCCTTTGATTTCTCCCTCGATAAGGCCGACGAGATCGTGTTGATCTCCCTCCTTTACTTCTCCTCGCAAGTCCTGCAGTGTTGCGATCATCTCTTTTTCCATTCTTTCATCAAATTATTATTCAAAGAATCAATCATCCGAGCTTTTTGGACAATTTCTCTCGTTCCTTCCAACATTTGTTTTTTCCGAGCTCTTGCGTTTTCAAAATTTCTTGCATCTACTGTATAAGTTTAACCTGATGCTGCTCCTCTCCTTTCTCTTCTCTTTCATCCAGCTCCATCTCTTTCATTTCTTCCTCGATGCTCATTTGCTTTTCAGCAACTGCAACAATTTGTTAGATTGCACAATTTACTGAGTAAGCACCGGTTCGGCTCCCGTGTAATGTAGCTAGGCTACTTTCGATGCGACTTTAGATTCAGAAGACGACAAACAGTGTTTCCAACGCCGATATTTATTAAGGCACACTTCAAAAAAATAAATTACGCCAATTTGCATAATGCATGCATACGCAAGTAAACTGCTTCATTACTCACCCATTACTCAAGCTATGCATATAATTCTTCGCTCTTTCATCTTTTAATTTAGTACTTGTCCGCGCCTATAAGGCATACATTCTTCCCCTTTTAGAAAATGGCTGTGAATTGTGTTCTCCATTGGCCATTGGTAATATTAATGCACTTGAACAAGTTCAGCGATCATTTAGGAGACGCGTATTCACGAGAGCCGGTCTTTCAACAACCAACTATCTGTCCCGGTTGCGGAATCTATCGCTTTCTATTGGGTGCGCAAGAAAAAAAATCTCGGTTTCAAAAAAAGTCAATTATTTTTTTCCGAAGTTTTCTAAAACTTTCTTTAGTAAAGGTATATGAAGTTCTCACTTTCATGTTTTTTTTCTCAGTCATCTCATTCTATCAGCTTTTCAAATGGCTGAACGGTGCGAGCTCGAAAAAATGATACTACGGGCCTCTCTTCTCTTCTGCTTCAAGATGGGGGAGAGCGCTGCCGCATCGAAAATTCTGTCAGGCATGCGGGCAAGGATGCCTTGGTGAACGAAAGTGCCAGGCTTGGTTCCGTCAGTTTAAGCAAGGCGACCACACGCTGGAAGACATGGACCGTCCAGGAAGGCTTCGCCGGATCGATCTTGAGGATCTTCGATCTTTTGTGGAAGCCGATCCCAAACGATCTTGTTACGAGATTGGAGAGCACTTCGCAGTCTCTAACACCACCATCGAGAACGGGCTTCATGAGCTCGGTAAAGTACACAAGCTCGGGCAATGGGTGCCACACGACCTGAGGCCACTGGACAGGAACCGACGAGTCGCGGCCGCCTCACAACTTCTCTCCTACAAAAGAAGAGACGAGTGGCTGGACGCATTGCTAACTGGAGACGAGAAGTGGGTGACCTACTGCAATGTTACACGCAAGCGCCAGTGGCTCAGTAAGGGCGATCCGCCAGAAGCGATTCCGAAACTCGAACTGCACCCGATGAAGGTGATACTGTTTGTTTGGTGGAACTCACGCGGTGTCGTCTACTGGAAGCTGCTACCTAACGGCATGACTGTTACAGCAGATGTCTACTGTGCACAACTCGACCGGGTGCAGCAAGCTATGGTGGCTCGAGGCGAAGAGAGCGCAAAGATTCGATTCCTACAAGACAACGCACAACCACACATCTCGAAAAAAAAAAGGTTCAGAAGCTGTTGGAGCTGGGATGGGAGTTGATGCCTCATCCACCGTACTCGCCCGACATGGCACCTTCTGACTACCACCTATCCCGCTCCGTGTAGAACCACCTCACCGAGAAAAAAATTTGAAAACGAACCTGAGGTAAACTCATGGTTGCAAGACTTCTTCGAATCGCTCTCTCCCTCGTTCTACCACAAGGGCATCCACGATCTGCCCACGCGATGACAACACATACTCAACCATGATGTATAATAGGGTGGCGCGAAAGTACACAGTCCGAAAGTCAAACGCTTTTGTATCGTAATCAATAATCCAATTCCTCTCAATTCAACACATTTTATTCTCAACATATATATATACAACTGGGTGAAGTCAGTTTTCAATGCGGCCGCCCTTGGCGCGGATGACTTGGCAGAGACGCTTGGGGAAAGCATCAGTCGTGGCACGCAGGTAATCAACGTCGAGTTCCTCCCAAGCTTTGAGCAGGGCCTTCTTCAGAGACGCCAAATTGGGGTGGGGACGAGCCGAGGCTTTTGCCTCGAGGACCGACCATACGGAATAGTCGAGCGGATTGAGATCCGGCGAGTAGGCGGACCACTGCTTACTCGTTATGAAGGTGGGCAATTCGTTCGCACACCACTCTTGCGTCACAACGTCCTTGTGAGCGGGCGCGGAGTCCTGTTGGAAGCAGAACGGGCGGCAAGCGAAGTGCGTACGGGTCCAGGGAAGCAAGGCGCCTTCGAGAATGTCTTTGATATAGTTCTGCTTGTTGATCTTCACGCCCTGATCAACGATGACGAGCGGAGACTTGGCCGAAGCGCACACAACCGCACAGACCATCAACTGAGCTGGATGGGAGATGCGGTTGACGACTCTTCCGTTGCGATCGGCTTCCTCAGGATCTCTGGCGATAACCCACACGTTTTGGGAGTTGTAGGCCTCCTCGATCGTGAACAACTTCTCGTCTGAGAAGACTATCTCTTCGGCACCAGGTGCGGCCGTGTCGCGAAGCAAGGTCCGACTTCTTTTCACGCGCTCTGCCGTGTTCTTGGCAGACAACAAGGCACCCTTGCGAGTACGATAAGGGCGCATGCCGAGGTCATCCCTGACGATGGTCTGAGCCAACCAGCAGGATATTCCGAGCTCCTGGGACATCTTGTTAATGCTCCGCTTGGAGTTTCGGCGTATTCGCTCCCTCACTGCTTTTATCTTCGCCGGCGTCCGAGCAGATCGAGGTCGGCCATTTTTTGGACGGTCCTCAAGACTTACGAGCTCGCGGTAACATTTGATGGTATTCCAGACAAGGTCTCGACGGACGACGAGGCGTTTCGCGATGTCGGAGTTGGAGTACCCGCGCTGGTGCAAATCGACGATAGCGGCACGCTGGAGATGGGGACCCGTCATTACCTTCAAATTTAAACAATCGTTGTCAAACTTCAACACGATGTTTAAAACACAATAAACTTCGAAAATCAAAAAAAGGAATCGGTGCGTGCACGAAATAGTGCGTAGCAGACTCCTAAACCTCGAACTGTGTACTTTCGCGCCACCCTGTACTTTGTATATTGAGGTTCTTGTTTGACTTAGTAAATAATTAATAAAAATAAGATTAAAAACTGAGGTTATTTTCTTGCGCACCCATTACTTTAGAATACCGTCGTCGCATTCTAGATCTATGTTTTGTGCACAAGATTGTTCACGATAACACTGAAATTGATCAAGATCATTTATTCAAGATCTCACCCACTCTTTTTCAACATCGCTCTTCCCATTCCCTCCGTAGTTTTATTCCGTTTTAACTGCATGTCTTTCTCGATGCATCGATGTGTGAAACACTTCACCCGCTTAAATTGTGATTCTACCCCCTTCCTTTTCATTCACGAAGGCCATCCTGGCACTTTCTCAGGGGGTAATTCTTACTGAATCCAAGTTACATGTGTGTTCAACCTATCGATTCCTGTGATTATATATGTTTGAGTTTTTTTTTTTCTTTTTCTAAAATCGCATCTGCGTAACCATCCATTGTACTATACTTGTGTATATACAAGAATAAAGAATGAAGGTAGGAATTCAAAACAATTTACACCGATTGTGCACTCTGCAAAAATAATTACGCCACCTGACGACACGCCTCGCCCAATTCACAACTCTTCAAACAGTTATTCTTGAGGCCTTGGAGCCTATGCCACTACTGACCATACTCGCTCTCCTTTCTCTCGGGATTTCACTTTTCTTTTCTTATATACTGCTCACTCCCCTCTCGCTCGCCTGCAACGCGACCCCTCTCGCATCGCGTTTTCAGTGATCTAAGAATTCACATATTGCACGGCTTAAGATGACGAATTAAGAGTAATAATTAGCAACTTTACTAAAAGGCAAACTGGTCTAATAAATCACTAACTGGCAAACAACAAACAAACAAAATTCAAACAAACAATAAAATACTTCCGGATCCATCTTTGACAAGATCACTCATGTTCACTCCCAAAAACAATTTTTCTTATCAAATTCTAAGTTACACAGTTTAAAGGCAGCGACGACTGGTTAAGATTACAAATGATTGAACTATCGGATAGAATAAAACTAGTCAACCGGGCGGGATCGAACCCAGACCATCTCGACTCAAACAGAGAGCGCGTGTTACCATTACACCACTAGGACACATTGCTATTCCGTGCAATAGTGTTATATGAAAGGCTCATATGCCTTGTTCTCTCAGTCACGCAAGGGTTTACTTGGGGCAAATGTTACCACCAAAACTTTTTACCTAACGATTTACTTCTCTACCTATGATGATATGGCATGAATGTACCGTACCAAGAACTCAAATTTGCTTTACGGCTGGCCTGTATATTATTGGGATGTACTTTTATTATTTTTCGGGTGGTATTACTGCGTCTATTACCAGCCTAATCTGGTACCCTAGCAACGACTTAAGCTGGGTTGGATGCCATGTTAACTTGTTGTTTTTTTCTCGTTACTTGCTCCTGCTAGTTCCAGGTCTAACTTCATCTTATTCACTGCACTGTGACGGAATAAATAAAAAAATAACCAATTAATCAAAATTACAATTATATACTCGCATTAATAAGAAGGCTTCTGAGATTTACATAGTTTTGTGATACATCTTTTTGAATAAACAAGATATGTTCAACCTTCATCAGATAAAGCCTCTGTTTTGACTTCGTCATCTGATATCAACCAAAACTTCTCGTAATCTCCAATTGAGTTTGGTTGGTGATGTTTCCCACATTATAGGTGTGGATTGAATTCCTGAAAATAGAAGACTG
The DNA here is from genome assembly GCA_964056735.1 of Allodiplogaster pararmata. Lineage (NCBI taxonomy): Eukaryota > Metazoa > Nematoda > Chromadorea > Rhabditida > Diplogasteridae > Allodiplogaster > Allodiplogaster pararmata. The sequence goes on along the minus strand of OZ057403.1, from coordinate 21,746,868 downwards.
CCGACGAATACTTTAAACGAAATTCGTTTAATCGCACGGAAAAAGCCTGCTCAACAATGAGATGGAACTGGGTTAATTAAAAAAATTCATATTATTCATTTTTGTCAATTCAATTATTTTAACATAGCTAGGCAGTGTTTTAGGTCAGCAGATTGTGCAAAGCGAGGCGGACTGCAAAATTTCAAAAGTGTTAGTATTGTTATAAAATTAAAACAGTTTTTCAAATAATTTCGTTGTTGTTGAAGCTGTTATGCAATTTGAATGCGAAATTTGATGGAATTAATGGATAAGGTATTTAAATGAACATTTTCTACGTGTTTTGAATCAAAAGGTTGGATAAAAGGTGAATAACGCGTGAATATTTTTTTTATGTAATAAGACTTCAATTACGACAATTTCGAAGATTTTAGCATGGAAATTTTTTTTACAAAAAACACAGCATAGTTAATGAATCGAATGATTCTATAAGCGCTCCATACTTTAAATTATGAGCTCTTGAAATTCAATTATGGTTAGATAGTACGCTCACGTTTGACAGTTATAAAACATACAACAAATACTCTCATAAAATCACTTTCACTTTTTCACTTTTGGTTATCGAAACACCTCTGAGAACATGACGTTATATGTATGAGTATCGACGCACTGTAGATTTCGTCGCAGAATAAGTATTCAAATGAATAGAATGAAAAATAGGACAGAATGAAAAATGGATAGAATGAAGAAAAAAGTCATAGCATATTAGAAAAACATTTTCCGTTCCGTTTTTATTTTCACTACAAACCCTATAAAAAGAGCAACATGAACGGAATGGGTCACATTTAGTCGATTATCTTTTTGAAATATTCAATTCAATTCACTTTATTCGCCAAAGGTATGCTTGTTGTCGCATACACTTATAAGGTAGACATTAACAACAGAAACGAGAAAAGAAATTACAAGAATAAAAATTTAAAAAAAGGGGACACAACAGGCACTGACTAGGAAAGAAAGAAGAAAAAAACACAATCTAGTGGGTGTCAAAGAGAATCAAAGTATCCTAGAGTAGATATCCAGGTAAAGTCATGAACGGGACTAAAGAACAATTGTGGGGGGGGGGGGGGTAAAGAGAATTATAGGGGAAAGGGAATGCTATGAATATTATTATTATAAAGTAGTTTTTTATGCTCAAAATGGAAAAAAAACTGATCCGTTTCTTCAATGTAGATAGATGGTGATCCTGGGTGTGCCACAAACGTGCGCAAGGTTTAAATGATCATGTCCATCTCACTCGAAGCGACCTTCTGTATAGTTTTATCACACGCAATTCGCGGGTATATGTTTGTCGTAGTTGCTTGTCCGTAGCAGTCAGGGAGTTCCTTACCACCCGCACAGTTTTCCGTGCTCATAGATTTCAATGCTTTTCGGGTTTTTTGGAGAGCGCATAAATTGTTTCTACCCGCAGTGCGGGTGAGAGAAATACCCTGGTAGTAGTCCATCCGTTTCGTAAAATCGATAATGGTTGTTTAGCACAAGCCACTTGATTGTAAATTTTGTTTTTTTCTTATCTTGATCTTCCTTTTTGTTTTTTTACAAAGATAGATTTGCCGTCAGAGGTGGGTCTCTGTTCTGTTTTCAAACCCGGTATTTAAAGCCTGGTAGTATGTCTGAATGCTTCAAAATGGTTCCGAGTTCGACACCGAGGTAGGGCAGGTCCAGCTAAGTCGAGTGATTAAAAAATTTCGGTAGTGCCTGCACGACTTTCTCTTCCCTTCTGCTAAGCATGCTAGCAGTGACTCAGGAAGAAACCAAAAGTATGGTCCACTAATTCATTTCGAGCTTTAGCGTCTGAAAATCGATTCCGGTTTGATGATCAGGTTCTTTATCTATGATTTTTCCATTTAAAGTTTTAATTTCTTGAAGGATGACAACTCTAATAAACAATGAAAAAGAAAAGATCATCCGGGCTGAAATCTTGAGAAGGACAAACATTCTGGAAGGAAATTCATGTCGCGAACCACATGCAAACTTGAGGAGAAAATTAGCATGGAAAGATGTCACCGACAAGGTGCAAAAAAAAAACTCATGTTAGTCAGCAGTTGGTTCAAAAAAGATAGAAGCTCGAATCCGTCATTCATAATGGAAAGGTATGAAGTCCATTCCAATTTTCTGCCGGTTAAACACAAGCAATTGAACATGTGATTAGTCACACGCGAATCATTCATTGCAATTCTCTTCATATGTGATTATTTTGGTGATTATATATATATATATATATATATATATATATATATATATATATATATATATATATATATATATATATATATATATATATATATATATATATATATATATTTGACTACTGATAAAATGGTCACGAGTCCGACTCCCCACACAGGACGAATTCACCAGAACCGAGGGGTTAATCAATATCGGTAATGCTTCAAGACCTTCTCTCACTCTCTGCTAAACACACTACCAGTGACTCAGGGCGTAGCCACTGGTTCTTCCAGGTTAGGCCTACCTCCCATGTGAGAGAAAGCGTACCCAGCCCCCGTCGTATCGTGCGTTAAGGTCAAACCAGAGCACCCGAATATTTAAAATATATATGTTAGTTCATTAAGACGGACCACATTTCAGTTGTTTGCTCCTTCAATTGTTCATTGGTTGCGGTCGCTCCTATGTTGTTTTGAACAAATATGAGCTGATCAATTTGTTTATCATCGTTGTTTAAAAAAGGTCAAAAGATTACATGTCAGACTTCCACAAAACAGGAGCGCAGAGCACTTTTACATACCAGAAATCATGGAGGTTCTAGGATCGACTCCCGGGGGTGGATGAGGCATGTTTGCTACCGTATGAAGAGGTACATCGAGCCCGCCACTTTTACGGTCTATAATTATATTATGTATTACACAACAAGAAATGATTACACGAGCTGATTCTCCGGGAGTTCTCCTAATTTCGGAATTAATAACAGCGAACCTTTTCTTAAGTATACCAAACACTTGCTCAACTCTTACTCTAATTCTGGAATGCTCGGAATAGTATAATTTCTCTTGACGTGTAATTGGATTTCTAAGTGGCGTCACCAAGAAAGAACTGTTTTTAAGCCTTTGTCACCGAGTAAAAAGAAGCTGACAGGGATATTACCAAAAACAAAAGCAGTTCCTAAAGCGCTGTTATTGAAAATGAATGAGTCGTGACTACCGCCAGGCCAACTGGCGTTTGCATACACTATCCTGCCGTACGCATCCGTAACCACTAAAAGGTTTATCGCCGAGAATCCTTTTCGACTTCTTAACTGCCATGGTGCCTCGTTCGGAGTTTGAACGGAAATCAAACTACTATCGATGAGGCCGATGCAGTCTGAAACTTGCTAACATGTGTCCAATTATATTGACTACTACTTTTTTTAATGAACTTTTTTAAAAATACAACCGTCTATGCGGTCTACAACCCTTGAACACAGTGAATGAACCATGAGCGTAGACTTGTCCCTCCAAACTCACTCGAAAAAAGCCCGAGACGGCCAAAAACTTTAGCCGAAGATTTGAAGTACTCCTGGGACGACAAGGGGACGATGTATGTCTCTTTCAGTAGCAGCATAAAACTATACGAAGGCACCGAAATTAAGTTAACTAAGAATATTCTTGACGAGGTCTCGAGGCTTAAAGCACCTGGAATGAACTAAATCAAAGATGATCGGATAACAATTTAATAGGTAATATTAACGACATCTCTCCTCGATCGCTCTTTGTGGCGTCTTTTATCTTCTTGCTCTTGGCTTCTCCTTCTTAGCAAGCTCCGCCTCCGGCTCTGGAATCATAATGATTAATACAGGCTTTGAATTGCACAACGATTTATGATATTGCTTACACCTTCCACCTTACCATCAAAGACTGTCCTCAGTCTTTATAAAAAATAGCTAAAATTTAATTACCAGGATCTATTAAATATTAAAACTACACTATTATTGTCCTCGTGTTAAAGTGAAAGGTAAAAAGACCCAAAAGGTAAAAAACCTGAAAGGCAAAACGCCCAAAGGCATTTTCGAATTTTGTTTCGGTGCTTCTGCACTTTAGAATTGTTTTTTTTTCCCGGTACTACTGCACTTTAGAGTTTGAGAAGATATTAAAACATTAACCTTCTTTTCTTCGGAACGCCTCGAAGTCCAGCAGTTCCCCCCTTACTTCTGCGTTTCGTTCGCGGAAGTGACTTTCGAGCGCCTTCCAGTTTGGTGACGATGCTGCTCTAGGTCTCGATGTCGCCACATTTATTCTTCGGAAGTCGTCATAGAAGTGATGATCTTTGAGGGGGTGTGAGCGGGTGGTAAGGACAATGGTCACCTCTAATTCTTTTCCTTGTGCCGAATTGATGGTGCAGACTGTTGAGCCGTAGTTTTCCAATCTTTCTTTTGCTCTTGTTACTTGGTAGGCATAGGGCCCCACAACTAAAATTTCTGATGGTGGCACTCGCGCCAGGATTAGGGTCTTGATGATTTTTTTCTGTCAAATCGATCTCCTCTTTATTCCAGATCGTCCCCGGACCTTCTAGCGTTTCTTGTCCGGTGTGTCTAATTAGGAGTCCTGGCAGCCCGCTGTCTGGGAATGCGAGCTTTTGTAGTAGGTTGTTCCTTTCGGTTGGTTCAATTCCTGACGTCAATCTGTTGTTATAAAAAAGTTTTGACGTGAGTTCTAACAGGGCAGGATGTGCCCTGTAGGAGAGTCGTAGCTCTGCTTTTGGCACCCCTTCTGCTTGGCAGAGGATTGTCGCAACTCCTCTGGCTGTTGTTTTGGCCGGGGGTCGCTCTCTGTCCATTTTGCAAAAGGGTTGCTGCGGGTCCCCAATAAACCGCATCTTGGCTTGCGGTAGGAGACTCCCCAGGGCCGTGATAACTGGTTCAGGCATTTGCGATGCTTCGTCTCCTATTATAGTGACTTTGTCTTCCTTCAGCAGATGCCGTATGCACCCTTCACTACCGGCGTGGTTTAGGATGGCACTTACTGTTGCTGTGATGATTGTAGGCTTATAAAATTTGATGAATTCCTTGATAGCCGCGGGTGTTTTCTTTTCTACTATGTTGCTCATTTTGCGATATAATTCTATCTCTCCATCGGTGCTTCCGAGAACTCTGTATAATATGACTCACTTCGCCTATCTTCCAGTAAATTTCTTTTAAATCTGTATAATATGGCTTATCTCGCCTATCTTCCGGGAACTCTTTATTAATCCTTCATAGGATGAACAACCTCGCCCATCTTCCGAGAACTCTTTATTAACTCTGTAAAATATGACTCACTTCGTCTATCTTCCGGGAACTCTTTATTAATTCTTTATAGTATGAACAACCTCGCCCATCTTCCGAGAACTCTTTATTAACTCTGTAAAATATGACTCACTTCGCCTATCTTCCGGGAACTCTTCATTAATTCTTCATAGTATGAACAACCTCGCCCATCTTCAACCTCGCCCATCTTCCGAGAACTCTTTATTTCTTCATAGTATGAACAAATTCTTCATAGTATGAACAAAAAGAAAGACAGAACATTGCCAAACTTTTACAACGACCAAAGCGCTCGTGTTCGTTTTCAAAGGAATATTGAAGAGAAAAAGAGAGGGGAAAAATCAAGAAAAGGAAGGTGAAGAGGCGGTTACTGGCTTATTCTAGACTATGCCAGCCACTCACTGCTACCAGTAAGTTGAAGGTGCTTTCCCTTGAACTGTCCCCGTAACACGAACGAGTTTAGTCACTGAACCGTTTATAGAGCATTCAAGATATAGAGCATAGCATTACAGATAAATAACATTACATTATTACATTACAGATATATGAGATTCTTCACGGGATTAATTGTTTTGGGATAGGAGGCAGCTTTTGTGGACCCTTTGCATTGTATTCAGTCCCTTGTGCCGTAAAACGGGTTCGTATCATGCTTAACAAGAAGACGAGAATAAGACATGACTTTTACTTACTCACAGAACACATGATAAAATATGATAAAAAAGGAAGAGGAGCATAGAATGTCGGCTTCCGAGAGGTTTTTGATGTTGTCGGGGAAAGAAGGCGAGATCCTTGTCCATGATCTTCCGACCGGAGGAGAGGGGACTAGGAGCGGCTGGAGTCCGGGTGGTGTCTTCTGGGGTCCCCTCTGCCTCAGGCTCTCGAGGGGCTTCCTTTTATACTTTTTCTTCCCAAGCCTAGTTGGCTCTCCTCTGCCTCTGAGGCTGACAGGATGAAAATAAACAATCGAGCTATCTTCTCTTTCCATCTTTCTTTCCTCTTGATTCAAGTTATCACTAGGAGCGTGTTTACAATTCGGAAGCACAACAGGAAGTAGCTTTATAGAAGATCCAAAGTACAAGTAATTACCCAATATGTTTGCAACTTTACCTTATCCACACAATTCTAGATATCGTAGGCATAACAATTGGTATTATCTGACAACAAGAGGTTTTATATCAGAAGTTCGAAACCCAACTCATTAATCAATGTCTTTGCATCTTTACTTTCTCTACAAGTTTCTAAACAGCGTAAATGTAGTAAGGCTTATCAATTCTCTAGCTTCTTTACCTAGCTGTTACGAACGTCGAACGGTTTACTCGTGTACAATGGAATATCATCACTTGGCCTTCCGTTCTGTTTCGGAGAAAGAATGAGAAAATTCGGAAAGCGTTCTCTACTACCCACTCTGATGGGCATTATTTACTCACAGGCAAACAGAAGTGTTCGATTTCTTTTCTCATGAATTCTTTTGGGTCATAATATTCACCTTGGCAAATGTCAATAACACCGAAGAGGTTGTTAGTGCTGAGGACGTACTCTACGTTAAACTCGGTGTTGTTAAGAGGCACCTTGCTGTTGATTAATACTCCTCTTATGATTTGGCCAATGAACGGTACTTAAAAAATAAAAAAATAATGAGGATTGTGTTAAGATTTCAAGGAAAACATCAGATTGATATTATTATAAAGATAACGTTATTATTGTAAGCAAACACTCTGGAGATAAACGATTCGCATGTTAATCATACTTGAGCTAGTGGAACATCCTCGTAGTCTCTTCTAACATGACCCCTGGATGATGGCGGGAATATGAATCTCCAGGCAGCCAGGAGAGCAAATACCCCGGTGCTACATAAGAACGCATGCACCTATTGTGAGTAGGACAACTGCCAGTAAATATATCCATATTGCCCAAGATGAGTTCTTTTCATCTGGCATAGTTTCACCGAGTTGCTCTATGATCTCTTTGTCCACTTTGAAGAACGTCTCTCGACGAGTCCAGACAGAGGGATTTAATGTTTTTTCAATATCCACAACTTCCTTGAGAATTCTTGTAGAAACTTGGTAATATGATCTATTATTGACTATGTATGACTTTTCGTCCATTGTATATACTAACTCTTTAAGCTGATGGCCACAAGGATTTGGATATATTATGAATGTGGCTGGGTCAAGGTACCATGAGTTGTACGTACCAAAGTGGGAGAGTCTTACCGTAGAACCTGAGATGCTGTTTGTAGGCGTTATAGGATGAGGTGATTCTGTCAAGTTAACCTTTACTAGAAGTGTTAAAATTTCGTGCGACCCAACCTTCTTCGACGCGTAGTGCCCATCTGATAATTTGCGTATGATTGGGCATGTGTCAAACATTGCCTTCTCTTCTGAGTGTGACTGCGAGATGATCGACACCATATGCTCAAGCTGTTCAATTCTTTCATGCAAATTTTTGGTAATCGTGAACAGCTTATAATCTAAGACGGATCCATCATTGTTATCATACATGGTGTTTATTAAGACCTTGAGATCTTTGCTTGATTTTGCGATCAGCCCATTTGAAAGTCCATAACATGGCTCGGGACAAGATTGGAGTTTGGTAACAACCGAGATCTCCTCTTGAACATTGGGACACAATATCCGAGATGCCAGGTAATTTGTCGTGAGATCGCCCGGTGTCCACAGTGTGCATGCCCATTCTGTCGTTTTCATAGTACAATATTGATGAGTCGAAAACTTGTGGAATATGTATCCACTGATTGTTGGGCATGTATTATTTTCACAAGGGATAATCTTTTCATTAAAGAAGATGCCCGGTATACCCGTTTCAGTAAAGGCCATCTTCAGCGGGGTCAATCTTGTTTCCGTTGAGATTGTTATTCTATTTTCGGGGATTATCCACCAGTTCGAGCAATCATAATTCTTGAGGTCCTTATATACTGCGACACTGTTATCAGATCGAAATTGGGTTTCACAAAGTTTGGAACATTCCAGGGGGTTTGATTCTATTTCCACTGTTATTAGAGGTTGTCTTATAGACTTGAAAGCGGAGGATGTACACTCCCTCTTTACTCCAACGGTTTGACAAGCACATCCGAACAGTGCATTAGACGGGTCTCTGGGATCAATCACGTTCAACAAGATTTCCTTTTTGTTGAATGAGAGGCTCTCGTAGTCGCCAAGCGAGGTGATTACCTTAGCGATAATCGGTGGCTTGTCAGATTCTTTGTCAGATTCTACTTGCCGCCATTTCTTAGGGGTCTTTCTACAGATTGGTCTTTCTGGGGTCTTGTGGGAAAAAGGTCTTTCCTGGCTCTTCTTCGGCTTCTTGGGTTGATTTCTTCCGATGGTAGTCAGGGCAGTGACGGTGTGTGTGCACTCACGTATCAGGCTGCGCATCTCTTCTCCGATGGCGGTGGTCATGTTTTCTATGGCTTCAACTCTCTTTACGATCATGGTCAGCTCATCAAGGAGTGGCAATCTTAAAATATAATGAGGTTTTTTTTTGAGTGAAAAAATTCCGTCTACCCTCTCAGCGTGCTTATTCAATAAGAGGCTTAGTTTTCCAAAAGCTGTTTTCATTGAGCTACAAAACTCCTGCTTTCATACGACTTTAAAATCTAAATACGCTGTACTCCTGCCCTACCGTCGTGTGGCCCGAGGGAAATTTTAAACGTTGGCATGGCGCAAAAAGAATCAGATAAATTTGCCGGAATGACTCGGAAAACACATCGAGCAAGGACACTTATAAAATAGGGTGCTCATATGTAATAGAAACGCATTTGTCTTACAACGCCTGAGTATATGCATGCATTTTTAAAGCAGGAAGGTTAGGTTCCCTCACAAAAATAGGAAAGAAAAAATCATAACCCAATTTTAAAACGTAGACCAAATTTATCTTTTTTTTTTCGGGATCTAGGGAAATATCTAGGCTGGTACATACTTTACTATCAACACAGGCCTTAGTTTACTTCTATATACATTAAGATTATCCCCTCAACCTTAATTTCACTATCGACACCTAAACCGAAAAAGTTTGCCAATGCGATGTACCATCTTTTCACCCAGAGACCTATTGCCCAGAGTATTTGTGGCGGCTCTTACGGTGGGCGGTATCGCGGGCTCCCTAACAGCTTTCTCTAACTGGATGAGGCTCCCTCCCTACCAACTTTTAAATTGAGAACTGGGGCGCGATGCGGATCGCATAGCCTTTGTGATAGCCTTCACAGTGAAAGCATAATGAATATTTTACTTCTGCAACCGGTAGGTTGTCTTGCATAATAAAATATTATATACTCGCATTAATAAGAAGAATTCTGAGATTCACATAGTTTTGTGATACATCTTTTTGAATAAACAAGAAATGTTCAACCTCCATCAGAGAAAGCCTCTGTTTTGACTTCGACATCTGATATCAACCAAAACTTCTCGTACTCTCCAATTGAGTTTGGTTGTTGATGTTTCCCACATTATAGGTGTGGATTGAATTCCTGAAAAAAGAAGACTGCCAACGATTAATTCAAACGAAATTCGTTTAATCGCACGAAAAATCCTGCTCAACAACGTGATCTAACTGGGTTATTTTATTCATTTATTGAAATGCATTTTGCAATTAACAACATGAGGAAGACTCTGCTGACAAAAATATTGAGAGAGAAAACTGGAGAGAAAAGAAACAACAACGAGAACGAACGACTATCATAAACTGATGTGGATGTTTAAGACCTCTGGAACATCCAGCAATGACAAATTTATCCGAAAACTCAGAATGGTTTGATTCCTGAGAAGAATGATCGGTAATTTCATGAGAAATCGAGATATCCGATAAGCAAGAGGATTCAGGATCAGAGTCGGAAAATGTTATCCGCACATTCAGAAACAACCGCCCAAATACCAGTACCCGGGAACGCCTATCCCGCTGATCAATTTTCGTTTTAAACATGTATCTTACATCCCTCAGCCTAACATTTTTTCTTCCTGAAAATCGTGAATAGAGCAGAATTACATAATCCACAGCTAAGACAGAAGAGTGGAATGATAAATCTTCAACCGCTCAATAACACAGTTTAAAGACAGTGACGCCTGGTTGAAATGACAATTAAACATATATTTATAGCGGAAAAATCTCAAAGTGAAATTTTCTGAGACTACGAGAGTAAACCTGTAGAAAAAGACTTCATTCGGAATTTTGTGCTTTGTTGATATTAGAAATGCGTCGCGTGTGAAGGAATCAAAATCAGGAGATATGTAAGAAAAGAAAATGGGATGAGAAAGTATAGACAAATAGGAAAGAAGGAGAGAATAAGAGAGAGAGAAACAGCTAGTGAGAGAAATAAACAGAGATAATGAAAGAAATCCATCACACGGGCAAAAATGGCACTCGGCCGGGACCCTCCGTTGCCTAACCGGGGCTTTTAGAGCGTTACCAATACACCAACCGAGCACACATTGTCCCATGCGATTTCTTGCTATGTAAAAGGCACAATGACCGTTCTTTCTAGTCACTTATGCTCATGAAGCAATTGCGTCATGAAAGGAGTGTAACTCCACAATCCATGATAAAGACAAAAAGATGAAGGTAGAGAGAAGAAATGCTGAATGATGAGAATAAAGCTTTACATACGTTATGAAGAGAAAGCGGGTAAACAATCAGAGCGGTCCACATGATGTTTCCCAAGATCCATAGTTTAAAGCGAGCGCAGGTGAAGAAAAAAGATTATCCTGAACGCTGCTGCCGTGCATCGAACATATAAAGAGGACGGCGCATCTCAACGTGTGTTTTATACTAATTGTAAGAACAATCGACGTATTGTGAAATAATTTTCAACCAAGAAACCTATCATTTGTTTGAAAAGTTAACAACCATGTTGGTACAATTACCCGTGGAACAAAAACCATTGAAGATTAGAAGGAATATTTAGAGTTAGAGATGCTATGAAATGGTTTTTCGAACAAAGCTTGGAGGATATCAGAAGAGTACTATTACTATCATATACCAAAAGAGAAAAAAATTTTATGCGTAGAAACGAAAAACGAGAATAACTCAATAATGTTAGTTGAAGTTTCCTTTAAGATCCTTGTATCCAAGGATTTTATAAAATAGAAATAAGAGCGTTCGAGTACATGTTGCATTAGAGAGAAAGAAAAAGAAAAAAAATTTAAAGGCAGAAGTGAGATCATGAGATACGGTTGTAAAACACAGAAGGACAGCCACAGAAAAATCCAGGGAAGAGAGAGAGAAAAAGAGAGAAAGCGGTAGAAAGAGAAAAAGGGAAGAGAGAAATGGAGAAGGCCAGAGAGAAAGAGAGAAACAGAGGAGGAAACAGAGAGACTGAACGATGCTACGATAGAGACGAAGAGCGAGAAAGACAAAGAGAGAGCAAAAGAATGATGAAGAGACATCTCACTAAGTATCTGTTACTCTCTCTATCTGTTGTTGGTTCTTTTCTCTCTGTGCTTCTCCATCTACCATCCCCGTCTCTCCCTCTTCGCTTCTGTCATACAACCCTCACCCTAATTCCTCCACACGCAACGCATCTCGGAAACGCATCTGTATCGATTATTTTAGATACTCCAGTCTCAGACCACCAATGAAGAATACTTTATGATGTCCTAAGCTGATTCCAAGTTGACTTTCTCTTTTCAGCTCTCCCTACGAGTTGTCAAGAGCGTTTTTTTGTCTACATAATGTTGTCTCTTATTCGCAATTAGTCTTTCTTGGTCTCTTTTTAAAATTATGAGAACAAAACTTTTGGCTCACAATGAGCTATAGTACTTGAAAGGTCACTGTTATATTTTTACTGATATCCCGAGTTTTTTTGACGTGTTAGATTAGGAGTGAGTTTTCACGACTTATGGAGCGTTAGAATTCAACACCACGAATTACCGTGATAATGAAAATAGACTTTTATATTAACGTCCAACAGTAAAAATTATAATATAAAAATACCGTAGTCTATTTTTCTCACGGCAATTCGTAGTGATACACTGGAGCGTTCAACAAGAACGTTGAGAAAGTGAAAAGTTGAATTCTAACGCTCCATAACTCAACTCTTATTTTTCCAGGATTTTTTTTTTGTTTTTTGATAGTGTTTCTGACCAACAAAAGGTGAAATTTTTCTGAAAAGATCTCTTCATAATGGCTCTGACTCTCAACCTCATTTAATCATATTCGGTCTTTTTCTGAATTTTTAGAAACTAAACTTTTTGTGCGTCCACTAGCACATAAAGCGCGCCTACCTCTTTAGGGCGCGTCTTCAAACAGCATTTTGTTATGCTACAAGACTCATCATTGAACTTTTTTCATATTCTGCCGCTCGTTCAACTCTGTTTTAACTAGGTGACCGGTAAACTAGCTCGTTTTTCGACATGGCCTTTTGTTGGAACTTTTTTACTTCGTGTGGTACTCGCGTCGCGGCCCCCTTCGCGTCGCGGCCCCAAAACAATGGGTCAACTTAAAAATGGAGTTACCCCAAACTTGGGTAGTTAAACCGTATTGAACCGTGGAATTAAACCGTGGAAGAGTGCGCGCACCAGACTAATGTGTGCGACATACATGTAGCGGGTTTACGAGATGAAGTTCGTTATAAAAGCAAAAACATTATGATTTCTTTATTATTTTTTTCTCTTTCTTTTCTTTTCTTTTCATTTCTTTTAAAATTATATTTATAAACTTCGTTATATAATAAGTATCACTTGATATTGACATTTTATGTTCACGTTTTCATTAATGTTTCAAATCAACAAAAACCATACGGGTGCGTTTGTCTCGGGAAGAGATTTTATTCATGAAAAATCCCTTCCCCCCTTGCTCCTTAGGGCCCCCCTTCCCCCTCCCCCTAGGTCCCCTACCCCCCCTCCCCCCTTGCTTAGGTAGGGCCCTCTTCCTCCCCCCTTCCCCCTTTAGGGCCAACCTCCCTTCCCTGCTTAGGTAAACCCCCTCCCCCCCTTTCCTTTCCCCAGAATTTATAAAGATAATTTAAAACAGAAAGGAAAAGAAAAAAAAGAAAGAGAAAAAAATAAAGAAATCATAATGTTTTTGCTTTTATAACGAACTTCATCTCGTAAACCCGCTACATGTATGTCGCACACATTAGTCTGGTGCGCGCACTCTTCCACGGTTTAATTCCACGGTTCAGTCCGGTTTAATTACCCAAGTCTGGGGTAAATCCGTTTTTGAGTTGAGGATTTGCTACCCGCGACATTTGCTACCGAGTTTTTTTAAACAATTTTTTATACGGTCTCGTTAGCCTAAGCCGTACGTTCTCGTTAGCGTGAACTATCACTAAGCCTAAGCGTTTTTTTTATGTAAAAACAATTTTTTAATGTAAAAATGATTCTTTTGTTAATTTTTTTGAATTGAAATGGAACCCCTGATGCTCAAAATGATAACCTATGAAGAAAATTTTCGAAACCGTTGCGTTTAAGCCGACCAGGCGCCAATTAAACTGCAGTAGCGCCTAAATCAGTTATTGAAAAAGTTTTCATAACAATATTCGACCAAATTTTAATAATCAGTAATCATTAGTTTAAAAAAACCCTCTTTTCAAGTTTAATTTTGTTTAGAAAATTCCATAAGGGAAGAAAATTTCGCGGTAGCAAATGTCGCGGGTAGCAAGTGTCGTGCTACCACAGCAAATGTCGTGATACCACGACGTAAACAACGAGCGGTGCGAGAGAGTAAACATATTTCCAAAGTTGGAGAAGTAGAGATTTCATATGCCAGCCTGCTTTTGTTACGACTAGTCTGCGATATGTTAACAGTCCGCAATATTAGAATTTCGTACGAATGGAAGAAAAAACAACAAATTTAGATGCCGTAATGAAAGTTTCTAAAATGATCAATACAGTGCTATATGAAATTTTTGATGTTTTCCGAGCTAAATTTTCTCTAGAATTCGATAAAAACATTTTTTTAAATTTTAAAATTGAAAAAAATCGGTTTTAAAAGTTTAAAATATTTATCAATGGGAATATCCTGTTGGGCACCACCAATGCGCCATGTTAGGGTATGCCTAAAACACGTCCTCAGCCTTTATCAATCTTTTGAATGTTCTAGTGAGGTCTAATTTTTATTTAAAAAAAAAACGATTTTATGAAAAAGGGAAAATTGAAGTTTAGGTCCCCACTTTACTTCTGCTCCCCCGTGGTAGGAGAGGCCCCCACTCCCCAGTAAAACGGCCCAAAAAGGGGGGTCGAAAAGTAAAGGACCAAAATGGGGTGGGGCTAAAGTAAAGTGAATTTCGACCCCCACCACACAAAACGGGGGGTGGAAGTAAATACCCTGACCTTTTTACTTTTAGACCCCCGCCGAGTAAAATGTTTGGTTGAATTTCAACCCCCCCCTCAAGGGGGGTTAAAATTCAATGAGGGGGGGGTTAAAATTTAATGAGGGGGGTTAAAATTAAATTAAGGTGGTCTAAAATCCAATTACGGCTAAAGCTGTGTGTGATAAATTAAAGTGAACATAAAAACCGAGTTTATAAAACAGTTTGATTATTAAACATATATTATATTCTAATTTGGATATCCAGCGAAAATTGTTATAATAGTTCTCTGAGCTTCATTTTATCCAAAAAAAATTGAAAATTGAAAAAAATATTTAAAACTGTTAAAGAACACTGAAATGTTAAGTAAAGATTTTTGTTATAATATTGAAGGTTTTGAAAGAAATATAATTTTTAGAAATTAAAAAAATTTTCATCTATTCAACGGTAAGCGAATGAGCCGTCCGCAATACAAGAGTCGAATTTC
Organism: Allodiplogaster pararmata; assembly: GCA_964056735.1. Classification (NCBI taxonomy): domain Eukaryota; kingdom Metazoa; phylum Nematoda; class Chromadorea; order Rhabditida; family Diplogasteridae; genus Allodiplogaster; species Allodiplogaster pararmata. The sequence goes on along the minus strand of OZ057403.1, from coordinate 21,731,853 downwards.
TCCAATGAAATAGTTACAACGTCGTCGTTCGCCATGAGAAGATTCAAAGTTAACGTCTGGGATGAAGAAGAAGACTTTCCTGAACTTTAATATTTACTTTTCTGAACAGCTATTTGGAAAAAAAACATCACTAGATGGTTAGAATTGCCTCGAAAAATAACTATTGTAAGAAAAATCTAGTTATATACAAATGATGAGCCGAATTCAAAAACTCAAAAATCACTATTTCTGTATTTTTTAAAACGAAAATTGAAAAAGTTTTGAATGTACCATAACTAATTCAGTTTGTATTATATCATTTTTTTTCAAGAAATATTCAAGCGTTTGTTCTTTAATATGTACCACTATCACGATAAACACAACATTCAAAAATCAATAACTTTTGGCAAAACTGGAAAAAATTCAAAATTTTTCCCAAAATAGTTTTGCCATATACTAATCTAGTCCATAGTGCGAGAATTTCGGATGACGAAACCAGTATAAAGTCATTCCAGTTGCTATTCTATTGCTATCACATATATTCCTGTAGCACAATCTTGAAAACTTTCTGAAAAATTTCATTGCGGTCTCTAAACAAATTGCATCGGCTTACAGAAAATGTGCTTTTCTAAGTCAATCAAGCTTGACAACGCATAAAAATTACCTTCTGTCGAATTCTAAGTCAGGAATTAGGAAAACAATTGGTTTAGGTTTTTTAAAGTTTTTTTGTCTTTCAAATGTCTTCCTACTGTTTTTTTTTTACTTAAGAACTGTTGAAAAAAGAAAAGTCCATGCACGTTTAAGGCGTATAAGATAGTAAGGTTGCGTTTGATTCAGCTGTGTAGACTAGCATCTCTGTTTTGTCTAAACGAATTTTAATGGCAATCTAACTGTTTATCTGAACAGTATTCTGATTCCAGGCATCTTATCCACACCTATAATGTGGGAATATGGACAAAACAAACTTCGGTTAAAGCCAAGGCATGGTACTGAAGTTTCTTATGTCAACGTTGAGACGAGAACCAACTTCGTTGAAGGTGAAGTACATTGTCTTAATTTACATAAGATGATTCACATCTCTCGATAAAATCACTTTTCTGAAGTACCGTTTACTGGTTAAAATACGCAAAATTTATCACAATAGTTCTTGTAGACACGATCTCTGTTTCTCACTATCTTTCTCTATTTATTTTCCTAAACTTTGTATCTTCTTTTTTCCAGGGCGTAACTCGATGATTCAATCTTAACCAGCAGGCCAATGCAGTGGAATATGGAGCAGGCGTATGGAGAAATGGATACTAGGTTGAAACTGCTTTAGCTTTTCGAGGAGATTTCACGAATTATCAACTTATCATTATTTTAAACTAAATTTAACAAGATCTTCTCAATTGAGCTCAATGTAGAAGTTTTAAGTATTATTGTATCAAAAAATTCAAAAATAGAGCTATAATTGCACCAATACAATTAAACTTTTTTTAAATCATAATTCTTATTCAAGTGAAGGATTCGAATTCTTCTGCTTTGTAGGGTCACGCCCCGCTAGTGACGCCCGGTATTGAATGCTGGAACTCTTCACCGGGACCAACTGGCTGACAGTTCTCTTTCAACATATCTCTCTAGTAATATCTCACGCCGGAGATATCGATTCGGGCCCTCTTTCAAAAATATTCCCGAAGGACTCTAAAAATCCGATCGTCCTTTGGGTACGCTCGGAGGCGCAAAAATTTTTCGGTTTCATAATATTCGCGCCCGTTCTGGCCCACTCACCCCGTCCCGTTCTTCTCCGTAACACGCTTTTCGTGGCTCTTTGGATATTTTTGGTCCCTTCCATCTCTCCAACGGTGTATTTTTTCCAAGCCGTAGCCTTTCTCCTCTTCTCCCGTGTGAGGCTCCCCCAGACCCGGGTATTTATAGTTGTGGCTGTCTTCGCCTCCGCGTTCTTTTTTTACGCGGAGTTTAAGCCGGCCACAACGCCCGCCCCTCCGCCTTCTCCACCACCCCGGTCTCCATGACTAGGGGTGGTGAAGCTGGTCGTCACCTCTCCTTCCCCGGTTGATTCTGGCGTCTTGTCTTTAGACGCCATGATTCAAACGGGGATCGTAAATACCCCAATTAAGGACCTCACCGGGAGACAACTAACTCTTGTTTGGGGTGCTCTTGTAGATTTTTCTCGTAAAGGATTTTTTTGTAGTCTTCAACATTCTTCTCCTGCTTCTCCTTTCTTTCTCTCTTCCCCTTCTCACTCTCTTTCTTTTTTTTCTTTGTCCGTCAATACCATGTCTCGCGATAAACTTTTAACTCTATTAAAAATTTTATCTAAAGCGCCTGACTCGGATCACGGGCGTTGGTCAGAAGTCCGGAAATATATAGAGGGCAAAAAACTTTTTGTACTATCGTAAGTTTTTTTTTTTTTTTTTTTTTTTGCCCTCTACCCTTTTTATTTCCTCTTCTGTTCTTATTTTCTTGGATTCTTTTTTATCTAGTCTCCTTTCTTCTTGTGTTATTCTTTCTAGTCTCACTTTCGTATTTCTTATATTTTATTTCGTTTTACATTTTTCTTTTTTAATGTGTTTATATTTTTTACACTAAAATTAACCTTTTCTTCTCCTTTCTTCTTCTTTCTTAAAAAAAAAAATAAAAAAAATATTCATCAATGACATTGCTGACTCATTACCTGCTACACCTTTTCTTTTTGCAGATGACTTGAAACTCTTGGTAGTCGTTGATGATAATTCGTCCTATATTAAAATTTTCGATTGTTTAAGAATCATAGAAAACTGGCTTACTGCGTGGCAAATGACTGTTAACGTTTCTAAATGCGCTGTATTACATTTCGGAAAATCGAATCCACGCACCTCCTATACTTTTTTAGGGCAGCCATTGCACACACCCGGGTTTATTAAAGATCTTGGAGTGATAATTTCAGAGAACCATTCTTTTTCTAATCATATTACTGACATAGTTAATAAAGCAACTAAACGTGTAAACTTTATTTTTATAGCAATAAAATCGTGTAATCCCATAGTTTTGACACATGTTTACAAAGCTTACATACGTTCTATTTTAGAGTATGCTTCCCCTGTATATGATCCACACTTGTTATACGAAAAGCGTATGCTTGAAAATGTCCAATATCTGTTTTTAAGACGCCTTTTCTTCCGCTGTAATATACCATGGACTTGTTATAGACTAGCTTGTGAAATGTTTGATTTGCATTCTTTACTGGATAGAAGACAAATAGCAACTTTTCGATTACTACATTCTATTTTGATCGGCTCATCCGATGTTTTGATCACTGATTTTTTTCTCTATCAAAGAATCAAATACTCGTGGTCTCTCAAATAAGCTTTTTCCGCTTGTTAAAGCTAGTGACAACATTACTGCTCATTCGTTTTCTAATCGTACGTATGCAATAGTCAACAATATGGATGATAGCATTCTTAGCATTTCTTCTGAATCATTCTCTTTTTTTCTCTAACCGTGTATTGTTGATAATTCCACGTCAGTATTTAAGATAAGATTTTGTTTACAACTTTAATTGGAATTTCATTTCATTTCATTCAATTATATTTTTATTTATATACGAAAGCAATGTGAGTGCAATGCCTTTTGCTGGATACTTTGTGTTGTTTGTAACATCTGTAATGATCACGAGATAAAGATGATGATGATGATGATGATGACTGAGTTCATCAACATCAAGTCGTCCCTGGATTACAGTCTGAATATGGCTAACTCTGAACTCGATATCACCAAAACCAGCGAAGAAACCATCACGGTCGACCAATGTCAACAGATGGCAAAAGAGAAAAAAGTTGCTGACAAATGACTGAAAAGAGAAGAAGCAGAAATCTGGAGGACAGTCATCAACGAAGCTCCAACCTTTCCGTTCTTCGGAAGGAGCTGCTACGAACATAAAACAAAATTCCTGGAAAAAGGAACCATCTCCATGATTAGCCACGACGTGCTGACCACCTCGTTTGGACCGTTGAGAGAAGTAAACTCGGATAGAAGTTACGGCAAAGTGGTTCGGTCTTCAGTAAGACTCTCGGATTGGTTTAGTTGCATATTCACGCGGAGCATGGATACCAATGAAGACAGACTTTGCAGAAACTGTATAGAGTGCTTTAATACGTCATATAACAGATCGTTACTTGGAAGGCTTTTCTCTACCAAGTCTACACATACATATAATACTTACGAGAATATCTGAATTTGCGTGTAAAAGACCTCTTTATGGTTCGGTCTTCAGTAAGACTCTCGGATTGGTTTAGTTGCATAATCACGCGGAGCATGGATACCAATGAAGACAGACTTTGCAGAAACTGTATAGAGCGCTTTAATACCTCATATAACAGATCGTTACTTCTTCCAAGCTTTTCTCTACCAAATCTACACATATGATACTTACAGGAATATCTGAATTTGCGTGTAAAAGACCTTGCGTGTAAAAGACCGAATTTGCGTGTAAAAGACCTTAAAAGACCATGGTTTGGTCTTCAGTGAGACTCTCGGATTGGTTTAGTTGCATATCCATGTGGAGCATGGATACCAATGAAGACAGACTTTGCAGAAACTGTATAGAGTGCTTTAATACGTCATATAACAGATCGTTACTTGGAAGGCTTTTCTCTACCAAATCTACACATATAATACTTACGAGAATATCTGAATTTGCGTGTAAAAGACCTCTTTATGGTTCGGTCTTCAGTAAGACTTTCGGATTGGTTTAGTTGCATATCCACGCGGAGCATGAATACCAATGAAGACAGACTTTGCAGAAACTGTATAGAGTGCTTTAATACGTCATATAACAGATCGTTACTTGGAAGGCTTTTCTCTACCAAATGTACACATATTTTTTCACTCTCTCGCTCTGCTATCACACTGAGCGGTGACCCTTCCTATTGCTCTCATATTGATTCTTTCTATATCAATTGTTGAGCCAGTCCTTTTCTCAAACCAATTCCAAACAAACAGATATGTCTGTTCCCTCGTCAGTTTCTCAACCCTCATCTGATGTACAAATTCTGATCCAAGCTGTCAACCGTCAAAGCGACCAAATCTCCCAAGTTCTGAATGCAGTAACCTCAATGATGACGACATTATCTTCTCTCATTCCTCTTCTCTCTAAGCTCACAACCCAAACCCCGGCCCCTCCATCCAACTCTTTGATGACTTCCTCTCTCACATCGCAGTCTGAACTACTCGCCTACGACGTGGTCAGGAGAGTCCTTCAGGAAGACAAAGTCATTCTGGAAGAGAAGGCTCACAACATCGTTTTGGTCGGCATTCCGGAGGAGATAAGAGAAGACGCCACGGATCAACATGATGGAAAATTTCTTGATTCTCTCGTTAGTGAACTCAATATACCTTCTCTCACTAATGCATTCAACCAAGGTTCTATCACTCATCGACGCTTCGGAAATAAAGAGAACAAGAGAAGAATTCTTAAGATTCATTTTCCATCGCCATCTCTCCGAACAGAAGTACTTGGAAAACTACGAGTCCGTCGTCCTGAAGTCCTTCGCAAATTTCCTCACGCGTACGCGAGAAAAGACTTTACCAGAGAAGGACTCCAACTCGAGAAGGACTGCAAGAAACTCGCTAAGGAAAGAAACGACAAAGCTGGATCGATGGAGTGGGGGTACAAGGAACAAGGCTCATTCGATTCTCTCATCCGCGTCCTCTATACACTCCGAAGACAGTCGCTGAGGCTAATGGTTCTCTTCAAAACGTGACGGTGACAAGAGGAAAAAGGATGGACGCAAACGATGTACAGAAATAGGTCAGTAGTGCTGATGGCCATAGCCTGTTTACTTCTTCTGATATTTGGAATAGTCAACATAGTATTAGAGGAAATTTTAGTTTTTACTATAGTAATTGTCGCTCTATACGGAATAAATTGTACGATCTTAATCATTTATTATCTTCAACGCAATACAATGCTATTTGCTTTTCAGAAACTTGGTTACACGATAGTGAACCTGATGTCATTTTACATTCAAATAAACCATATTCTGTTTTTCGTTCTGATAGAAACTCTAATATCAGTAACAGAGGTGGCGGTGTAGCAATTTTAGTGCAATCTAGACTCAGTCCAGTTGCAATTTCGTCGATGTCAAGAATTTGTGCTGAGTTAAACGCATTGGATTGAGAATCCGGTAGACGATAGACTTTGATCTGTGTCTTGCCTTGTTGATGCGTTGTTGAGAAGAATAGGATTTCGAACGTTTCGCTTTATAAAAGCATCGTCAGCGAAATGAATCACCTAAACACAATGGTGAGCACAGCAGAAATATGTATCAAAAAGGATAAGAAAAACAAATACAAATCAAAATAACGAACCAAATAATGGTGAAACAGCCAGAAGAGGTGGCTGTGATATAGAACACAATTGAAGAACCACCGAAGAAATAATACGAGAAAAAACAAACAGAAAACAGAAAAACAATATAGATCAAAACAAGCGAGATGATCCTAAGGAAGGGGCAGGAGGGAGAGATGAGAGAGCTCTTCGGCCATTTCGCTCTTGTTGTTAAGGTCAGGTTTGTGAGTATCAATCAGCAAAGCCTCAATAATTCTACGGCGAACTATATTAGTTTCAACATGCAGGATAGAACCGGTGAGTACAACTGTTTCATTAGGATGAGAAACAAGAACGTGCTGAGAAAAGGCATTAGTTGCGTAGGAAGGGGCCTTTGGGTTCTTAGTAGCACGTATATGTTCCGTGGCCCTGATATGAACTGGACGGCCTGTGTGTCCGATATAAAACATTCCACAAGAGCATGATATCTTACATATATATTGCACCTACTGTACAGCAGACACCGGATCTCGCAGAAGGGCAGAAAATGCATGTTTCTGTATTGTAGCAAAGACGGTCATTATTGCGATTTCTACATAACAAGGTCTGAAGGGAGGCCGGCGACCTCTCTGAAACATCAACATCGTCTAACCCTACATCACGAACAGCACAGCGAATATCTCTAGTAAAGGCATCAGAGATGAATGGTATAGAAAAGATAGCTCTGCTGTTTCGTTCTGTGGGTAGGATTGCCCTTCGGCTGTGAGGCTTCTTGGAACAATTGTATATATATATATTTCTGCTGTGCTCACCATTGTGTTTAGGTGATTCATTTCGCTGACGATGCTTTTATAAAGCGAAACGTTCGAAATCCTATTCTTCTCAACAACGCATCAACAAGGCAAGACACAGATCAAAGTGTATCGTCGATGTCAGTTTCAGAATGTGAAGCTATTACAGTTGAGTTACAATGTAGTGACAAAGATTCATATTTTTCTCGGGTTAGATTAATGTGTGTTTATCGATCTCTCAGTGCCCCAGACGATATCATGAATGAGTTATTAGCATACTTCTCTTTAAATACCATTCCCAATCTCCCTCTCATAATCGTTGGTGATTTGAATTTGCCTTGTATTGATTGGGACAAGTTGACGTGTTCTAAGAGCTATTCTTCTACTCAATTTCTTAATTACTGTTGTGATAACCATTTCACTTAGTACATTCTGATGCCGACTCGAAGTCAGAACATTCTTGATCTTCTTTTATGCAATCATCCGATTATCTCTTCTTCTAGTGTTATTGCTCCCTTCACATCCCAGTGCGATCATAATTCTATTTGTTTCGATTGTATTACCTCCAAAGTATTCGATGACATAATCAAGCCTATAAAACTTTATTCTGAGGCAAACTGGCATATGATTGAGTACTTTATTTACTGTCATGATTGGACCTTGGCATTATCATCTCTTGACCCTAATCAAGCTTACAACTATATCGTTGATCTACTATGTGACCTTATCGATCGCTTTGTGCCAACTGTTGTTCCTAATTCGTCCTCCAATAGATATCCAGCGCGTATTCAACGCTTATTCAATAAGCTTCAGAAAATTTCAATTACTGCTCCTTACTCCGAAAATTGTAAAAACCTGTCAAGAAATTTTTCTTCTGAGCTTTATGATTTTGGAACATCTAAGGAATCTTCTCTGATTGTTAAAGGCAACCGTAAATAGTTTTTCTCGTATTGTACAAATCGTATTAAATCTCAAAACGATTCCTATGTTTTATATGACAGTAGCGGAACGGTAGTGACGGACCCTTCCATAAAAGCTGAAATGTTTTCTTCTCAGTTCTCATCAACTTTCTCTGAACCGTCTCAGAATGTTCTTCCTGTCCCTATTTCAGCTCCCTTCGATCAACACTTTTCTCTTGAAATAATTGATGATCAAATGATAATCGAGGCTGTTTCTAAGTTAGAGAATAAATGTAATACCTCATTCGATTCCATTCCGAACATTTTTATCAGAAAATGTAGCTTTGCGTTGTTGAAACCTCTGCGTATTTTATTCAACAACTGTTTAATGACTGGAATCGTACCCGATATGTGGAAGTTTGCTATTGTAAAGCCTCTGCTCAAAAACAAAGGACCTCCTATCTTATCAAATTACAGACCCATTTCTTTAACCTGCTTTTTTTTCTTTCTAAAGTAATGGAAAAAGTTATTGTTAATTCTATTTCAAAGTATCTTGAAGAGCGTTCATTGCTCTCCCCTTTTCAAGCCGGTTTTCGACCTAATCGATCGACAATCACTTCTTTAGCCGAATCATATTCCTTCATAACCCACTCTCTGTGTTCAAGTATTGATATTGATGTAATTTTCCTAGACATCTCAAAAGCTTTTGATTCTGTAGATATTCGATTTCTATTGTTTAAATTGAATTCACTTGGTATTGTAGGGCCTGCACTTAAATTTATCTCTTCTTTCCTCAACTCCCGTAAACAATCAGTGATCATCGATGGTATCAACTCAGTACTAGCTTCAGTTTTAAGTGGTGTTCCTCAAGGTTCTTCAATAGGCCCGTTGTTGTTTTTACTGTTCATTGACGACATCAAAAAAGTTATCCCTGCTACTATTCGCTTCAGTATTTTTGCCGATGATGTTAAGCTGCTAGCTCAAGTACCCTTATATTCAGATGACTTGTGAACTGCAGTCAACAATATTTTTGACTGCTGCACTCAGTGGAACCTTACTCTATCAACTTCCAAATGTACTGTTCTTCATATAGGCAAGCAATCGGTGTTTCACCCCTACTCTATCAACCATACTCCATTGATTGTTATCAACCAGGTTAAAGTCTTAGGGATTTTGTTAACTCATGATTTCCGTTTCAATTCTCATATTGAGAAGATTTGTAAAAATCCTCTTCTACTGCAAATCTTATTCTGAAGGCTTTTAAGACCAAATCATGCGAAATGCTCATGCTTGCTTTTAATGTATACGTTAGACCGATTACCGAATACGGGACTGAAATCTGGTCCCCTACCACGAAATACCTCATAACGATTTAGAATATGTACAACGTAATTTTACTAGAAGGCTGTTATATAGATGTGGTAATGTAAGCCTGCCTTATTCTTAGAGATTGAAACTGCTCAAAACTGAGTCATTAGAATATCGTCGAGCATTCAGAGATCTATGTTTTTTGCACAAATGTTCACATAACAAATGCTATCTCGATTTTTCCTTTCTATAACATGGGCGTGGCATAACAGGACAGAGAGGGTGTCGCGTCTAAAAAACGCGGCATTCTGCGCACCGACGGCCGAAGAGGGGAATCCATCCAGAAGATCCGACCAATGCAACAGCGATTCAGTGGGCTCTCACCGTCCTCTGCCTGGAGGCGGCCGTTGCCCCCAGACATAAGAGCCAGGGAAGAGGACCTGGGCGAATGACTGAAGGTGTCCTCCGCTACAGCTCAAACCCACCTAGGCACCACTGCATGGTCCACCAAGAAACGAGCGTTGTCGACCGATGTAGACTTTCAAGGGCTCTCTTTTGCTCGAGTAAAGATTTCTTTATATCTCTAACCACCTAAGCTCCGCATTTTAGCCAAAGTCTATCTACTTATTAAAAGTGTAATAACTCTAGAGTTGTGCTTACCATTTTTATCAGGTCTATCAGCAACAAAGTTATTTAGAACGCTCCAGCAACTCCAATACCAAACAATAATACTCGAAGGCAACATCTCGAAGGCAACAAGAACGCTACTCGAATTCCACTAAAACGCTTCTTGAACTTTATTAAAACCTATAATGCTAACACCTTGAAATACACGAAGAAGTCAATCGTATTATAACATAAGGAAACACTGATTAGAATGACTAACAATAGCGAAATTGCACCACTGGTCGAGAAAAAACCTAGACATTGACCAAGATGAACACCTAAGAAATAATTAACCGAAGAACTAGACTTAGATAAGTCTTAAGGCAGCTAAAGAAATTCCTAAATTAGATGAGCAAAAAACTATACGAAGGCATCGAAATTAAGTTAACTAAGAATATTCTTGACGAGGTCTCGAGGCTTAAAGCACCTAGAATGAACTAAATCAAAGATGATCGGAGAACAATTTAATACGTAATAATAACGACATGCCAGAAACTCGTTGCGCGTCTAACTTGAGCACGAACGCTCTTCCCAATGGTAAGGATCTTGTAATTTCTGGCTCGAAGCAACAACAACAACGGACTAACTGCCGTTAACTTTTCAAGAGAACTATTGTTCAACTTGACAATCGAGTGGTCTTAGGCGTGTGGCACAACTCGATACAACAACAACTTTGACTGGTCTTAAGGCTGAGCCGCCAGTCAAGTTTCCACAATTGTGCCATCTTTTTGGCGTCCCAAGACAGTCTACAATGTATAGGTCTATGGTTCGATTTGCAAAAGGGGCACACGATTGGTATCAGCACTTCACTGAGTTTCTTCAGTGATTCTTCAATCCCCTCAATCTTGATTTCAATATTCTCCATCCTCCTCAAGAGTAAGTGTCGGGGGTAGATTGCTCGGTTAGAAACATCTTGGTATCCTTGCGAACCGCTCCTTTCCCACGGTGCACCTCAGCAACCTCTTTGAGACCCACGCCACCAGAATCTTGCGCATCATTTGTTGCGTCCATTCTGCAACATATCATTCATGTTTGTTTGGTATACGCTGTGGAAACTTTACTGGTTATTTTTCCTGCATGTATAAAGGAGACAACAGAAGCTTATTTTGATACAATCTTTCGCGTATATATCAGTGCTGTATGAAATGATAACATGTGGAGAATTAGCGTTTTTCTGCTATTTTCTTCTTTTCACAAATGTTTCTTAGTTGAGTTCCGTTTCACTCTCATTAGCATTCGGCATATGGGAGTCACATATACAAAAGCTGCTGTGATGCATGCTAGCGCAAAGAACATTGCGATTAGTGTCAGCATTGCTCCCCAGTTGCTGAGAACAGTGTTCAAAATGAGACCGATGTCTGGCAAAACCATCTCTAAAAAAACGCGACCATAACATGAGCAATCTCGCCCATCTTCCGGGAACTTTCTATTAACTCTGTATAATATGGCTCACCTCGCCTATCTTCCGGAAGCTCTTTATTAATTCTTCATAGTATGAACAACCTCGCCCATCTTCGGAGAACTCTTTATTCACTCTGTATAATATGGCTCACTTCGCCTATCTTCCGGGAACTCTTTATTAATCCTTCATAGTATGAAAAACCTCGACCATCTCCTGGGAACTATTTATCAACTCTTTATAACATGGAAAACCTCGCCCATCTTCCGAGAACTCTTTATTAACTCTGTATAATATGGCTCACTGCGTCTATCTTCCGGGAACTTTTTATCAATATTTTTATTATGAACAACCTCGTCCATTTTCCAGGAAGTCTTTATTAACTATTTATAACATGGACAACCTCGCTCATCTTCCGTGAACTTTCTGTTAACTCTGTATAATATGGCTCACTTCGACCATCTTCCGTGAACTCTTTATTAATTCTTTTTTTGTAAGAACAACCTCGACCATCTCCCGGGAACTCCTTATCAACTCTTTTTAACATGGACAACCTCGCCCATCTTCCGGGAACTTTCTATTAACTTTGTATAATATGGCTCATCTCGCCAATCTTCCGGGAACTCTTTATTAATTCTTAATAGTATGAACAACCTCGACCATCTTCCGGGAACTTTCTGTTAACTCTGTATAATATGGCTCACTTCGACCATCTTCCGAGAACTTTCTGTTAACTCTGTATAAAATGGCTCACTTCGACCATCTTCCGGGAACTTTCTGTTAACTCTGTATAATATGGCTCACTTCGACCATCTTCCGGGAACTCTTTATTAATTCTTCATAGTATGAACAACCTCGCCCATCTCCCGGGAACTCTTTATTAACTCTGTAAACTATGGCTCATCTCGCCTATCTTCCGGGAACTCTTTATTAATTCTTCATAGTATGAACAACCTCGCCCATCTTCCGAGAACTCTTTATTAACTCTTTATAAAATGGACAACCTCGCCCATCTTCCGGGAACTTTCTGTTATTTCTGTATGATATGGCTCACTTCGACCATCTTCCGGGAACTCTTTATTAATTTTTTTTTAGTATGAACAACCTCGCCCATCTTCCGAGAACTCTTTATTAACTCTGTTTAATATGGCTCACTTCGCATATTTTACGGGAACTCTTCATTAACTCTTCATATTATGAACAACCTCGCCCATCTTCCGGGAAATCTTTATTAACTATTTATAACATGGACAACCTCGCCCATCTTCCGGGAACTTTCTATTAACTCTGTATAATATGGCTCATCTCGCCTATCTTCCGGGAACTCTTTATTAATTATTCGTAGTATGAACAACCTCGCCTATCTCCCGTGAACTCTTTATTAACTCTGTAAACTATGGCTCATCTCGCCTATCTTCCGGGAACTCTTTATTAATTCTTCATAGTATGAACAACCTCGCCCATCTTCCGGGAACTTTTTATTAAGTCTGTATAATATGGCAACTCAACCCCGTCACAATTACTTTCTTACGCTATACCTTCTTATTTCACATATCTTACATCCAATGTGATGATAAAAAGATGAAGAGTAAAAAAAGGCTAGCTGCTAATGGGCAGAAGTGAGTTGGGCTATAAGTTGTAATTGAGCCGGCCTATCTTGATGGCTGAGCATGGAGAAAAAGAACAGGGATGACTCTTGTTTTTGCTGACATCCGATAATCATTCGCTTGTGAAACTAACGTTCATGTCAGATGGGTATGGATATTTCCGGGTATAAGACAATAATTTTTTTTGGAGTCGCTCTTCCAGACTCTCTCTGTAGGAAACATCAACTTATTTCACGTACGTTGAATATGAGAAACTTTTTTTAGAAGAGAGTGCGAAATTGGGAAATTGTAGTTTATTTTCTCTTTTCTTGTGAACTGATTGAGAGCCCAGATTTCTCGTCTCAAAACTTTAACATTGTGAGCCATAGCTTCACAAGTTCCTAAATGTCTTGATGATTGACTAGATGCTATGAGTCTTACCTTCTATTTATATTTTCTGAAAATGAGAACACTTCGTATAAACTTAAAGAACCAACCCGATTAATAAGGGTTATCAATACCCGCGCATCTTCCGGGAAAAATGAAATAATTGTTAACTCACCCATCTTTCGATAACTCTTTATTCATGATATGGACAACCTCGCCCATCTTCCGGGAACTTATTTATTAACTCTGTATAATATGGCTCACTTCGCCTATCTCCCGGGAACTCTTTATTAATTCTTCATAGTATGAACAACCTCGCCCATCTTCCGAGAACTCTTTATCAATTCTTTTTAGTATGAATAACCTCGTCCATTTTCGGGGAACTCTATATTAACTATTTATAACAAGGAAAACCTTGCTCATCTTCCGAGAACTCTTTATTAACTCTGTATAATATGGCTCATCTCGCCTATCTTCCGGGAACTCTTTACTAATTCTTCATAGTATGAACAACCTCACCCATCTTCCGGGAACTCTTTATTAACTCTTTATAATGTGGTAACTTTGTGGAGATGATTTTGCTCGCCCTAATTCCCCTTTCCTGTTTTCTCGCTTCGTGATGTCCCTTACTGTGCTAAACAAGCTTAATACAGAAATCAAGCTTTATTAACAAGGAAAAAACCAAACTAACAATAAATACAATAAAATAATACCCTAGTTTAGTCACTGAACCGTTTATAGAGCATTCAAGATATAGAGCATAGCATTACAGATAAATAACATTACATTATTACATTACAGATATATGAGATTCTTCACGGGATTAATTGTTTTGGGATAGGAGGCAGCTTTTGTGGACCCTTTGCATTGTATTCAGTCCCTTGTGCCGTAAAACGGGTTCGTATCATGCTTAACAAGAAGACGAGAATAAGACATGACTTTTACTTACTCACAGAACACATGATAAAATATGATAAAAAAGGAAGAGGAGCATAGAATGTCGGCTTCCGAGAGGTTTTTGATGTTGTCGGGGAAAGAAGGCGAGATCCTTGTCCATGATCTTCCGACCGGAGGAGAGGGGACTAGGAGCGGCTGGAGTCCGGGTGGTGTCTTCTGGGGTTCCCTCTGCCTCAGGCTCTCGAGGGGCTTCCTTTTATACTTTTTCTTCCCAAGCCTAGTTGGCTCTCCTCTGCCTCTGAGGCTGACAGGATGAAAATAAACAATCGAGCTATCTTCTCTTTCCATCTTTCTTTCCTCTTGATTCAAGTTATCACTAGGAGCGTGTTTACAATTCGGAAGCACAACAGGAAGTAGCTTTATAGAAGATCCAAAGTACAAGTAATTACCCAATATGTTTGCAACTTTACCTTATCCACACAATTCTAGATATCGTAGGCATAACAATTGGTATTATCTGACAACAAGAGGTTTTATATCAGAAGTTCGAAACCCAACTCATTAATCAATGTCTTTGCATCTTTACTTTCTCTACAAGTTTCTAAACAGCGTAAATGTAGTAAGGCTTATCAATTCTCTAGCTTCTTTACCTAGCTGTTACGAACGTCGAACGGTTTACTCGTGTACAATGGAATATCATCACTTGGCCTTCCGTTCTGTTTCGGAGAAAGAATGAGAAAATTCGGAAAGCGTTCTCTACTACCCACTCTGATGGGCATTATTTACTCACAGGCAAACAGAAGTGTTCGATTTCTTTTCTCATGAATTCTTTTGGGTCATAATATTCACCTTGGCAAATGTCAATAACACCGAAGAGGTTGTTAGTGCTGAGGACGTACTCTACGTTAAACTCGGTGTTGTTAAGAGGCACCTTGCTGTTGATTAATACTCCTCTTATGATTTGGCCAATGAACGGTACTTGCCGCCATTTCTTAGGGGTCTTTCTACAGATTGGTCTTTCTGGGGTCATGTGGGAAAGAGGTCTTTCCTGATTCTTTGGCTCTTCTTCGGCTTCTTGGGTTGATTTCTTCCGATGGGAGTCAGGGAAGTGACGGCGTGTGTGCACTCACGTATCAGGCTGCGCATCTCTTCTCCGATGGCGGTGGTCATGTTTTCTATGGCTTCAACTCTCTTCACGATCATGGTCAGCTCATCAAGGAGTGGCAATCTTAAAATATAATGATTTTTTGAGTGAAAAAAATTCCGTCTACCCTCTCAGCGTGCTTATTCAATAAGAGGCTTAGTTTTCCAAAAGCTGTTCCCATTGAGCTACAAAACTCCTGCTTTCATACGACTTTAAAATCTAAATACGCTGTACTCCTGCCCTACCGTCGTGTGGCCCGAGGGAAATTTTAAACGTTGGCATGGCGCAAAAAGAATCAGATAAATTTGCCGGAATGACTCGGAAAACACATCGAGCAAGGACACTTATAAAATAGGGTGCTCATATGTAATAGAAACGCATTTGTCTTACAACACCTGAGTATATGCATGCATTTGTAAAGCAGGAAGGTTAGGTTCCCTCACAAAAATAGGAAAGAAAAAACCCTAACCCAATTTTAGCACGTAGAGCAAATTTCTCTTTTTTTCGGGATCTAGGGAAATATCTAGGCTGGTACATACTTTACTATCAACACAGGCGTTATTTTACTTCTATATGCATTAAGGTTATCCCCTCAACCTTAATTTCACTATCAACACCTAAACCGAAAAGTTTGCCAATGCGATGTACCCTTTTTTTACCCAGAGTTATATTGCCCAAAGTATTTGTGGCGGCTCTTACGGTGGGCGGTATAGCGGGCTCCCTAACAGCTTTCTCTAACTGGATGAGGCTGCCTCCCTACCAACTTTTAAAATGAGAACTGGGGCGCGATGCGGATCGCATAGCCTTCGCAGTGGAAGCATAATGAATATTTTACTTCAGCAACCGGTAGGTTGTCTTGCAAAATAAAATATTATATACTCGCATTAATAAGAAGGATTCTGAGATTTACATAGTTTTGTGATATATCTTTTTGAACAAACAAGATATGTTTAACCTCCATCAGAGAAAGCCTCTGATTTGACTTTGACATAATAATAATAATTTATCTACATTTTTCAATGAAAATTTGTGGCGATAAGCACAGAATTAAGAAAACATTCACGAAACAAGAGAACCAAAATATCCAATTCTTTCACTGGCAATATAAATGAAATCCGTCCCATCAAGATAAGCACTCACTGTGGCCTCAATACCTATACAACATGAACACAAACTTGTAATAAAGCTCAAAATTATTCTAACATCGATATAAAAAAGGTCTATTTAAGATTGGAAAGAATATTTCCTTTCTTCAGCTGTGTTTTAAATGATTTCAGTGAATTAGCATTGATCAACTGACAAGGTAATCTCCTAAACCATCGACAGATTCTAAGTCCATAAGAATTGTGTCTAGATGTATTCCGTGTCCCCTCCAAAAAAATTCCATGGGTATTAATTCTTGTCGGAGTTGTTTCTTTTTTCGATAATGGAATGTCCGTGATAAATACTGTGGCGAAATAAATAAAAAATAACCAATTAATCAAAATTACAATTATATACTCGCATTAATAAGAAGGCTTCTGAGATTAATATAGTTTTGTGATACATCTTTTTGAATAAACAAGAAATGTTCAACCTTAATCAGAGAAAGCCTCTGTTTTGACTTCGTCATCAGATATCAACCAAAACTTCTCGTACTCTCCAATTGAGTTTAGTTGTTGATGTTTCCCACATTATAGGTGTGGATTGAATTCCTGAAAATAGAAGACTGCAAACGATTAATTCAAACGAAATTCGTTTAATCACACGAAAAATCCTGCTCAACAACGTGGTCTAACTGGGTTATTTTATTTACTTATTGAAATATATTTTGCAATTAACAACACGAGGAAGACTCTGCTGACAAAAAAAATTGAGAAAAGAAACAACAACGAGAACGAACGACTATCATAAACTGATGTGGATGTTTAAGACCAGCAATGACAAATTTATCCGAAAACTCAGAATGGTTTGATTCCTGAGAAGAATGACCGGTAATTTCATGAGAAATCGAGATATCCGATAAGCAAGAGGATTCAGGATCAGAGTCGGAAAATGTTATCCACACATTCAGAAACAACCGCCCAAATACCAGTACCCGGGAACGCCTATCCCGCTGATCAATTTTCGTTTTAAAAATGTATCTCACATCCCTCAGCCTTACATTTTTTTTCTTTCCGAAAATCGTGAATAGAGCAGAATTCCAGAATACACAGCTAAGACAGAAGAGTGGAATGATAAATCTTCAACCGCTCTGTAATACAGTTTAAAGAGAGTGACGCCTGGTTGAAATGACAATTAAACATATATTTATAGCGGAAAAATCTCAAAGTGAAATTTTCTGAGACTACGAGAGTGAAATTGGAGAAAAAGATTTCATTCGGAATTTTGTGCTCTGATGATATTAGAAATACGTCGCGTGTGAAGGCTTTGAAATCAGGAGATATGTAAGCGAAAAAAAAGTGATGATAAAGTATAGACATAAAGGGAAGAAGGAGAGAAAAAGAGAGAGAGAAACAGCTAGTGATATCAACTCAAAAATGCTTTATCATGCACTGTGGTCCTAGGAATCCAAAAGTAACATATAACCTAGAAGACAATATCATACCAACTACTTCATTAGTGAAAGATCTTGGCATTACATTTCAGGAAGATATCACATTCTCTAAACATATTGAACTAACCTCCCTAAAGTCCCAAAAATGTATAAACATGATCTTCAGAGCCTTTAAAACCAAATCAATTAAAGTTCTGCTCAGAATATACACCACATACATAAGACCCCTTATTGAATATGGGAGTGAGGTATGGTCCCCAGTAACTATCGGTCTCGTTAACTGCATAGAAAAAGTGCAAAGATCATTTACACGAAGGTTACTACAAAGGGCCGGATTACCCAAAATGAGTTATGTTGCTAGACTGAATTTTCTTTCCATCTCCTCGCTTGAATATAGAAGAAATGTGGCCGATCTTGTGTTCATCCATAAATGTCTGCACGGAAATATTCAAGTAGATTACTCAAATATGTTTAAACTTTGCCCATCGCCTTATTCGCTGAGAGAATCGAATAACTACAGAATATGCTTGCCGTGTAAATATCAAAGCAGAACAAGCACTTGTGCCTCAAGAATGATTAATGTCTGGAATAAGTTACCTTGTTCTTTGGTTTCTACGAGCTCTTCTAGCATTTTTAGAAATGAACTTATCAAGCTTGATTGTGAGACCATTGTCACCAACTCTAGAATACATTTTTAATTCAAGTGCTTTGTTTCTTCAAATGTTTTGTTTCTGTTTCTCCTCTTTTTTCCATTATATTTGTGTTCTCGGTTAGCTCTCGAATGATAAAGAGTGAGTTGAATTTTTGGAATTTCAAGTTATTATTGCGGATGAATAGTTCTTAATTGCTGATGAATAGTTCACAACTGAAGATACAAGCTTTGCTTTCTTTGCTTTTTTTGTGTGCTTTCCTATTTTCCTAAAATTAAATGTTCCTCATTGTTCTTGTCATATTTAGATCTCACTTTTCATAACCTTCACTGAATTCACTTTTCTTGTGACAGTGTCATCTGTTTCGTCACTTAACATTATGTTTTGTTTCAAGCGGAATAAAGAATTGAATAGT
The DNA here is from genome assembly GCA_964056735.1 of Allodiplogaster pararmata. Taxonomy (NCBI): domain Eukaryota; kingdom Metazoa; phylum Nematoda; class Chromadorea; order Rhabditida; family Diplogasteridae; genus Allodiplogaster; species Allodiplogaster pararmata. The sequence continues at coordinate 21,712,889 of OZ057403.1, read as the reverse complement.
GAGAGAAATAAACAGAGATACTGAATGAAATTCATCGGGGAAAAATTATTGGTCCACCATTTAAATAGAAGTGTCACCAAATAAAATAGTAACGTCGACCAAATAAAATATTAACGTCCACCAAATCAAGTAGTAACGTCCACCAAATAAAATAGTAACGTCCACCAATTAAAATAGTAACGTCCACCAAATAAAATACTAACGTCCACCAAATTTTAGAAAAAAAATTCTTTTTAAAACAGAAAAAAACTTCTTTTTATTTCCTTTAGTGTGGTTTATATCTGTATACAAATTTATAAATTCATCTATAATAGCTAAAAAAGGTTTTGAAAAATGAAAAAAATAACCTGATGTTGCAACTGCAAAAAATTATTTTTACATTAAAACGCTTAGGCTTAGGAAAAAGTTGGCTCTAATCTACTTTAGCCGTCCAAAGATTTTTTCTCAGAAAGAGATTTTTTTCATGAAAACTCCCTTCCCCCCTTTCTCCTTAGGGCCCCCCTTCCTCCCTTTAGGGCTTTGGGGGTGACTAAAACTGCAGTTGAGCCCAAAAATTTTTTTTTACAAAAAAATTTTTTTTTTGCAAGAACCAGAGTCCTTGATGCTCAAAATGAACATCTATGAAGAAAAAAAATTGAAACCAAAGCGTTTAAAGTCCACGAGCGCTGCCACTTAAACTGCAGAAGTGCCTATTTTTAAATTATATCTGAAACATAACATTCAACAGAATGACCTAAAGAAAACATTCAACAACAAAAAACACTAAAAAAAACTTAACTCTCGCGAAAATTACCTGCACTACAAAAAACCATCAGAAACAACTCACTGAGAGAGCAGAAAAAGTAACCTTTGGTGTCAGGTGAGAAAAAAATGCCGTGGTGAAGTTCACAAGAAAAAAAACTTGGTGGACGTGCCCACAAAATTTGGTGGACATTATTTTAATTGGTGGACGTTACTATTTTATTAGGTCGACGTTACTATTTTATTTGGTGGACGTTACTATTTTAATTGGTGATACTTCTATTTAAATGGTGGACCAATAATTCATGCCCAAATCCATCACACGGGCTAAAATGGCACTCGGCCGGGACCCTCCGTTGCCTAACCGAAGCTCTTAGAGCGCTACCAATACACCACCCGAGCACACATTGTCCCATGCGATTTCTTGCTAAGTAAAAGGCACAATGACCGTTATTTCTAGTCACTTATGCTCATGAAGCTATTGCGTCATGAAAGGAGTGTAACTCCACAATCCATGATAAAGACAGTAAGATGAAGGTAGAGAGAAGAAATGCTGATGATAAGGCTTTACATACGTTATGAAGAGAAAGCGGGTAAACAATCAGAGCGGTCAACATGATGTTTCCCAAGATCCATAGTTTAAAGCGACCGCGGGTGAAGAAAAAAGAAGATTATCCTGAACGCTGCTGCCGTGCAACGAACATATAAAGAGGACGGCGCATCTCAATGTGTGTTTTTGTAAGAACAATCGACGTATTAAGAACTAATTTTCAACCAAGAAACCTATTAATTGTTTGAAAAAATAACAACCATGTTGGTACAATTACCATTGAAGATTAGAAGGAATATTTAGAGTTAGAGATGCTAAGAAATGTTTTTTTTTCGATCAAAGGTTGGAGGATATCAGAAGAGTACTATTATAATCATATACAAAAAGAGAAAGAATTTTGTTTATGAGTAGAAACGAAAAACGAGAATAAATCAACAATGTTAGTTGAAGTTTCCTTTAAGATCCTTTTATCCAAGGATTTTATAAAATAGAAATAAGAGAGAGCATGCATTTATAAAGGGTAATGTAGTATTGAATAGAAGTGGCCACTAAAGGAAGATATCTGAAATAATCAGAGGCGAACCAGTTGACCCTTTTTCTGCCGAAAGAAGAAAAGAGAAATGATTCACCGTTCGAGTACATGTTGCATCAGAGAGAACAAAAAAAGAAGAAAATTAGAGGCTGAAACTAGATCACGAGACACGGTTGTAAAACACAGGACAGCCACAGACAAATCCAAGCAATAGAGAGAGAGAAAAAGAGAGAGAGCGGTAGAAAGAGAAAAAGGGAAGAGAGAAACATAGAGAAGGAAAGAGAGAGATAGGAAAAGAGAAGGATAGAGAGAGCGAGAGAAAGAGAAAAGGGAAAAAAGAAAAAGAGAAGGAAATAGAGAAACAAAGGAGGAAACAGAGAGACTGAACAATGCTACGAAAGAGACGAAGAGCGAGAGAGACAAAGAGAGACCAAAAGAATGATGAAGAGACATCTCACTAAGTATCTGTTACTCTCTCTATCTGTTGTTGGTTCTTCTCTCTCTGTGCTTCTCCTTCTTCTACCATCCTCGTCTCTCACTCTTCGCTTTATGTCATACATACAACCATCACCCCAATACCTCCACACGCAACGCATCTCCGCAACGCAGCTGTATCGAATATTTTAGATACTCCAGTCTCAGAACACCAATGAAGAATACTTTATAATGCCGTAAGCTGATTCCAAGTTGACTTTCTCTTTTCAGCTCTCCCTGCGAGTTGTCAAGAGCGTTTTCTTAACCGAAATTAGTCTTTCTTGGTCTCTTTTTAAAATTATGAGAACAAAACTTTTTGCTCACAACGAGCTATAATATTTGAAAGGTCACTGTTGTACTTCTACTGATATCCCGAGTTTGTTGACGTGTTATTAGGAGTTAGTTTTCACGACTTATGGAGCGTTAGAATTCAACTTTTCACTTTCTCAGCGTTATCTCTGCTAAATGTTCTCGTAGAACGCTCCAATGTCTCACCACGAATTACCGTGAGAATGAAAATAGACTTTTATATTAACGTCCAACAGTAAAAATTATAATATAAAAAGACCGTAGTCCATTTTTATTCTCACGTTAATTCGTGGTGATATATTGGAGCGTTCAACGAGAACATTCAGCATAGATTACGTTGAGACAGTGAAAAGTTGAATTCTAACGCTCCAAAACTCAACTCCTATTTTTCCTGATTTTTTTTCGCACTTGTTTGTGATCAACAAAAGGTGAAATTTTTCTGAAAAGATGACGGTTTTAAAGTATTTCGCTAACTTATGCTCATTTGACACCTAAAAAAATCATAGGAATCATTCAGTATACGAGAAGCGTATACATACATATATTGTTAATACATGCTCGGTACGGTTTTAGCATCGAAGGGAGAGGCCAGCTTTCATGTTTGTTCTTAAACGATCTCTATAGCATTTGAACTGTGTGTCTAAACAGTCTTCCGATTCCAGCCATCTCCGCACCTATAATGTGGAAACAATGACTGAACAAACCTCGATGGAAGTCAAGGCCTGTTACCGAGGCTTCTAGTGTCAACTTTGAGATGATTATCGAATTCAGTGAAGGTAAGGCATCTTTTCTGATTAACGTAAGTTTTTTGAACGTTCTCAACACTATCACCAACAAAATCTCTGCTTAGAGACAAACCCCATCAGACAAAGGGGTGAGCAAAGAAGGGCTACGGGGCGAGCTAGAGATTTAGTGAAGGAAGTGTGCGTTTTGGCCCCAATGTGAATTTACCCCAGACACAAACAAAGTATTCAATGATCTATTTATTGCGGTATAAATATTACATTACAAAATGGCATTTAAACAACGCACACAAGGGTTCTAAAGTAAAGAGCAAGGTCTTAAGGACCTTGCAGAGTCTCCTCTTCCTCTGTTCTCCTTGAGTCTCCTCTTCCTCTCTTCTCCCTGGCTCCGCCCAATATTCTGGCTTATATATTCGTCATGTGGGTGTGGCTTTCATATCTCCTCCTCCTGCGTGATAAATAATATAGGACGATTATGTATTATATAATAGGTCGACCATCTCAAGACCTCAGGCGTAACACCTCCTTTCCTCGGGAAAAGTCCGCCCCGGACTTCTCATTTATATACAGCGTCCCGAGCCGGTGGTTATTTCTGCAAAAACAAATCTGTTGTTTTGTTTATGCGAAAGTATTGAGTGGGCAAAAATTAAACCTACCTGGCTAACCTGCAGCTTCGCTAAGCTTTATGGTTACCTTTTATACCGTCGATTCCTCTTTGTTTCCCTTTCTTCCACAAACATCAAGTAGTTGTTGATCATTTACATTTGTGCGTACCTCTTCTCCTGCAATCAAACGTGTTATGGTCGAATTTGAATTTAAATAGAACAAAGTGGTGGAAACCCTTTTCTGAACCTCATTAACCGCTTAGATTCCATCTTAGACTTGTCCTTAGGTGATCACCTCTAAAAAAAATCTCCAGCCAGCTTTTCGTACATGTCGCTTCCCTCATCCTGCAATCAGAAAATTCTATAATGGGAAGACGAAATAAAATTGTGCAATTGTTATAAAAATAACCTGAGCCGATCTACTCTTCACGGCCTCGCGCTCTCGTTTCGATGTTCTCTCGATTCCGCTCCTCCTTAAATGATGTTTTTTTCAACCCCATGACTTAAGGAGAAAAATGGCTTAATGATGATTTCCAACCCTTGATTCGTTCCGCCTCGAGAAGTATGCTGTCAGTGAGGACTTTTTTTTGGTAAATTATGTTCAGAAAATTGAAATCAACTTGAAAATGGATATTTGCAGAACGGAAAAGAAAGCAAATGAGACGAGGAAGAAGAAGGGAAGGTCAAAAAACAACGGCGCGAGGAGACCGAGAGAGACCCCTCCCCACGGGAGGTGTCGCAAGACCAAGAGAGACCCCTCCCCACGGGAGGTGTTGAAAAACAACCAGGTAGATAAATTGGTACCTTAAACTTAAATTAGAAGAGCTACGGGATCAAAGAACTTTAAGCGTTTAAAAGACGAAGATTAGCAAACGAAGATTAGCAGAAAACCAAGAGAGACCCCTTCCCACGGGAGGTGTCGAAAAACAACCAGGTAGATAAATTGGTACCTTAAACTTAAATTAGAAGAGCTACGGGATCAAAGAACTTTAAGCGTTTAAAAGACGAAGATTAGCAAACGAAGATTAGCAGAAAACCAAGAGAGACCCCTTCCCACGGGAGGTGTCGAAAAACAACCAGGTAGATAAATTGGTACCTTAACCTTAAATTAGAAGAGCTACGGGATCAAAGAACTTTAAGCGTTTAAAATATGAAGATTAGCGGTTTTATTCACAGAGAAGTGGTACATGCCTTTAAAAAACAAATTAATAAGTAATAATTTTTTCTTCTTTCCTTTCTGAGAATTAAACATATACATATGTATATATATCGACAACATTTTTCTTTACAGAGTACTGATCCCGCTCCACGAGCGGTATCGCCAACCCTCAAAAATACGAACTTGCACCAAGACCGCGAAGACTACCACCTATCGACTACCACTCATTTAACCATGTCGTCCACTTCAAACAAGGGAGCTCTCTTGTCAGAGTACGAGGATGTCGCAAAGAGCCATTCGTACTCCACCGGATCCGCAACAGCTGGGATCTTGCCGACATTTGATCAAATCTTGGAGTATTTGGGCGAGCAGGAGACGCAAGGCCTCGCTGTCAGCGACGGACCTTTTGTAGCTGCGAAAGCTGCACCAAAAGCAAGACCCGACAATCTCGGAGATCATGCTTTGATGGCGATCACGTTTGTCGCATCGGCCGAATACGGGTTCGCACCCATCGACGTCGATGTCGTGTCCACCATTCTGGTTGAATTGGCGTTGATCTATTGCGCCCGGGACGGGAAGAGAGTTTGGGACACCGTAGTGATGAAGACCCTAGTAGATACGGTTGGAGACGCCAAAATGAAAAAGATCGTTGACAAAGTGACTGATTCGACCGGAGTGACTTTGTCGGCCCGGTTCGACAAGCTCTGCACCTCAGCCGCAGAAGCTTCTGACGAAGTAACCAAGGAATCTACGATCAAAACCATCACCACGACGCTGTTCAACGTTTCAGACGGTCGCTCAGGGGAATGATAAAAGGGAAGAATAATGACTGAAGGATGTACGGATAGGAACTGAAGGATAGGAACTGAACTGAAAGATGAAGAACTGAAGGATAGGATGTCATTTGAAGGAAGTACGGCGATATTTGCGGGCGCGTTGTTCGAGATCAACGGTCTCATCTCATCGCACGCTGCGAGAAAACAGTGAGTGAAGGCTTCGGAGTAGACGAGGCAGAGTGTGTCTTTTACAGATCACACGACGTTTATGTTAATCCCGAAGATGGAAGGAAGTTCCTTCGTTCAGTTCTGTTGGCTTTTATTCCGGTAGAAGCCTTGAATTCAGCTCGAGTTGAAGTATTCTTCAATATTAGAGGTGTTCAACGAAGGAACAAAAAGAATATACCGTGTATTATTCTCAAGAGGCTTCGATTATAAGAAACAACCTTCTCAGTCATGTGAGCAAGTCAAAAAGGTCGATGAAGTTGAAGTGGCAGTAGATATCCATTCTGGTTCTGAAGAGTATTTTAGAGCGGCCCTCTTGCCATTTGTTCAAGAAATGGCCGTTCGTTCCAAAAGGGTTCTGGATGGGCTTAAAGAAGGAAAACCGTCAAAGGATCTGCTACTTCCGTCATCCTCCCAAAAATATGATGACATAAGACTGTCCTATGAGAGAAAGGAACGGGAAAAAAAACCTTACTCTACTACCTGACTGTTTCTTGAGTAAAATATATAAGTCTAAGCGTGTTTCTTTGGATTGGCTTGAAGTGCATGTGGATGCAAACAACCCCCGGAAGACAAAGTTTATATGCCGTATTTGTCGTGAAGAAACAGATTATATTATGCCTAACTCCTGCAGCACCGCAAGAGATAAACGTAACGCTTCTGATAAAAAAAGGCTCTTCTTGATCGGACTCGAGAAGCAGTGGAAGGAGCAAAACGCGCAGAAACATCCCGACGAGAATCCCTCAAAAGAAGAAATCGAAGAAAATGGAGAAATGGTATTTTGCATGTAGAAAATTTCCAAAAAAAACTCTCGCTTTCAAAGAAATTTGTTTGAAGCATTACAGCATCACGTCGATTCCGTTGACCACAAGAACGCGCTCGCAGGACAAAGTACGAGAGGAGCAGTTCTGGCACGTGAAATATTCCAATCACAAAAAAAAACTTGTGGCAACTGAGCAAACGCTTCGAATCGTGTTTGTTCTAATGAAAGGGAACATCCCTTTCACTTCGCAACTAATTCTTCTTAAATTGGCGATAATCAATGGAGGACATCACGGTCACAGGCATTATCGAGCGAAAGAAGCGATAAGCATGGCGAAAGCTATTGGCCAATGGTATCACCGAAAACTGATAAGCGAGATGTGTTTGGTGGAAACCCCTTTCTCGATGCTTCTAGACACCACGACAGATCGCCACGGAAGACAGTTTTTGTCGATTCTTTTGAAAGTCTTGGTAGCAAACTACCCCACGACCGTCTTCTTCCAGCTTCTGGAGTTGAAGCAAGAAACGGGCGCCTCTCTCCTGGAAGATATCATGACAGCGGTTGCGAGAGATGAAGAGAAGTTTCCGTGCAGCATAAGTTATGTTCATAATTTTAGGAAACAGTTAGAGGGAGTAGTTACTAGCGTAATGACTGGCCCAGAATTGGGTTTAGCTGGACTGCTCAAAGCAGAATTAGAACGTACTCAACCTGGTAAGAAAATTCACTTTATCCACTGTGCAGCACACAAACTTAATTTAGTCTTGAAAAAATTGAAAATGCCTCATAGAGAACTTTTTAATGCTATATAGGTGTTTAAATGCCATTTTGTAATGTAATATTTATACCGCAATAAATGGATCATTGAATACTTTGTTTGTGTCTGGGGTAAATTCACATTGGGGCCAAAACGCACACTTCCTTCACTAAATCTCCAGCTCGCCCCGTAGCCCTTCTTTGCTCAAGCCTTTGTCTGAGGGGGTAAGCAGAGATTTTGCTGGTGATAGTGTTGGGAACGTTCAAAAAACTTACGTAAATCAGAAAAGATGCCTTACCTTCACTGAATTCGATAATAATCTCAAAGTTGACACTAGAAGCCTCGGTAATAGGCCTTGACTTCCATCGAGGTTTGTTCAGTCATTGTTTCCACATTATAGGTGCGGAGATGGCTGGAATCGAAAGATTGTTTAGACACACAGTTCAAAGGCTATAGAGATCGTTTAAGACAAAACATGAAAGCTGGCCTCTCCCTTCGATGTACCGAGCATGTATTAACAATATATGTATGTATACGCTTCTCGTATACTGACTGATTCCTATGATTTTTTTAGGTATCAAATGAGCATAAGTTAGCGAAATACTTTAAAACCGTCATCTTTTCAGAAAAATTTCACCTTTTGTTGGTCACAAACAAATGCGAAAAAAATCAGGAAAAATAGGAGTTGAGTTTTGGAGCGTTAGAATTCAACTTTTCACTGTCTCAACGTAATCTATGCTGAATGTTCTCGTTGAACGCTCCAATATATCACCACGAATTAACGTGAGAATAAAAATGGACTACAGTCTTTTTATATTATAATTTTTACTGTTGGACGTTAATATAAAAGTCTAATTTCATTCTAATTCGTGGTGAGTCATTGGAGCGCTCCACGAGAACATTTAGCAGAGATAACGCTGAAAAAGTGAAAAGTTGAATTCTAACGCTCCATAAGTCTTCACGACTGGTGATAGTGTTGGGAACGTTCAAAAAACTAACTCCTAATCTAACACGTCAACAAACTTGGATATCAGTAAAAGTACAACAGTGACCTTTCAAATATTATAGCTCTTTGTGAGCAAAAAGTTTTGTTCTCATAGTTTTAAAAAGAGACCAAGAAAGACTAATTTTTGTTAAGAAAACGCTCTTGACAACTCGTAGAGAGAGTATAAAGTATTCTTCATTGGTGTTCTGAAACTGGAGTATCTAAATTAGTCGATACAGCTGCGTTGCCGAGATGCGTTGCGTGTGGAGGTATTGGGGTGATGGTTGTATGTATGACGTAGATTTGGTAGAGAAAAGCCTTCCAAGTAACGATATGTTATATGACGCGCTCTATACAGTTTCTGAAAGACCTCTTCATGGTTCGGTCTTCAGTAAGACTCTCGGATTGGTTTAGTTGCATATCCATGTGGAGCATGGATACCAATGAAGACAGAATTTAAAGAAACTGTATAGAGCGCTTTAATACGTCATATACCAGATCGTTACTGGGAAGGGTTTTCTACACCAAATCTACACATATAATACTTACGAGAATATCTGAATTTGCGTGTAAAAGACCTCTTTATGGTTAGGTCTTCAGTAAGACTCTCGGATTTGTTTAGTTGCATATCCATGTGGAGCATGGATACCAATGAAGACAGACTTTGCAGAAACTGTATAGAGCGCTTTAATACGTCATATAACAGATCGTTACTTGGAAGGCTTTTCTCTACCAAATCTACACATATAATACTTACGAGAATGTCTGAATTTGCGTGTTAAAGACCTCTTTATGGTTCGGTCTTCAGTAAGACTCTCGGATTGGTTTAGTTGCATATTCACGCGGAGCATGGATACCAATGAAGACAGACTTTGCAGAAACTGTATAGAGTGCTTTAATACGTCATATAACATATCGTTACTTCGAAGGCTTTTCTCTACCAAATCTACACATACATATAATACTTACGAGAATATCTGAATTTGCGTGTAAAAGACCTCTTTAAGGTTCGGTCTTCAGTAAGACTCTCGGATTGGTTTAGTTGCATAATCACGCGGAGCATGGATACCAATGAAGACAGACTTTGCAGAAACTGTATAGAGCGCTTTAATACCTCATATAACAGATCGTTACTTCTTCCAAGCTTTTCTCTACCAAATCTACACATATGATACTTACAGGAATATCTGAATTTGCGTGTAAAAGACCTTGCGTGTAAAAGACCGAATTTGCGTGTAAAAGACCTTAAAAGACCATGGTTTGGTCTTCAGTGAGACTCTCGGATTGGTTTAGTTGCATATCCATGTGGAGCATGGATACCAATGAAGACAGACTTTGCAGAAACTGTATAGAGTGCTTTAATACGTCATATAACAGATCGTTTCTTGGAAGGCTTTTCTCTACCAAATCTACACATATAATACTTACTAGAATATCTGAATTTGCGTGTAAAAGACCTCTTTATGGTTCGGTCTTCAGTAAGACTTTCGGATTGGTTTAGTTGCATATCCACGCGGAGCATGAATACCAATGAAGACAGACTTTGCAGAAACTGTATAGAGTGCTTTAATACGTCATATAACAGATCGTTACTTGGAAGGCTTTTCTCTACCAAATGTACACATATTTTTTCACTCTCTCGCTCTGCTATCACACTGAGCGCTGACCCTTCCTATTGCTCTCATATTGATTCTTTCTATGTCAATTGTTGAGCCAGTCCTTTTCTCAAACCAATTCCAAACAAACAGATATGTCTGTTCCCTCGTCAGTTTCTCAACCCTCATCTGATGTACAAATTCTGATCCAAGCTGTCAACCGTCAAAGCGACCAAATCTCCCAACTTCTGAATGCAGTAACCTCAATGATGACGACATTATCTTCTCTCATTCCTCTTCTCTCTAAGCTCACAACCCAAACCCCGGCCCCTCCATCCAACTCTTTGATGACTTCCTCTCTCACATCGCAGTCTGAACTACTCGCCTACGACGTGGTCAGGAGAGTCCTTCAGGAAGACAAAGTCATTCTGGAAGAGAAGGCTCACAACATCGTTTTGGTCGGCATTCCGGAGGAGATAAGAGAAGACGCCACGGATCAACATGATGGAAAATTTCTTGATTCTCTCGTTAGTGAACTCAATATACCTTCTCTCACTAATGCATTCAACCAAGGTTATATCACTCATCGACGCTTCGGAAATAAAGAGAACAAGAGAAGAATTCTTAAGATTCATTTTCCATCGCCATCTCTCCGAACAGAAGTACTTGGAAAACTACGAGTCCGTCGTCCTGAAGTCCTTCGCAAATTTCCTCACGCGTACGCGAGAAAAGACTTTACCAGAGAAGGACTCCAACTCGAGAAGGACTGTAAGAAACTCGCTAAGGAAAGAAACGACAAAGCTGGATCGATGGAGTGGGGGGTACAAGGAACAAGGCTCATTCGTTTCTCTCATCCGCGTCCTCTATACACTCCGAAGACAGTCGCTGAGGCTAATGGTTCTCTTCAAAACGTGACGGTGACAAGAGGAAAAAGGATGGACGCAAACGATGTACAGAAATAGGTCAGTAGTGCTGATGGCCATAGCCTGTTTACTTCTTCTGATATTTGGAATAGTCAACATAGTATTAGAGGAAATTTTAGTTTTTACTATAGTAATTGTCGCTCTATACGGAATAAATTGTACGATCTTAATCATTTATTATCTTCAACGCAATACAATACTATTTGCTTTTCAGAAACTTGGTTACACGATAGTGAACCTGATGTCATTTTACATTCAAATAAACCATATTCTGTTTTTCGTTCTGATAGAAACTCTAATATCAGTAACAGAGGTGGCGGTGTAGCAATTTTAGTGCAATCTAGACTCAGTCCAGTTGCAATTTCGTCGATGTCAGTTTCAGAATGTGAAGCTATTACAGTTGAGTTACAATGTAGTGACAAAGATTCATATTTTTCTCGGGTTAGATTAATGTGTGTTTATCGATCTCCCAGTGCCCCAGACGATATCATGAATGAGTTATTAGCATACTTCTCTTTAAATACCATTCCCAATCTCCCTATCATAATCGTTGGTGATTTGAATTTGCCTTGTATTGATTGGGACAAGTTGACGTGTTCTAAGAGCTATTCTTCTACTCAATTTCTTAATTACTGTTGTGATAACCATTTCACTCAGTACATTCTGATGCCGACTCGAAGTCAGAACATTCTTGATCTTCTTTTATGCAATCATCCGATTATCTCTTCTTCTAGTGTTATTGCTCCCTTCACATCCCAGTGCGATCATAATTCTATTTGTTTCGATTGTATTACCTCCAAAGTATTCGATGACATAATCAAGCCTATAAAACTTTATTCTGAGGCAAACTGGCATATGATTGAGTACTTTATTTACTGTCATGATTGGACCTTGGCATTATCATCTCTTGACCCTAATCAAGCTTACAACTATATCGTTGATCTACTATGTGACCTTATCGATCGCTTTGTGCCAACTGTTGTTCCTAATTCGTCCTCCAATAGATATCCAGCGCGTATTCAACGCTTATTCAATAAGCTTCAGAAAGTTTCAATTACTGCTCCTTACTCCGAAAATTGTAAAAACCTGTCAAGAAATTTTTCTTCTGAGCTTTATGATTTTTAAACATCTAAGGAATCTTCTCTGATTGTTAAAGGCAACCGTAAATAGTTTTTCTCGTATTGTACAAATCGTATTAAATCTCAAAACGATTCCTATGTTTTGTATGACAGTAGTGGAACGGTAGTGACGGACCCTTCCATAAAAGCTGAAATGTTTTCTTCTCAGTTCTCATCAACTTTCTCTGAACCGTCTCAGAATGCTCTTCCTGTCCCTATTTCAGCTCCCTTCGATCAACACTTTTCTCTTGAAATAATTGATGATCAAATGATAATCGAGGCTGTTTCTAAGTTAGAGAATAAATGTAATACCTCATTCGATTCCATTCCGAACATTTTTATCAGAAAATGTAGATTTGCGTTGTTGAAACCTCTGCGTATTTTATTCAACAACTGTTTAATGACTGGAATCGTACCCGATATGTGGAAGTTTGCTATTGTAAAGCCTCTGCTCAAAAACAAAGGACCTCCTATCTTATCAAATTACAGACCCATTTCTTTAACCTGCTCGATTTCTAAAGTAATGGAAAAAGTTATTGTTAATTCTATTTCAAAGTATCTTGAAGAGCGTTCATTGCTCTCCCCTTTTCAAGCCGGTTTTCGACCTAATCGATCGACAATCACTTCTTTAGCCGAATCATATTCCTTCATAACCCACTCTCTGTGTTCAAGTATTGATATTGATGTAATTTTCCTAGACATCTCAAAAGCTTTTGATTCTGTAGATATTCGATTTCTATTGTTTAAATTGAATTCACTTGGTATTGTAGGGCCTGCACTTAAATTTATCTCTTCTTTCCTCAACTCCCGTAAACAATCAGTGATCATCGATGGTATCAACTCAGTACCAGCTTCAGTTTTAAGTGGTGTTCCTCAAGGTTCTTCAATAGGCCCGTTGTTGTTTTTACTGTTCATTGACGACATCAAGAAAGTTATCCCTGCTACTATTCGCTTCAGTATTTTTGCCGATGATGTTAAGCTGCTAGCTCAAGTACCCTTATATTCAGATGACTTGTGAACTGCAGTCAACAATATTTTTGACTGCTGCACTCAGTGGAACCTTACTCTATCTTCCAAATGTACTGTTCTTCATATAGGCAAGCAATCGGTGTTTCACCCCTACTCTATCAACCATACTCCATTGATTGTTACCAACCAGGTTAAAGATTTAGGGATTTTGTTAACTCATGATTTCCGTTTCAATTCTCATATTGAGAAGATTTGTAAAAAAGCCTCTTCTACTGCAAACCTTATTCTGAAGGCTTTTAAGACCAAATCATGCGAAATGCTCATGCTTGCTTTTAATGTATACGTTAGACCGATTACCGAATACGGGACTGAAATCTGGTCCCCTACCACGAAATACCTCATAACGATTTAGAATATGTACAACGTAATTTTACTAGAAGGCTGTTATATAGATGTGGTAATGTAAGCCTGCCTTATTCTTAGAGATTGAAACTGCTCAAAACTGAGTCATTAGAATATCGTCGAGCATTCAGAGATCTATGTTTTTTGCACAAATGTTCACATAACAAATGCTATCTCGATTTTTCCTTTCTATACATTTTATCTCCCCCCAAGTATAACACAAGACAAGCGCACTCTCTCAAAATTCGTCTGCCTATCGTTTACCCGGCTAGGTTGTCTACGTTTGTCTCTAGATCAATAGCAATATGGAACTCCCTTCCGGAAGATATCGTTGTAATCGAAAGTTCTTCAAGTTTCGCGACAAGGCTAAAAAAAATTCCATTTGAAGTTGTGCTTCCTTGTCCGAGTGTAACAGATTGACGATTATTTGTATTTACATACATATGTATTGGACACAATCTTCTGATTATAAATAACTATTGACGCTATTTCATATCATTTTTTTTCTTAGATGATATTTGGATTAGTTGAATGTCATTCAGCACTTTTGAATGAATGATTGTTTTTTTGTCTCCCTATCCTACGCGTCCATGCTAATTGGAACTACCATTCATAATTGTTTTACAAGTTGTTGTTCTTGCATGGAATAAATGAAATGAGATTGAACCCAGTGGAGTGCGATCATAGAGTCGGAATATATGAGTACGTCACTCTCATCGTCTATGCCTTCTCTTGAGAGCAGCACCGTTTTCACTCTTTTCAAAGCCAGTGCAATTGCCTTTAGTTCCAACTTCGGAATGGTAAGCTTTTGCCTTGCTGGGGCAACTTTCGATCTTGCCTCGATCATTCTCGCAGTAGCTTTTCCCTTATCTTTAGAGACGCTGTAGACCACGGAACCGTATGCTCTTCGCGGCCGATGCACCAAATGTGGAAACTTTGTGGAGATGAATTTGCTCGCCCTAATTCCCCTTTTCTGTTTTCTCGCTTCGCGATGTCCCTTACTGTGCTAAACAAGCTTAATACAGAAATCAAGCTTTATTAACAAGTAACAAACCAAACTAACAATAATTACAATAAAATAATACCTTGATTTCGGTTGAGTTGAGAGAGAGATAGAGAAGGGGTTGATGTGGATGATAGCCGAACTATAGGAGAGAGCGAGAGAATGTGACGCCGAAGTATCAAAGCCGAACTATGTGAGAGAGCGCACCGAGAGAGAAAACACACAGGTCAGATTCACAAATCCTTTAGTATGAACAACCTCACCCATCTTCCGAGAACTCTTTATTAACTCTGTATAATATGGCTCACTTCGCCTATCTTCCGGGAACTCTTCATTAACTCTTCATAGTATGAACAACCTCGAACATCTTCCGGGAACTCTTCATCAATTCTTTTTAGCATGAACAACCTCGTCCATTTTCCGGGAAGTCTTTATTAACTATTTATAACATGGACAACCTCGCCCATTTTCCGGGAACTTTCTATTAACTCTGTATAATATGGCTCATCTCGCCTATCTTCCGGGAACTCTTTATTAATTCTTCATAGTATGAACAACCTCGCCCATCTTCCGGGAACTTTCTATTAAGTCTGTATAATATGGCAACTCAACCCCGTCACAACTACCTTCCCATTTCACATATCTTTCATCCAATGTGATGATAAAAAGATGAAGAGTAAAAAAAGGCTAGCTGCTAATGGACAGAAGTGAGTTGGGCTATAAGTTGTAATTGAGCCGGCCTATCTTGATGGCTGAGCATGGAGAAAAAGAACAGGGATGACTCTTGTTTTTGCTGACATCCGACAATCATTCGCTTGTGAAACTAACGTTCATGTCAGATGGGTATGGATATTTCCGGGTATAAGACAATAATTTTTTTTTGAAGTCGCTCTTCCAGACTCTCTCTGTAGAAAACATCAACTTATTTCACGTATATGAGAAACTTTTTTTAGAAGAGAGTGCGAAATTGGGAATTTCTAGTTTATTTTCTCTTTTCTTGTGAACTGATTGAGAGCCCAGATTTCTCGTCTCAAAACTTTAACATTGTGAGCCATAGCTTCACAAGTTCCTAAATGTCTTGATGATTGAGTAGATGCTATGAGTCTTACCTTCTAATTATATTTTCTGAAAATGAGAACACTTCGTATAAACTTAAAGAACCAACCCGATTAATAAGGGTTATCAATACCCGCGCATCTTCCGGGAAAAATGAAATAATTGTTAACTCACCATTCTTTCGATAACTCTTTATTCATGATATGGAACACCTCGCCCATCTTCCGAGAACTCTTTATCAATTCTTTTTAGTATGAACAACCTCGACCATCTCCCGGGAACTCTTTATCAACTCTTTTTAACATGGACAACCTCGCCCATCTTCCGGGAACTTTCTATTAACTCTGTATAATATGGCTCATCTCGCCAATCTTCCGGGAACTCTTTATTAATTCTTAATAGTATGAACAACCTCGACCATCTTCCGGGAACTCTTCATCAATTTTTTTAGTATGAACAACCTCGTCCATTTTCCGGGAACTCTTTATTAACTATTTATAACATGGACAACCTCGCCCATCTTCCGGGAACTTTCTGTTAACTCTGTATAATATGGCTCACTTCGACCATCTTCCGGGAACTTTCTGTTAACTCTGTATAATAAGGCTCACTTCGACCATCTTCCGGGAACTTTTTATCAATTCTTTTTAGTATGAACAACCTCGTCCATTTTCCAGGAAGTCTTTATTAACTATTTATAACATGGACAACCTCGCCCATCTTCCGTGAACTTTCTGTTAACTCTGTATAATATGGCTCACTTCGACCATCTTCCGGGAACTCTTTATTAATTCTTTTTTGTATGAACAACCTCGACCATCTCCCGGGAACTCTTTATCAACTCTTTTTAACATGGACAACCTCGCCCATCTTCCGGGAACTTTCTATTAACTCTGTATAATATGGCTCATCTCGCCAATCTTCCGGGAACTCTTTATTAATTCTTAATAGTATGAACAACCTCGACCATCTTCCGGGAACTTTCTGTTAACTCTGTATAATATGGCTCACTTCGACCATCTTCCGGGAACTCTTTATTAATTCTTTTTTGTATGAAGAACCTCGACCATCTCCCGGGAACTCTTTATCAACTCTTTTTAACATGGACAACCTCGCCCATCTTCCGGGAACTTTCTATTAACTCTGTATAATATGGCTCATCTCGCCAATCTTCCGGGAACTCTTTATTAATTCTTAATAGTATGAACAACCTCGACCATCTTCCGGGAACTCTTCATCAATTTTTTTTTGTATGAACAACCTCGTCCATTTTCCGGGAACTCTTTATTAACTATTTATAACATGGACAACCTCGCCCATCTTCCGGGAACTTTCTGTTAACTCTGTATAATATGGCTCACTTCGACCATCTTCCGGGAACTTTCTGTTAACTCTGTATAATATGGCTCACTTCGACCATCTTCCGGGAACTTTTATCAATTCTTTTTAGTATGAACAACCTCGTCCATTTTCCAGGAAGTCTTTATTAACTATTTATAACATGGACAACCTCGCCCATCTTCCGTGAACTTTCTGTTAACTCTGTATAATATGGCTCACTTCGACCATCTTCCAGGAACTCTTTATTAATTCTTTTTTGTATGAACAACCTCGACCATCTCCCGGGAACTCTTTATCAACTCTTTTTAACATGGACAACCTCGCCCATCTTCCGGGAACTTTCTATTAACTCTGTATAATATGGCTCATCTCGCCAATCTTCCGGGAACTCTTTATTAATTCTTAATAGTATGAACAACCTCGACCATCTTCCGGGAACTTTCTGTTAACTCTGTATAATATGGCTCACTTCGACCATCTTCCGGGAACTCTTTATTAATTCTTTTTTGTATGAAGAACCTCGACCATCTCCCGGGAACTCTTTATCAACTCTTTTTAACATGGACAACCTCGCCCATCTTCCGGGAACTTTCTATTAACTCTGTATAATATGGCTCATCTCGCCAATCTTCCGGGAACTCTTTATTAATTCTTAATAGTATGAACAACCTCGACCATCTTCCGGGAACTCTTCATCAATTTTTTTTTGTATGAACAACCTCGTCCATTTTCCGGGAACTCTTTATTAACTAATTATAACATGGACAACCTCGCCCATCTTCCGGGAACTTTCTGTTAACTCTGTATAATATGGCTCACTTCGACCATCTTCCGGGAACTTTCTGTTAACTCTGTATAATATGGCTCACTTCGACCATCTTCCGGGAACTTTTATCAATTCTTTTTAGTATGAACAACCTCGTCCATTTTCCAGGAAGTCTTTATTAACTATTTATAACATGGACAACCTCGCCCATCTTCCGTGAACTTTCTGTTAACTCTGTATAATATGGCTCACTTCGACCATCTTCCAGGAACTCTTTATTAATTCTTTTTTGTATGAACAACCTCGACCATCTCCCGGGAACTCTTTATCAACTCTTTTTAACATGGACAACCTCGCCCATCTTCCGGGAACTTTCTGTTAA
The DNA here is from genome assembly GCA_964056735.1 of Allodiplogaster pararmata. Taxonomy (NCBI): domain Eukaryota; kingdom Metazoa; phylum Nematoda; class Chromadorea; order Rhabditida; family Diplogasteridae; genus Allodiplogaster; species Allodiplogaster pararmata. The sequence goes on along the minus strand of OZ057403.1, from coordinate 21,694,718 downwards.
CTCTGTATAATATGGCTCACTTCGACCATCTTCCGGGAACTTTCTGTTAACTCTGTATAATATGGCTCACTGCGTCTATCTTTCGGGAACTTTTTATCAATTATTTTTATTATGAACAACCTCGTCCATTTTCCAGGAAGTCTTTATTAACTATTTATAACATGGACAACCTCGCCCATCTTCCGTGAACTTTCTGTTAACTCTGTATAATATGGCTCACTTCGACCATCTTCCGAGAACTCTTTATCAATTCTTTTTAGTATGAACAACCTCGACCATCTCCCGGGAACTCTTTATCAACTCTTTTTAACATGGACAACCTCGCCCATCTTCCGGGAACTTTCTATTAACTCTGTATAATATGGCTCATCTCGCCAATCTTCCGGGAACTCTTTATTAATTCTTAATAGTATGAACAACCTCGACCATCTTCCGGGAACTCTTCATCAATTTTTTTAGTATGAACAACCTCGTCCATTTTCCGGGAACTCTTTATTAACTATTTATAACATGGACAACCTCGCCCATCTTCCGGGAACTTTCTGTTAACTCTGTATAATATGGCTCACTTCGAACATCTTCCGGGAACTCTTCATCAATTCTTTTTAGCATGAACAACCTCGTCCATTTTCCGGGAAGTCTTTATTAACTATTTATAACATGGACAACCTCGCCCATTTTCCGGGAACTTTCTATTAACTCTGTATAATATGGCTCATCTCGCCTATCTTCCGGGAACTCTTTATTAATTCTTCATAGTATGAACAACCTCGCCCATCTTCCGGGAACTTTCTATTAAGTCTGTATAATATGGCAACTCAACCCCGTCACAACTACCTTCCCATTTCACATATCTTTCATGCAATGTGATGATAAAAAGATGAAGAGTAAAAAAAGGCTAGCTGCTAATGGACAGAAGTGAGTTGGGCTATAAGTTGTAATTGAGCCGGCCTATCTTGATGGCTGAGCATGGAGAAAAAGAACAGGGATGACTCTTGTTTTTGCTGACATCCGACAATCATTCGCTTGTGAAACTAACGTTCATGTCAGATGGGTATGGATATTTCCGGGTATAAGACAATAATTTTTTTTGAAGTCGCTCTTCCAGACTCTCTCTGTAGGAAACATCAACTTATTTCACGTATATGAGAAACTTTTTTTAGAAGAGAGTGCGAAATTGGGAATTTCTAGTTTATTTTCTCTTTTCTTGTGAACTGATTGAGAGCCCAGATTTCTCGTCTCAAAACTTTAACATTGTGAGCCATAGCTTCACAAGTTCCTAAATGTCTTGATGATTGACTAGATGCTATGATTGAATCAGCAAGACGATTCAGCAGAGTTTTTTTTGCGGACAAAAGTTCCATGCACCTCATACAGAGAAACAGTTATGGAATGCTCGCAAAGCATTTTTCAGATTAGTTATGGCTGAATGGCTAGAATAAAAAGAACCTCTGGGTGATTTGTGTTGACTTTCAATTCGAGTTCACTTTTGAATGGCTTGATCAGTTTTCTGACTGAGGCGAAGAAACTGCGGATCATTCGAAGATTGCCATAGAACCCACCAAGTTCTATTCTGTAAAACTTTCTTGTTTTTAATTTGAGTTCTTTAAAATTCTATTAAAAAAAATTTTAACTCTAAATTCTAAAACTAAAAAAAATGCTCATGTATTGGATATTCCTGAAAGACTTCGTGAGTTTTACACGCTGAGGCGGGCAGTTCTCAAGCTAGAATTTTTCGATATAACTTCTCTAAACAGAAATCACAGCATAACTGAGCGGTGCTGAATATAGTTATACTAGATAAAACATCGTTCATGTACTCACACCACCCTCAATTACTTACGATAAAACGGAATGGCTCTTTTTAGGCCTTTTTTAGGAACAAAATCGCGGATAAAAGCATGTCATCATCGGAGTAATTTGATGCTAAATATTGTAGTTTAAAGAAAATAGGAAGAGTTGACCGAAAGAGTAAATGAGAAAAAGAAAAAGTAGAGAGTACGAGTGATAGACAAACTAAGACAGGGAGAGATAGAAAAAGAAAAAGAGGATCGTATTCTCGTGTGACTTGCATCGCTTAGGCTATTGAGGCTTTCTACTCGCTAAGGCTGACTTACAATATTCTACTACGCACAGGAAAAAGAATTCAAAATCAATCATTCTATCAATTCCAAAATGAGAATACTACTATTCAAACATGAAACATCAAGTTAAATGGAAAATTCTAAGAACTCTGTGAAAATTCTACTGAAAGACTGGAAGCACGTTTCAATAAAAGGGAAGGAACTCTGGGATCTCTCTATCTCTCTCTCTCTCTCTCTCTCTCTCTCTCTATCACTCTCTCCCAATTTTAAATCTGGGGACACCATATACGTTGCAGTTATAGTTGAGAGGGAGGCAAAGATCGCGAGAGAAATAGAGAGAGCGACAGAGCCAAACTTCAATAAAAGCCAAGGCATCTGGGGCCACGGTATGTCTCATACAGTAGTACTGATCACAACTTATATAGAAGCCGAGGCATCTGAGATCACGATAGGTGATGCAGTCGCAGAGATCCCAACTTCAATAAAAGCCAAGGCATCTGAAGCCACGAGAAGTCATGCAGTCGTACAAATTTAAATCTCAATCTGGGGACACCATATACGTTGCAGTTGTAATTGAGAGGGAGGAAATGATCGCGGGAGAGAGAGAGAGAGAGAGAGAGAGAGAGAGAGAGAAATAAAGAAAGAGAGAGAGAGAGAGAGAGAGAGAGAGAGAGAGAGAGAGAGAGAGAGAGATCCCAACTTCAATGAAAACCAAGGCATCGGGGGCAACGGTATGTCATACAGTAGTACTGATCACAACTTCTATAAAAGCCGAGGCATCTGGGATCACGATAGGTTATGCAGTCGCAGAGACCCCAACTTCAATAAGAGCCAAGGCATCTGAGGCCTCGAAAAGTCCTGCAGTCGTGCATATTAAATTATCAATCTGGGGACACCATATACGTTGCAGTTATGGTTGAGAGGAAGGAAATGATCACGGGAGGGGAGAGAGAGAGAGAGAGAGAGAGATAGAGAGAGAGAGAGAGAGAGAGAGAGAGAGAGAGAGAGAGAGAGAGAGAGAGAGAGAGAGATCCCAACTTCAATAAAAGCCAAGGCAGCTAGGCTACGCTTTGTGGGGTGCAATGATAATGAACCCAAAATATTCAGCGAACACAAGCCAAGGCATCTGAACAATTCTTCATACCGACCAGGCATACAAATCCCATGTTCAATAAAAACCAAGGCATCTTCGCCACGCTTAAAAAAGATCAGTATTGAATGAACAACTCAATTACTGAGAAAGCATCTCCTGAACTGGAACATTGCCGAGCGCTTAGCGCTTCGGTTGTCAAGCGTTTTCGGAGCAACTCATGGAGCGTTAGAATTCAACTTTTCACTTTGTCAAAGTAATCTCGTTAAACATTCCAATGTCTCACCACGAGTTGTCGTGAGACGGAAAATGGATTATGGTATTTTTATATAATAACTATGGCTTTTGGACGTAATTTCATAGGTATCGCGACAGTTTGTTACAAGACAGTTTGTTACAAGACAGTTTGTTACACGACAGTTTTTACACGCCATTCACATATTTTTTCGCTTAGGCTCAGTTAAAATCTATGCTAACGAGGCCATAAGGCTTAGATATGAGGCCTTATAGAACAACTAGCCACAATATGTTGTTTTAATGAATAAATTTGTCTAAAATTAGAGAAAATGGTGTGAAAAAATACAGGATTTAAACACACTAAAAACAAAAGCCCCTGTAACAAAGTGTCGGGTAACAAAATGTCAAATATCCAATTTTATATGAATACAAAAATAGCGTAGTACATTTTCCTTATCATGGCAATTCCTGATGGTACATTGGAGCATTCAACGAGATCACTTTGCAGATATTACTTTGACAAAGTGAAAAGTTGAAGTCTAACGATGGGTCGTCAAGTTGAATAAAATTCCCTGAATTCTACCCTTTCCCTACAAAAACCTAAGTGGCGCATTTTATTTAATTTTTGTCATGCGAGAAAGAGATGTATATCTGAAAAAAGTCTCACGCTAAAGACGGTTCTCCGAAAAAAATTGAAAGACTTATCTCGACAGTATGTGATCAGGGGTTAAATAGTGACCGGATCGGTCCCGTAGGCGGATACATGTACACACTATTGACAAAAATCTCCCTATTTTCTTACCCTATTCCTTCATCTTCTCTTCTTTTTTCCTGCAAACTTTGAGTGGCGGATACATTTAAACCCGAATTGGACGGCCCCATTTAACATCTGTATGTGATGCCTGCATTCAAAAATGCCTGAATATGAAAACGCTTGCGTTTACCGCTGTATAGGCTTTTGTATTGTATTTTTCTCTCCTCTCTTCTTTTCTTTTGAATCTTCAAAAAGTTAAAAGCCTTCTCTTTGTAGAAAGTACTAAATTCTTCTTGTCTCACAGATGAGTGACGAGCGGCTCGACGATACTTTCGAGACAGAGTATTAACTAATCAAATTTTTTTTAATACAACGGACACTGCTTGCAAGGGGAAGGAGGCTTAGGGTTACGTTTTGCAACCGTGTTGGAGAAGTGACCGAGAGAATAAGAGAGAATAAAGAAGCTGAGAGAGAAGGGAAAAGAGAGAGAAAAAGATTTCAATGGAGAAATAGTCGGAGGATGACGGACTGAATAAATAGAATGGAAGAAGAAAAAGTAATTCAAGAGTGAAACGAATCAAGTTATTGAGGAAAAGTTTCTCGCATAACAGAAAATGGCTCTTTCAATTTTTCCGAACACATGTTTATCTTGCGTAAAGTCAGAAGAAATACCTAACCTTCATCGATGTTTGTCCTCGTCTCAATTTCGAAATAAGAAGCCACATGTCTTTGCTTTCACCGACGTTTGTTTCGTCGTTTTAGCCACATTATAGGTGTGGACATACCTGAAAGCGAAATACGAAATAATTTCAAATTAAAAGTCATACGACATTCGTCCGTTGTAGCTTAATGGCCTGCTCAGGATTGAGAGAATAGGATTAAGAGAACTGTTTATAAAAAATATGTGAGATGGAAAAAATTCAATTTTGAGAAACAACTTGACTCATGAAGAAGAATATTGATTGAAAGGAATCACGGCTTCATATGAAAAAGAAGCTGTGGAAAGAAAGAAGAATATTGATTGAAAGGAATCACGGCTTCATATGAAAAAGAAGCTGTGGAAAGAAAGGCCATTGAGTGAGATAAAACAGAGAAGACTCATAAATATAATGAAAAACCGTAAGAACTTCTCAAAGTTAGCTCATCAAACTTAGATAAGACTTGAGGGAAAGAATTTCTAAATAAAAAAATAGATAAAATAATTGTTCTCAGGTTCTGAGGACTAAAATAAACTGAGCATATCACAAAAAAACTCGCTTTTGATCACAACTCGCTTATCAATGCTAATTCACTGACATCATTTAAAACACAGCTGAAGAAAATAAAATTTCTTTCCAATCTTAAATAGACCTTTTTTATATTGATGTTAGAATATTTTTGAGGTTTATTAGAAGTTTATGTTCATGTTGTATAAATATTGAGGTCACAATGAATGCTTATCTTGATAAAACGGGTTTTACTTATATTACCATTTAAAGCATTGGATATTTTGGTTTTCTTGTTTCGTGAATGTTTTCTTAATTCTGTCCTTATCGCCACCATTTTGCATTGAAAAATGTAGATAAATTATTATTAAGTAGGGAGAGCTGAAAGTGAACTCAAGAAAGCTCTAATAATGAGATGTTGAAGCATTGGATAAACTAGCATTATTGGGTTGAGCTTGAACCCACGCCTAACTGCGTTTCTGACTTCCTAGGTAGAGTGGAATGTCAGACAGTAAATTATTTCTCAAATTTTCTCCAGTCTCTTCTTACTATATTATCTCTAATTCGTCTCTGCTTGTCAGCTATCATCTCTCGCTTTCTTGGGTCAGTGTGAACCGTCAGACAGTGTAGAGTTTGATTCACTCAGGCAATTAATTCAGAAACTACAGCAAAAAGTTTTTCATGTATCTTCTCCTTAGGCTTACGCAAAGGTTACGCTATCGAGATCGTACGGCTAAGGAACGAGACCGCACGGCTTAGGAACGATGATACAGTGAAAAAAGTCAGAGACAAAGTCCGGCGTGGGGTAAAACTGATCCGCATTATTGCATAGACAGAGCATTGAGTATAACTGGTGCATCGAAGGGGATATAAAACACAATCAATACTTTTAAGCGGAAATCAAATAGCCTCTCATCTTTTGTTACAAAGCAGATGAGCCGAGGCACACACCGTCACCCAATGGAGAAAGGAGGAATTAAGTTTGGACGAATTTTTATTACTTCAAACGGTCCCGCCTTAAAGTGGCTAAAAAGGCGGCGGATTTGAAAATAATTTTAAAAGGCGCGAGCATTTAAAATCCGCATTTTAAATGTTGAATGAAAAATCGATAAGGGCCATTTTTTCACTTTTTGTTTGCGATTCGCAATGCATTAAACAAGTACCATTTTATGATACTTTTGCAGTGAAGCTGTACGACTGTTCCCAAGCTAATATTTTTATTATTTAACTTTTGTTCGAGATTACGAGCATACATATTTGCCGTGGTAAATCTTTTCGCGAAAGCAATTTGCTTTTTACACATCATTGTGAACTCGTCTGACTCTATACGAGTTTGGTAATCAATGACTAATTGCTGAATCAATTTGCCCTAACCATATAACCTGTGCTTCAGGGTTTTGACATGCCTAAGTGCATATCGGATAAATTCTCTCCGCGAAATGGTTTCTCGTTTTCGCCTCGAAGACACTTCTTTTTTTTTCATTCCTGGCACAAATGTGAAACTTCATTTCGGGAACAAAATGGGATACATTAGAGCATCTCTCGTATTAGCAAAAGCAGGAATCTCGGTAAACTTTCTTGAACTTTAATGTCTTTCAAATACAAAAGCTCCTTTTTGAACAGCGGCGTAGTCAAGAATTCCGTTATCTGAGGATTAAATAGAGAAAACGCAGTCAGTTGCTACAGGCTGGTTAAGAGTACCAGGATGTTCTCCGGTCATTAGACCCTGTGGATCTCTTGGGACATCGCGCACATTCAGGAGGCTCATTAGGAAGTGCGGCATCTCTTTCAAACTGCCATCTGCAATTTTTGCCATGCAGTCATCTAAAACTTCTTTCATGGTTTTACAGGGTGGCCCATCTATTCGCAAACCAATCTTTCGGCGTTTATAATTCAATTTGTAGTGCACGCTGACCTCCAATTTTTACACATGTTCTTCTCATATGTTTTTTATATTATTAAATGGTTCAAATTTCACATCATTTGATAAATTCTCGAAAGAATGGTGGTCTCTCATAGAGCACGCTCTATCATTGTGGACTTGCACAAACTTGGTCGATCAAATACGCGCATCGCTAAAGATCTCAACGCCTCGCAATCTTGCCTGAAAAGCAATCAAACGGTTTGAACAGATCGGTACACTTGCTGACTTGCCCCGAAGAAGTGATCCTCGATTAGTGCGCACCCCTAACAAGATTGAGGCCATGAGGAAGCGAGTCGGTCGAAATGCTAGGCGTAGCTTGAAAAAAATGGCCTTCGAGATGAACTTATCGCGCAACACTCTTCAAAGAATCGTTGAAGAGGACATGAGTCTCCTCCCAAATCGTACTAAAAAGGGTGCCATCCTAACTCTAAAGAACAAGGAGAGAAGACTCAAAAGGAGCCGCGCCCTAATCCTCTGAGCGCGCGACAGTGCTCACCTCAGGACAGTCTTCTCGGATGAGAAGCTGTTCACTGTGGAAGAGGCCTACAACCCTCAAAATGTGCGAGTGCTTGCTAGGGACTCACAGGCAGCTAATCATACCAGTGGATTCCTGCATAGAGCTTCCCATCCTGCACAAGTCATGGTTTGGGCCGGAGTGTCCGCCACCGGCAAAACTCCCCTTTTTTTGTTCGAACCAGGAGCCAAAATTAATCAGGAATACTACCGCCAGCAGATTCTTCGAAAAGTATTGCTTCCTTGGTCTGCTTCCCACTACCGTAATACACCTTGGGTCTTACAGCAAGATTCTGCGCCTGCTCACAAGGCTATCGGAACACAGGCATGTTGCAACGCTCATTTTCCCGTTTTCATCTCCAGCGCAGAATGGCCCTCCTCATCGCCCGACCTCAATCCGCTGAGCTATTCCGTGTGGTCCTACCTTGAGAGCAAAGTCAATGCTCATCCTCACTTGAATCTGGAGTCTCTAAAAAAATCCCTGCAGGAGGAGTGGTCGAAGATCGACGAAAAGTACCTTCGTCCAGTGATCGAAGCGTTCCCAAAGCGACTCCGGGCTGTCGTTCGTGCCAAAGGGGACCGAATTGAATGATTTTTTACCCAATGTTTTCCTTAATGTGTGTTGATAAATGTACAAATTTGAACACTCTTGCTCACTTATGCACTGAGATACACGTTTGTAAACGCGTTTGCGAATATATGGACCATCCTGTATATGCACGTGCGCAGGCGTGATTTTGACATATAATGTGATGCATTCTACCCAATATATTTTTACATGCGCTATCCCTCTTGAAAGTAGATGATGCTCTGTCAAATTGTTCCATCACCGTTTCTTCGGTCGAATAGTACAGCAGAGCGAAGGCTATGTTACTGGAGTCAGTTAGTAAAATATCGCAAGTACTTATTAACAATGTATTTGCCCTCCACCAGCAATGGAACTGTTCCAACAGTCCCAACATCCTTACTCGTTAACAACTTCATTGATGTTGAAGCGAAAGCGAGAAAATTATTCAGAATTTTTGAGCACTTCCTGCTATCAGTTGTGTCTTGAAGTACGTATTCTTTAAGCCAACACATGAGCTCATCAACTTGCATTGAAAAACTTTTAATTTAAACTGTACAATTGTTGCAACATACTCCGGATTCTCTTTCGGGGAATTAAGAGACTTACAATAAGAGCATTCAAGTAATGGCTCAAGAACATGAGCTTTACACAAAGCTTTTTTTCTAGATGCAGGCTTTTGTTGACACCGAGTAACATTATAAACGTTTCTATTTTGAGCAGCATCTTCAAGTAATGGCTCAAGAACATGAGCTTTACACAAAGCTTTTTTTCTAGATGCAGGCTTTTGTTGACACCGAGTAACATTATAAAAGCAGCATCAACTGCAGCTATTCGATTGCGTTCATCTGCGTTCATGATGGAGCGTCGAGATCGTTCGCACTCGCTTTTGTATACCCGAAGATTCGATTGCCACCCGTTCTCAGCCGTACAGAGTAACGATTGAATAATCATTATAGTTTCTGAGGGTGGTGCTATTATTACTATCGTTGAGTTAAAAGCCACACAAAAGGCATATGAATAAATGAAAAGACCGGATAAATGATGTTCTTAACTTTAACTTTCGGACCCCTTGAAAGCATGTAAGGTTAGTTTTCCGGAGTGAAAGTCCTTGCATTTTTGTGTAATGAGATTCCAAAATCGGCAGTAATTCTTTTGCGTGTTGAAGTAACTTTCACCTTTTTTAGTTCTTCGATTGATAGCTTTTCTTGATATAGTAAGAATAAGAATGAACATTTCATTTTCTTGATATACTAAGATCACTTTAATGCAAACTTTTTTTTGGAAGGTAGCATGATACTATGTTCCGAATTCCATATAGAAAGAGGCAACACACAAATATGTTTTCTTCTGGCGAACAAATTGAACAAAAAACACTGTATGACATTGCTAGTTAGCTTACAGTCATTTTTAACGTTTTCGATGCATTGTAGTCAGCAGCACATAGCACAGGACTTTCGATGTCGAATTCTTACAATGATTGTGAGTTTGTATCGGTTATTCTGGTTCTCGGAACAGTGGATATCTGTGGCAGCTGCTGCTCCGGGACGTTTCTGTTCTGCAAAGTGGTGGTGATGTCGGTGGGCTTAAGAATCCTGTCTTCCTAGAAGCTACGTATGAGTTTCTTTTTTATGAGTTTCCTTAGACATCACGCGGAAGAAGGTCCGCGTGATCGTGCTCTGCCTTGGCCACGTAGAAAGACACCCCCGGTTGTCAGAATGGAAGAGAAGGTGAGCCTTAACCGGGCACGAGGCCCCGTACTTCGACTTGGCCCGATTCGCCTTGCAGCGTAATACCAGCTTCTTTGCAGCCAACGTCTCCTGCTCCTTCTCTTGCACGAAAACCTGAAATTATTAGAAATCATTCAAAGTTGAGACAATCCAAATACGTTCCCTTGTGTTGCGTAAATTATGGAAATTCTAAAAAAAACTCAACTTTTTTTTCCACAATTCCGGCATTACCTCGTTCTCCTGAAGTCAAGTGAAAGCCATCTCCGCGTCAGGGAAATTGCTGTCATGTTTTTAAATGAAAATTTTGCCTCGCCTGCGCTTGGGCTCGACCTCTGCCGGTTCGTCAGAGTCACTTCTTTCAAAAAGCGGTACTTCTTCGGAGCCCTGTAAGAACCGAGACTCATTTATCATAGACTCATTCAGTCTTAGAAATTTACAGATCAATCGCCCAATCATCCGTTACTTTTTAGAAAAAACTAATTTCGCGCCACTTTACTTCAGTCTCTCTCGTGATAGAAGAGCCCCTCACTTCATAAAAAAAACATACCAAAATGGGTGGGGGTGAAGTTAAAAGGGCGAAAATTTGGGAAGGGGAGTAAAAAATTCAACACCATAAAAAGTGGAGGTTTAAGCACATACCGGACCTTTTTAGTTTTACCTACCCCCCCTATCTCTCTACTACACAATTTTTGCAGTAAAATAATCTGTTAATCTGTTAAACAAAAGCCTTCAATTTATGAAGTGACTACCTGAATCATCTTCCACCGAAGCTCTGGCGATTCTTGAATCCGTGGAAGAAAAAAAAACTAGAAAAACTAGAAAAAATTGGGGGGCGCACTTTACTTGGGAAGCCGCACTTTACTTGGGGGTGCCACGCTTCACTTGGGGGACGCACTTTACTTGGGGGGGGAGCTTTTTAAGTTTCTGACAAATTTAGTCATTGAATTGACATTTTCTTATGCGGTCTCGTTAGCCTAAGCCGTGCGGCCTCGTTAGCGTAACCTTTGACTAAGCCTAAGCGAGAAAACAAACAGTGAATAATAGCTGAAAAGCTAAGGCAATTTCCTCAATTAGACTGGATAAAACTGAAGTAATGTGGCTAATTGTTCTATACGGCCTCGTTAGCATACAATTCACTTAAGCCTAAGCGAAAAATTCAATGAAAAGTGACCTGCCACCCCAAGTAATTTGCGGCCCACCAAGTGAAGTGCGGCCCCCCAAGTTGCAAAGTGCCAAAAATTGATAGAGAATAGTGAAGAAATATCAAAAGTAGAGTTGGACATTTGAAAAATGTCCAAAAAAAGACCTGGTAAGGGGATGAAGCAGAGTGTTCGGAGTCAGCACGGATCCCGGAGTCGGTATTGGAGTCGCCTAGCGGCGGAGCGGAAGAGATCAGAGAAAAAGGTACGACTCTGCGCGAATCTCAAAATGAATAGATATTATTATTTTTACAGCCACTTATCGTTTTGAAATCGAAAAAATCGTTCCCGAATGTAAGGTTATTCGTTCTGTCTGTCACGATAATTTATATTGAATTCGTTATCATCATAAAATTTCTTTTGAAATTAAAAATTTATAATATAGAAATGAATTTTGAAACATATCTATTTACAAACCAAATCTACATTTATAGAAGCGAGAGAGCTCGGAGAAAACAGTGTGTTTGGGAAATACACATCTGAAAATTTCAGGTATAACTGGGCCCAAGAACCGAAACGAGAAAAAAAACTATTCACAAAAACAAAAATTAAAAAAAAGTTTTTTCGTTGACCAAAATCGGTGGAAGTCTCCACAAAAAAAATTTTCATTTGGTGGACGTCTCCTCACTATTTGGTGCAAGTGAGCATTTTATTTTGGTGGACGTCAGCTTTTTATTTGGTGGACGTCATCATTTTATTTGGTGGACGTCGTCATTTTATTTGATGGACGTCATCATTTTATTTGGTGGACGTCGCGTTTTATTTGGTGGACGTTAAATATTTCCCCTTAAAAAAAGTCTTAAACTTCAATATAAATGATTTTGAACTCTTGTTTTGCTATTTAAAAAAATTTCTCTTCGTCCGGCATGTTTCTATCTCTTTTTTTACTGATAATCTCGGTCCTTGGAGACTACCTCTACGCCTATATTTGAGATTGTAATGTAGCTAGGCTACTTTCGATGCGACTTTAGATGCAGAAGACGATAAACAGTGTTTTCGACGCCGATATTTATTAAGGCACACTTTAAAAAATCAATTACGCCAATTTGCATAATGCATGCATACGCAAGTAAACTGCCCTCATTACTCACCATTACTCAAGCTATGAATGTAATTCTATCGCTCTTTCAAGACATCTTCTATTTTAGTACTTGTCCGCGCCTATAAGGCTTACATTCTTCCCCTTCTAGAATATGGCTGTGAATTGTGGTCTCCATTGGCCATTGGTAATATTAATGCACTTGAACGAGTTCAGCGATCATTTAGTAGACGCGTATTCGCGAGAGCCGGTCTTTCAACAACCAACTATCTGTCCCGGTGGCGGACTCTATCGCTTTCTACTTTAGAATTTTAAGATTTATATTATTAGAGCTGATATTATTTTTCACCTTAAATTGTACAACATTTCGTCCTTTAAAAAATATATATCGAAAAAATATATCAATAAGCACTGAATATAAAAAGTGTACTTCCTTCAAGGAGAATATTCATTGATATAGTGGATTTGATTATTCAAAAAGCTCAACTTATGGAAGATCTCAAAGTTACAACCTTAAATGTTATAGTAAGAACTCAAACATAGTTATGAGTTTTTTTTACTTTGAGGAAACTCGATCTTAAATTGAGTTATTCAAAATAATAAAAAAGTTCTCGAGAAGCCCCTCGGTCAAATTTAAATGAATTACAACAATAGGCATTAGTGAAAAAATAATAGGAAGGAATATTGAATTATAACCCGAGAATTCCAGTAAAATTCAGAGACCAAAGTGAAGTTATGAAAAAGGGTTCTATAATTCAAGAGAGTACGTTCAAGTCAGAGGACATAGCAGATTAAAATTAGATCAGTTGAAGGTTACTGTAGGAGATGAAAACTCAATCATAAGAGAGAACAACAAGGGTGATTCCGTGCAAATTTTCTGGCATGCTTGAGTGTGAGATATGTTGATCAGCTCCAACTCGATTAGATGACGAGATTCGAGGAAAAGAGCCTTCGTTGTACTTCGCGAGCATGTGGGGGAAAAGTGAAGTATATGCTCGCCTTATTCTGTTCCTGATTTCTTACAATGTTTGTTGTGCTCAGCGTGTGATTTACAAGAGTGGCACAGTGAAATTTATTGAATTGAAGAGTATATACAGTGATACGAGAGAATAAAGAATAAAGCAATAGTGATACGAGAGCAGGAAAGAGAGAGAGAGAGAGAGAGAGAAGTTAATTATTATTTAAGGAATTAGTATAAGCAATTTTTAATATTACTTGTTCGTCGAGTAGAGACTGGACTGAAGGGCGCAGCAACGAGGAAGGACTACAATGGGAGCACTTAACTGGCTCAGACGGGGAGCACTAACTGGCTCGGATGGGGAGCACTGTTCTGGCTCGGATGGGGAGCACTAACTGGCTCGAATGGGGAGCAATAACTGGCTCGGACAAGGAGCACTAACTGGCTCGGATGGGGAGCACTAACTGGCTCGGGGTCAGAAGAGCAGGAGGAAGGCAACTTGCAAGGGGCAACTTGAAGCGAAGGAAAAACTTGAAGGAATGAAAAGAATGTGGAAGGTACTTTAGGGCGGGGCAAGAAATAAGAAGAGAGAGAGTAAGAGACACACACATACAGTGGAGCGAGAGAACACACAAGGGCGAGAGAAAAAACATATCTTTTAAAAATTACGTGTCGTGTCTAAAAAACACGACATTCTGCGCGCCGACGGCCGAAGAAGGATATCCATCCAGAAGATCCGACCTCTTGCTCTCACCGTCCTCTGCCTGGAGGCGGGTGTTGCCCCCAGACATAAGAGCCAGGGAAGAGGACCTGGGCGGAGGACTGAAGGTGTCCTCCGCTACGGTTCAAACCCACCTAGTCACCACTACATGGTCCACCAAGAAACGAGCGTTGTCGACCGATGTAGACTTTCGGGGGCTCTCTTGTTCGGCGAGTATAGATTTCTTTAAATCTCTTACTACCTAAGCTTCATAACCAAAGTTCATCTACTTAACAAAGTGTGATAATTCTAGAGTTGTGCTTAACATTTTTATCAGGTCTATCAGCAACAAAATTATTTAGAACGTTCCAGCAACTCCAATACCAAACAATAATACTTGAAGGCAACAATCAAAATTATTTAGAACGTTCCAGCAACTCCAATACCAAACAATAATACTTGAAGGCAACAATCAAAATTATTTAGAACGTTCCAGCAACTCCAATACCAAACAATAATACTTGAAGGCAACAATAAAAATTATTTAGAACGTTCCAGCAACTCCAATACCAAACAATAATACTTGAAGGCAACATTTCGAAGGTAACAAGAACATTACAAAAAGTTCAACAATTCTGTCTTCTAAGCAGCTATTTATTTCTTATTAAAACATCCCCTCTTAGCGGGAAACTCTCTCGGCTTGTCCGAGTACTTATGCAAGCTACTATTGTGCAATTCGTTCATTTGCTCATGCGTCTTTAGGTTCGCACATTTGTCTGCATTACAACTGCCTGCACAATAGCATCTTTTCGAACTCGCTACTTGTGTTTCCACGTCTCTATGGAAACCATGGTTCAGTTTCGTACATTTGGCCGTTATCTTGTTCAGTCCCACTCTTATTTCTCCAAGAATCTGACCATCTCGATTTTTGATTGCAATGCAAGCTCGCGCTTGATCTGATTGAATTTTAGAATGACTTGATCAAATCTTGAGCAATTTCTTTCAGTGCATTCTTTGTGGATGGTTTCGACATACACCACATCTTGACAACCATCTGCTCCTCGTGACAAGAGTATCGTCACGGCAATCACTCTGAAATAGACATACTCTTCAACTGAATAGACACATATGAGAAAAAAAATCGTTATTGTTCAAGATGAGATTAGATAAAGTCACCTTTCCAAATACACAATTTCTTTGATGCCGCCCGCTTCTCTTAGGGGAATCCTTCCTTTTATAACCCTTTCGTTTATACTGAGTCTTCTTTTTAGCGCTTATTTCCGCCTCGTAACAGGGTACGCCTTTCATGAAATGACGGAATATCCTGGTAGATTTACAGACTGTACCCTGTGTTGCTGCTCTAGTGTTCAGTTTTGAAGAGAGTGACATTCGTGCGAGCAGTACTAATATTTTTTAACTTCTTCAATTAGGGTAGAGTTGGTTGTGGAGGAAGAGGCCAAGCTTGGAACTTCTTTATACAATAGTGGCGTAAACTACCATTCTGCCACAACCGGAATAGTCGGATATCATACCAGGGTAGCAAAAGAAGTTTTACGATGCACACGAAAGAATAAGATCACGGACTTTGTAACAGTCGCAGTAGCCAGCTGTGGATCGTAGTGGGTGTTGCGGTTGGCCTTTTCTTCGTAATATCCGACAGCTCGGTTGTTTTGGAACCACGTAGTGACCTGATATAAAAGTTTTTTTTTAAATTATATATAAAAACTATATTTACGATAAAAAAAACTGTTGTTTAGAGAACTAAGCAGAAGTGTAGCAAATGAGAGAACTCAAATCTGAAAAAAATATAGATAATCTAAAGAAGAAGCCTAGAAATATTGAAATAGCGGTAATGACTTGAAAGGAACATTCGAGACTATGCGGTAGAAATTTAACCTTCTACCTCACTCAAAAAAGTTGTGAGTGTGAGAGAGTCCAACCTGATTGGGAGTGATTCCTATCCCTTGAGCCAGCCGTTCTGTCTCCTTCCCTCTAATGTAATTCGTAATGGCATACACGGACTGCAGAGCCTTCCGCTGCTTCCGACTGTAGTCTCTCTTTTTCTTCGTCACATCAGCAAAGTTTCTATAAAGTGTGCTTTCAGGCTCGAAGCTTTCTGTTACAAAGCCTGAGGAAAAAGGGGAAAAGACAGTAGACATTTACGAGAAAAATTATTGATTAATCACAAAAGTTTATTTCTTTACAATAAAAATATAGAGTCAAGTGACTTCGTGAATATATTTTTTCGACATCCAATTCAATGCAGAGAAAATTTTCTCTATTTTCTCTATCATAAGAATAGACAGTGTGGGCGGGAAATAGTTTTCAAATAGCAAAATTAAAAAGATTATAAAAATTTACCGTTCTTGGGATAGGGCCCGAAGTAGTCACTCTGTGAAGGCTGAAGAGTTTGATTATCCGGGTACGGGGCTTTTTCATGATCCATGAAGAATGTTGATGACAGTGGAATTTGAGCAGAGAAGCGAGTTAGAGTTCCGATTAACTGAACTCAAGTTCGTAATAGTTATTCATGTGCGCTCTGGAAGATTTATATACTGCATTCGTGGTTGAGTTCCTGGGGGGAAACAGTTAGCAAAGCTAATTTTTTAAGTTGGTAGGCGGAAAGAGAAAGCGAGAAATCATAAAAAATAAGGATTATACGGATACCAGGTTGTAAGCTAATGGTTGTAATTAAAATTCTTATTAGTAACATTATTTGGCTGAGCCTCAATGGCTTGTCCAGTAACGCCCAGTTTGGATGACGAAAGCAGAAAGAAGGAAAACGGTGGGGCGCATAGAGAGAGATAGAGGTGAATGAGATAGAGAGAGAAGGACAGAAAGAAAGAGAGAGAGTGAGAGAGAGAGAGATATTTAAAGAAAGAGGCAAAAGCAGACAGAGAGAAGAAGAGAGAGAAACTAAAGAAGTACTTAAAGAGAATGATTCAGACGGAACAACCTATAGAGAAATGGAGAAACAGTGAAAGAGACAAAAAAGAGGGGAGAGAATAAAAGAGAGTGAGTGAGTGAGAAAGGCAAAAAAAGAGAGAGTGAGATAAGGAGAGAGATCATGGACAAATACGCGAAGATTTAGTAAGAAAAATTAGAAACCGGATGGCTGCCAATAATCAAAGTGCATGGTAGGGGAGCTTCTCAGTTAACTTCATCAGGGCCGTCTGCAACGGATGTATCCATTCCTTCGCAGAGTTCGGATTCCAGTACTCGATCAAGATGAAGATAACATCCTGGTTTGTGTCTGCTCGCTCCACCACTGTTATCAGCTCTGCTTTCGTCTCGTATGCAGCCGCCTTCACGAACTTGATTCCTTTGAGATTGGTCGTCACTCTCGCCGGTGCTATGATCAGCGCTCTGCAACATTTGTAGCATAACTTTCTGTTTCCTCTTCTTGACCGTTCCAAAATTCTCGTTCGCCATCTCTTTCTTTACCATTTTCAACTGATCGAAAGGTATAGTCAACATCCGTTTGCTTTGTATCCCAACTACCTTCGCCGAATTCTCGCTCACCGTAACTACTCTATAAGGCCCGTCCGAATCACTTGTTAGTTTCGGAAACTCAATGTTCGTTCGCTTTCTCGCTCGGTACTCTGACGAAAACTCTATCGCCAGCTCTGGGGTATACTTTATTTTCCACATGATGTCTCTTATCATTTTATCTTTTCATCAACTCCCTTTCTCCTTTTTATTTTTCTTTCACTGTTTCCCAAATCAGTCTCAGTCCCTCAAACAAGTCTGTTTTGTTCTCTTCTGTCTCGCAGTACTTCCCTCTTTTCTTGCCGCCCCTATCACCGAATGGTTTGGGATCTCTTCCGAAAATAATAAAATGTGGGCTTTCTCCTGTTGTCAAGTGTGGAGTGATGTTGTATGCGCACACTACAAACGGTATTAGTTCGTCCCATTTGTCGAAATCTTTCACTTTTTTCTGTAGCAGTGCGATGAGAGTTCTATTGAACCTCTCCGTTAGTCCGTTCTCCCTCGGATTATATCCTTTTGTAACTGTGTGATTGATCTCTAACGCTCCAGTGATGTCACTTATGACTTTATTCGTAAATTATGTTCCTTGGTCGGACAATATTGCTTCGGGCATTCGTCCCATCTCTACAATCCATCTAGTAACCAGCATTTTTGCTACCATACTGGCACTCTTGTCTTCAATGGGATATGCCGCTCCGTACTTGCTAAAAGCATCAATCACTGTCATCAGAGATCTATTACCTGAGAGGGCTTGACCGATTTCCAGAATGTCTATTCCCACTATTTCGAAGGGTTCTTGAGATTCCACAGGCTTCAGGGGAGGAGTCATGATCTATGCTGGGTTGAAAAGGGCACATTCCGTGCAACTTTCGATACTTTCTTCAATATCTTTACTCATGCTTTCCCTATGTTGTTATTTCATTTCTTTGAACAAGTCTTCTCTCAACTCTTTTGGCACGTAATATTTTTTTCTCCCTTAGCTCCTTCTACCTGTAACAATCCATCGGATGTGACACTCCATCTCAATCCTTTCTCACGCAACTTCCTTTTTATCTTCTTTTTTATCATATTCTATCATGTGTTTTGTGAGTAAGTAAAAGTCATGTCTCATTCTAGTCTTCTTGTTAAGCATGATACGAACCCGTTTTACGGCACAAGGAACCGAATACAATGCAAAGGGTCCACAAAAGCTGCCTCCTATCCCAAAACAATCAATCCCGTAAAGGAAAAAAACAGGAGGAGGGGAGAGATTAGGGGACGGACGCCCGGGGACGGACAGGAGTCCGTGAGGCGTTTGATGCCAAATATATCGATTACACATTTGGCATCAAACGCCCCACGGACTCCTGTCCGTCCCCGGGCGTCCGTCCCCTAATCTCTCGCCTCCTGGCTCCATCTTTTTCTGCCTTTCATCTTCTGGGATCTGGGCGGGTCTCTGGGTATCGTTATCATCGGTGGCTCTTACGGTGGGCGGTATCGCGGGCTCCCTCAGAGCTTTCTCTCTCTTGATGGGGCTCCCTCCCTACCAAGTTTTAAATTGAAAACTGCGGCGCGATGCGAATCGCATAGCCTTTGTGATAGCCTTCACAGTGAAAGCATAATAAATATTTTACTTCTGCAACCGGTAGGTTGTCTTGCAGAATAAAATATTATATACTCGCATTAATAAGAATGATTCTGAGATTCACATAGTTTTGTGATATATCTTTTTGAATAAACAAGATATGTTCAACCTCCTTCAGAGAAAGCCTCTGTTTTGACTTAGAAATCAGATATCTTAACCAAAACTTCTCGTACTCTCCAATTGAGTTTGGTTGTTCATGTTTCCCACATTGTAGGTGTGGATTGATTTCCTGAAAATAGAAGACTCCCTACGATTAGTTCAAACGAAATTCGTTTAATCGCACGAAAAAAGCCTGCTCAACAACGCGATCTAACTGGGTTATTTTATTCATTTATTGAAATACATTTTGCAATTAACAACACGAGGAAGATTCTGCTGACAAAAATATTGGAAAAAACTGGAGAGAAAATAAACAACAACGAGAAAGAACGACTATCATAAACTGATGTGGATGTTTAAGACCTCTGGAACATCCAGCAATGATAAATTTATCCGAAAACTCAGAATGGTTTGATTCCTGAGAAGAATGACCGGTAATTTCATGAGAAATCGAGATATCCGATAAGCAAGAGGATTCAGGATGAGAGTCGGAAAATGTTATCCGCACATTCAGAAACAACCGCTCAAATACCAGTACCCGGGAACGCCTATCTCGCTGATAAATTTTCGTTTTAAAAATGTATCTTACATCTCTCAGCCTTACATTTTTTTCTTTCCGAAAATCGTGAATAGAGCAGAATTCCAGAATACACAGCTAAGACAGAAGAGTGGAATGATAAATCTTCAACCGCTCAGTAACACAGTTCAAAGTCAGTGACGCCTGGTTGAAATGACAATTAAACATATATTATTTATAGCGGAAAAATCTCAAAGTTAAATTTTCTGAAACTACGAGAGTGAAATTTGAGAAAAAGACTTCATTCGGAATTTTGTGCTTTGTTGATATCAGAAATGCGTCGCGTGTGAAGGAATCAAAATCAGGAGATATGTAAGAAAAGAAAATGGGATGAGAAGTATAGACAGAAAGGAGAGAAGGAGAGAATAAGAGAGAGAGAATGCTAGTGAGAGAAATAAACAGAGGTATTGAATGAAATCCATCACACGGGCAAAAATGGCACTCGGCCGGGACCCTCCGTTACCTCACCGGGGATTTTAGAGCGTTACCAATACATCAACCGAGCACACATTGTCTCATACGATTTCTTGCTATGTCAAAGGCACAATGACCGTTCTTTCTAGTCACTTATGCTCATGAAGCAATTGCGTCATGAAAGGAATGTAACTCCACAATCCATGATAAAGACAGAAAGATGATGGTAGAGAGAACAAATGCTGAATGATGAGAATTCGGCTTTACAGACGTTATGAAGAGAAAGCGGGTAAACAATAAGAGTGGTCACCATGATGTTCCCTAAGATCCATAGTTTAAAGCGACCGCAGGTGGAGCAAAAAAAGATTATCCTGAACGTTGCTGCCGTGCATTGGACATATAAAGAGGACGGCGCATCTCAACGTGCGTTCTATACTAATTGTAAGAATAATTGGAATATTGTGAAGTAATTTTCAACCAAGAAACCTATCATTTGTTTGTAAAGTTAACAACCATGTTGGTACAATTACCAGTGGAACAAAAAACATTGAAGATTAGAAGGAATATTTAGAGTTAGAGGTTTTTTTCGAACAAAGCTTGGAGGATATCAGAAGAGTACTATTATAATCATATACAAAAAGAGAAAGAATTTTGTTTATGAGTAGAAACGAAAAACGAGAATAACTCAACAATGTTAGTTGAAGTTTCCTTTAAGATCCTTTTATCCAAGGATTTTATAAAATAGAAATAATAGAGAGATGTATATAGAGATAGGAAAAGAGAAGGAAAAAAGAGAGAGAGAAAGAGAAAAAGGGATGAGAGAAATAGAGAAGAAAAGAGAAAAACAGAGGAGGAAACAGAGAGACTGAACGATGCTACGATAGAGACGAAGAGCGAGAGAGACAAAGAGAGAGCAAAAGATTGATGAAGAGACATCTCACTAAGTATCTGTTACTCTCTCTATCTGTTGTTGGTTCTTTTCTCTCTGTACTTCTCCATCTTCTATCATCCTCGTCTCTCACTTTTCGCTTCTGTCATACAGCCCTCACCCTAATTCCTCCACACGCAACGCATCTCGGCTACGCAGCTGTATCGATTATTTTAGATTATCCAGTCTCAGAACACCAATGAAGAATACTTTATGATGCCCTAAGCTTATTCCAAGTTGACTTCTATTTTCAGCTCTCCCTACGAGTTTTCAAGAGCGTTTTTTGCCTCCATAATGTTATCTCTTAACCGCAATTAGTCTTTCTTGGTCTCTTTTTAAAATTATGAGAACAAAACTTTTTGCTCACAATGAGCTATAGTACTTAAAAGGTCACTGTTGTACTTTTACTGATATCCCGAGTTTTTTGACGTGTTAGATTAGGAGTGAGTTTTCCCGACTTATGGAGCGTTAGAATTCAACTTTTCACTTTCTCAGCGTTATCTCTGCTAAATGTTCTCGTAGAACGCTCCAATGTCTCACCACGAATTACCGTGAGAATGAAAATAAACTTTTATATTAACGTCCAACAGTAAAAATTATAATATAAAAAGACCGTAGTCCATTTTTATTCTCATGTTAATTCGTGGTGATACATTGGAGCGTTCAACGAGAACACTCAGCATAGATTACGTTGAGAAAGTGAAAAGTTGAATTCTAACGCTCCAAAACTCAACTCCTATTTTTCCTGAATTTTTTTTCGCACTTGTATGTGACCAACAAAAGGTGGATTTTTTCTGAAAAGTTGACGGTTTTTAAAGTATTTCGCTAACTTATGCTCATTTGATACCTAAAAAATCGGTACTTTTTCGGTTCATCGGATTTTCGCGTCGCGGTCGCTTTGCGGCCCCCTTCGCGCCGTACGGCCTCGTTAGCTAAGCCGTACGGCCTCGTTAGCTAAGCCGTACGGCCTCGTTATCGTAAACTTTTACTAAGCCTAAGCGTTTTTTAATGTAAAAATAACTTTTTGATGTAAAAATAAAACGCGAAGGGAAGCGCGACGCGAAAATCCGATGAACCGAAAAAGTGCCAAAAAATCATAGGAATCAGTATACGAGAAGCGTATACATACATACATATATTGTTAATACATGCTCGGTACGGTTTTAGCATCGAAGGGAGAGGCCAGCTTTCATGTTTTGTCTTAAACGATCTCTATAGCCTTCGAACTGTGTGTCTAAACAGTCTTCCGATTCCAGCCATCTCCGCACCTATAATGTGGAAACAAGGACTGTACAAACCTCAATGGAAGTCAAGGCCTGTTACCGAGGCTTCTAGTGTCAACTTTGAGATGATTATCGAATTCAGTGAAGGTAAGGCATCTTTTTTTCAATTTACGTAAGTTTTTTTTAACGTTCCCAACACTATCACCAGCAAAATCTCTGCTTTCCCCCTCATACAAAGGCTTGAGCAAAGAAGGGTTACGGGGCGAGCGGGAGATTTAGTGGAGGAAGTGTGCGTTTTGGCCCCAATGTGAATGTACCCCAGACACAAACAAAGTATTCAATGATCCATTTATTGCGGTATAAATATTACATTACAAAATGGCATCAAAAAACGCACATAAGGGTTATAAACCCAACTCTGCAATTTCTTAAGGACCTTGCAGAGTTGGGTCTCCTCTTCCTCTCTTCTCCCTGGCTCCGCCCAATATCCTGGCTTATATAGTGGTCATGTGGGTATGGCTTTCATATCTCCTCCTCCTGCGTGATTAATAATATAGGACGATGATGTATTATATAATAGGTCGACCATTTCACGACCTCAGGCGTGACAACTCCTTCCCTCGGGAAAAGTCCGCCCCGGAATTCTTATTTATATACAGCGTCCCGAGCCGGTGGTTATTTCTGCAAAAAAATAAAATTTTTGTTTTTTGTTTATGCGAAAGCATTGAGTGGGCCAAAATTAAACCTACCTGGCTAATCTGCAGCTTCGCTAAGCTTTATAGTTACCTTTTATACCGTCGATTCCTCTTTGTTTTCCTTTCTTCCACAAACATTAAGTAGTTGTTGATCATTTACAGGGTAACCATAAATTACATGGACAAATGTAAATGTCTATTTCCTTTCAAAACGAAATTCATATCTTGGTATCATAACATACTTTATCACAATATATAACCAACAGTTATGCACAATCATGTTCGATATGGCCATCTCTAGCGCGAACGCATGCCGAACGCATTGTATCCACATACCAGTGACCGCAGGTAGTCGTTGTCGAGTTCGTCCCATGCCTTCAGAAAAAGGCACGCAGAGAATCGAGAGTGTGGTGGTGGATAGCTCCAACCTTTGCCTGCATGACGCCCCAGACGCTGAAGTCGAGCGGGTCCAGGTCGTTTAAATTCGATGGCCATTCGGAAGTGCTTATGAAGTTTGGGGTGTGTGTGCGCAACCACTCTTGTGCGATTTGACTTGTGGGCAGGTGCCGAGTCCTGTTGAAAGGTCCAATCAGCTCCATTATAGTGTGTCCTAATCCAGGGCTCTACCACGTTTTCGAGGATCTTCTTTACGTAGAAGTTGGCATCTATCTTCACACCAGGGTCGACGAAAACCAACGGCGTTTTGCCCGTTGCGCAAACATCTCCCCAAACCATGAGGTACTTGGGGTGGCTGCTTCTTCCGACTGTGATTCCATGCTCAGCTGCTCCATTACGATCGTGAGCAAGTATTCTGTCGTTTTGAGAATTCACCGACATCTCGATGGTGAATATTTTTTCATCAGTCCATAGCGTACGGAAATGCTCGGTCCGCGCCCATCGTTGCAACAGATCTTTGCACCGTTGATGTCGAAGAAGCTTCTGTCGAGCATCCAATCCATGTCGTTCCTGCATCCTGTAGCGGTACATCCCGAGACGGTGTTTCATTATCAGTCGCGTTGTTTCACGGGAGATACCGAACGACGAAGCGAGCTTCCTCATGAAATGTTGAGGATTGTGTGCGATGCGTTTCCGGAGAATGCTCCTAATGTCAGGCGTGTCGGATGTCGGTGGAAGACCTATTCCTGCACGGTCCTTGCCATCGGTTGTCTCCCGAAGACGATCGATGGTGGCGTAAACAGTTTATCGTGGAGCATTGAGTCGTCGCGCAATGTCCGCTCTTGTGTGACCGGAGTTGTGCAGTGCAAGGATCGCAGCACGAAGAGGACTTGATTTCACCATAAATGTACAAATAAAGCTAGAGTCATGAAACTTGAAACAAGAAACAACCAGTCTCAGAGAATTATCATGGTAAGCTGAAAATGAAGACCGGTCAACTGTGTCGCGCAATAGAGCGCGTTCAAAACTTGTCCAGGTAATTTATGGTCACTCTGTACATCTGTGCGTACTTCTTCTCCTGCAATCAAACGTGTAATGGTTGAATTTGAATTGAAATAGAACAAAGTGGTGGAAACCCTTTTCTGAACCTCATTTTCCGCTCAGATTCCATCTTAGACTTGTCCTTAGGTGATCACTTTTTAAAAAAATTTCCAGCCAGCTTTTCGAACATGTCGCTTCCCTCAATGACTACCCCACGACCGTCTTCTACCAGCTTCTAGAGTTGAAGCAAGAAACGGGCGCCTCTCTCCTGGAAGATATCATGACAGCGGTTGCGAGAGATGAAGAGAAGTTTCCGTGCAGCAGAAGTTATGTTCATAACTTTTGGAAACAATTAGAGGGAGTGGTTACTGATGGAGCTAGCGTAATGACTGGCACAGAATTGGGTTTAGCTGGGCTGCTCAAAGCAGAATTAGAACGTAATCAACCTGATAAGAAAATTCACTTTATCCACTGTGCAGCACACAAACTTAATTTAGTCTTGAAAAAATTTAAAATGCCTCATAGAGAACTTTTTAATGCTATATATAGCACAGCGTACCGAATTTTCGGAGATGCCAGAAACCATAAAAAAATGGATTTGTTGCGAACTGCTACTATTGCTTTGGGTCTTAAGCCAATGCGTATCAAAAAAGTATTCGATATCCGTTGGAGCGAAAGCGAGTTTTCCTGTTTACAAACACTACTTCGGATGTACAACCCAATTCTCCTGGCGGTTCAAGAGCTGGTTGCGGATAAATATTTGAAGAAAACTTCTAGGGGGATTTACAACGATATAGCTTCTCTCGGGTTCGTTTTGCGTGATCCACATGTTTATATGTCTCTCGTGTCTTGGTATAAAACCTTAGAAGTTCTAACTAAGTTTTCTAAAAGTCTGCAAGATGGTAAAGTTTTGATGACAGATGTGAACTCCGAAGTTATGGAGGTAGTTAAAAAACTTAATTCAAATGTGGCTACTAACAAGGCAAATACCGAGAAGATTGCTATGTCAAAAGAATTCGGTTTGCGTTGTGTGACACCGGGAAGGCGAAATGAGAGAGAATGCTCGCCAAAAGAATTGGACTCAAAATTAAAAGACTTAGTTCTAAGGCTGAAGACTTCGAAGATCAATAGTAACCGAATGATTAAAGCTACCTCAAGGCTGCCTGAAGTGAATGCGATTCTAGAAGCTGGTGGCGACATAGATCTTCGAGATATGAATGTTTTGGCAAGGGCACAAGACTTAGAAAATTTGCTCAAGGAACTAGAATTGTATGAGGAGTTCATTGAGAGTTCTCAGGCGGCATTTCTTGGTGTAGAAAAAGTAGCTAGGATCAGAGCACGAGAAAAAATGTCTCGTCTCACAGAGACTCTCGCCAAGTTGAGCTCAAACACCGAAGATGTGGATATTTTATCCAACGCTAACTATCCCTTTGTTCTACTAACATACTATACAACGGATATTAAGCATCTTTCAGTTTTCAAATCTGATACTAATGAAGCGCTAATGAATTCGTTAAATGAACGATTTTTCCATTAAAAAGTTTCGGATTATTTCTTTTTCCTGGATTCAGACTTTTTAGCGGATGTAATTAACTATGGTTATGACTCGGTGTATGACTCAAATAATTATGTGAACAAAGAAGCAGAGAAAATGAATACCTTTTACTTTATAGGGAATAAAATCGATCTTGAATTACGGAGATCAAGTATAGCCAAGAGCATCTCTTCATTAGAGCAGTTTTACGAAAGGACTGGTATTGTTCAAGCCGTATAAGACTTTTTCATGCATTTGAAAGAAAACATTGAAACATTTACTCAATCGGCGAACATACATTCGTCACATTGCACTGAAAAATTGAAAAAAGCGAGAGAACATACAAGCATGATGATCATCCACTGCCTCTTGACGCTTGACGACACGAAAAGTTTCATGTCTGCTACCGTCAAAAGATTGCTCCAAACTGCTCTTGTAATTCCAACAGGAACTGCTTCTGTAGAACGCTCCTTCAGTATTCTCAACCAAGTCAATACAAATGCTCGAAGTGGGATGTCTCTGGATCTCTTGGACAACCTCTTGAGGTTCAAATTATGTTTCCAATAAGAAATTATTTTTATAAAGATCTTGTTTTTTACATTTGTTTCTAACTTCCATGTCGTTCCCTCCGGTTACAAAAATTTGTTTCAGAGTGAGAATGAACTCGGGTGACATCGCCAACTTCCCGGCAGATAAAATAGCACGACAATGGCTAAACTCAGAGAATGAGTTTAGTGGGTTGAAGTCAGATGAGAGGAAAGGTGCACCGCACCGACTCTTCTCGAAAAGTTCCGTGAAGCTGTCTTAGGAAACGACAAGAAGTTTTGGAGCGATCGTGAAATGGAGCAGGAAGAAGAGGATTATGAAGAACATACGAGTGAACAAGTTCAAAGTCATCGAATTAAAGTTGACAAACTGATTTTAGACAGATATGAGAAAAAAAGCCGTTTTTTCTTGTTTGAACAAGAAGAACCATGAGTACAAGGCTCTCGCCGACTTCCGATTCATGTTTTTATTGGTGTTGAGAAATAAAAAAGTTCTTTACTAAAAGTCAGTATCATCTCTATTGATTTTTAAGTATTAGATTTTCCTGTTTTTGATCACGCATCTCATTTCGTTCTATTCAGTACTCATTTTCTATATCAGTATAACTATGTCATGACACAATCGGTTTTCAACAAGTACTTCTTCCTTTGAAAAATTGGTCCCAAAATTCTTGTCTATTCATTTCTGTTTTGCCATGAGATGACTCTTCTAATCGTGAATCTGGTGCCGGAAAGTCCGCGCTTTGTTGAACGATTGAGTCTCAAACTCTCCTACCGAGGGGGTTTCGGCCTCGTTTCAGTGGCCTAACCTTGGTAATGGAGGAATCTAAAGCGTTGAGAACCTCATGAGTCAGAGCGCGCCGGACTCATTTTCTGTCTTTATGACCTCAATATGGTCAAACTTTCTAAAATATTTGATAACGTTAGCCTCCTTGTAAGGTAGTTAATTGTGAGTCCTCCTCAAAATGATCACGTCATGACATAGTGATGCTTATATTAAAATATTAATTAATAAGTATAATGAAACGGAAAGCGTTACCTAAGAAAAACACAATACTCGAGACTTGATTGAACTCCGAATGTTGTATATTGAGTAAATGTTATCCGATTACCATGTAAATCTTTTATCGACTGATGTATTATTAAAGTTAGTAGAACCAGTTCTGTTTTTTTCGCATTTCCTAATTAGTTAGAAAATATATAAATCGATATGTAGAAGACAAAAATTCCCACCAGTTAATAAAGTCATCTTGAAAAACGTTAATTTGTAGCGTCTACGGTAAACGCGGAAAGTAGGGAGCATCAGAACTGATTTGATCAGCTTGTTATAACAAATTGAAATGAGTAACAGAAAAAGAGATAAGAAGACTAAAACATAAAAGAGTAAGAAGGGATAAAATTGTAATTAGGTAAACACGGACCAAAAAAAGAATCTGGAGCTTATAAAACATAGTTTTTTGCAACGACGACTGAATAAATGGAAGTAAAAATGACTTTAAATGAATTCTACAACCAAAAAAACCCTAAGCGCATAGATTCGGGCAAAGATTGTACATCTCATAGAAAAGTTATAAGCGTTAGAAAACGAAAAATTTTACCTAAAACGAGAGGTCTTTTTAGATAATTTTTTTCATCTGCTTTCAAATTTTTTTCCTTGTTGAAATCTATGCTCAAATGTTCAAAAAAAGTTGAATTTTTTTACCATGTCATCATTTCCAATCAAAAGTTAGTATTCATTCTTTCTCAGGCTTTTAAAAAACTAACCCGCACTTCAAAAATCATGCAAAAAATAAAATCTCGGAGAAGAGGTTTTTTTAAAAAATTTTTTTTTATTTTGTAGATTAAAAAAAAAAAAAAACATGCTAAAAACCAGGATAGATTGTGGGGTAAATAAAAGAACTACAGGCTGAGCAAGACTTAACCCGCACTTTGCTGCGGGTTACGTCTTGCTCAGCCTGTATTTTTCTCAAATGACCCACAATCTATCCTGGTTTTTTTTAGTATATATATATTTTTTTTTATCTACAAAACAAAAAAAATTTTTAAAAAAAAACCTCTTCTCCGAGATTTTATTTTTTGCATGATTTTTGAAGTGCGGGTTAGTTTTTTAAAAGCCTGGGAAAGAATGAATACTGACTTTTGATTGGAAATGATGAGATGGTATGAAAATTCAGCTTTTTTCGAACATTTGACTATAGATTTCAACAAGAAAAAAAAACTGAAAGTAGATGAAAAAAATTATCTAAAAAGACCTCTCGTTTTAGGTAAAAATTTTCGTCTTTTAACGCTTATAACTTTTCTATGAGATATACAATCTATGCCCGAATCTATGCGCTTAGGGTTTTTTTGGTTGTAGAATTCATTTAAAATCACTTTTACGTCCATTTATTCAGTCGTCGTTGCAAAAAACTATGTTTTATAAGCTCCAGATTATTTTTTGGTCCGTGTTTACCTAATTACAATTTTATCCCTTCTTACTCTTTTATGTTTTAGCCTTCTTATCTCTTTCATTTCGTAGAGGAAAAGCAAATAAATAAGAGGTGCAAATGAAGAAAAGTAATCGAACAGACTCATCGAACATTAAACTTTGTGATTTCTCTTGTGCATTTTTCTCTTTTTATGTTCGCCTTTCGTTCTGAAGTCCTTTTCGCAAACTGGAACTTTTTCGCAAATGTTTTTGAATACGTACCCATTAAAAAAAGCCCTTGATTTTTAGAACTTTGAAGAGAGAGAGAATGAGAGAGAGAAAGGGAGAGACAAAGAGGAAGAGAACGAGGATTGCGGTGGAGAACGGTGCTCAGGCAGCAGCAGCACGACTCTTCTTTTTCTTCGCCTTCTTTCCCATCCAATTCGAAGTATATGTACTTGAGGAGTTTTGAAAAAAGGGAAATATACATAGTTCGATTACTACAGTCGAGACAAAGACAGAGGAATAAAGAGAGTGAGAATGTAAGAGAGGATTGCGGTGGAGAATGGTGTGCAGGCAGCAGCAACACTCTTCTTTTTTTCTTCGCCTTCTTTTTCATATTATTCAAAAATATATGTACTTGAGGAGTTTTGAAGAAAGGGAAATATTCAGAGCTTAATTACTACAGACGAGACAGAGACGGAGTAATAGAGTGAGAGAGAGGAGTCAATTTCATGCAGTTGCGAATTCAGTACAGGCATAATTTTAGGTAAAACAATACGAGAAGAAAGTGATTAGTCACATCTTTTTCTGTCCTGACTCTTCTCATTCTTTTCTGATGCTTTCTTGTCTCGTTTTAAGGATCACCTGACAAATCCCCAACATATCAATTTTTTCTTCGCAAAACAGATTATCTGCTTAAAACTTGATTCGTACATTATGTTGTAAACTTTTAAAACATTCTAAGGAATGTCTTAGAATGTGTTTCATTCAATGACTTCTTTAAGTTGTCTGGTGACTGCTTTGGAGCAAACAAGTTGTTTTAAAATCATTTTATTCATTTCGTTTAGACTCAAAGAGGGGGATAGAGATAGAGAGGGAGATTAAAATAGGCTCCTCTTTCATTTCCTTCCACCCTAACACCCCAATCTCGAACTGTTCCGTAGAAGCAGGAGATCGGAAAGCGCAAGGCAATAGGAAAACAAGTAGAGTCAGCCAACAAGAGACAGAGGAAGGGAAAAAGGAGACAAGAAGAGAGGATTCTTTTTAAATAAGCCCTTCTCGGAACTGCCTCTCGAGTTCTCTTCCTGGTCCTAAAACCTGCAATCATGATTCATGATACTCTTTTTTATTGCAAAAATTTTTTATTTTGGCGTTAAAAATAAAATAGCAACACCCTAAAAAAAATTGGCGATTTCCCCCCCCCCGGTCGCCAAAATTTTTCCGCGCATAAAAAAATTTAAAAAAATTTTTTTTTTGAGTTTTGCGCCAAAATTTGAATTTTTGATTTTGGCGCCAAAAAAAGCGTTTTTTTCTCGCGCGCATAGATTTGAATTTTTCGAAGTGCGCATAGATTTTCTTCTAACCCGCAGTGCGGGTTAGAGAAACCCCTGTCCCTCATCCTGCAATCAGAAAATTTTTATTATGGGAAGACGAAATAAACTTGTGCAATTGTTATAAAAAATAACCTGAGCCGATCTACTCTTCACGGCCTCGCGCTCTCGTTTCGACGTTCTTTCGATACCGCTCCTCCTTATTTTCTTTTCTGCAATGAAAAGATGGTTTTTTTTAACCTCATGACTTAAGGAGAAAAATGGCTTAATGATGATTTCCAACTCTTGATTCGTTCCGCCTCGAGAAGTATGCTGCCAGTGAGGAGTTTTTTGGTCGATTGTGGTCAGAAAATTTAAATCAACTTGAAAATGGATATTTGCAGAATGGAAAAGAAAGCAAATGAGACGAGGAAGAAGAAGGGAAGGCCAAAAAACACCGGCAAGAGGAGACCGAGAGAG
Source organism: Allodiplogaster pararmata (assembly GCA_964056735.1). Taxonomy (NCBI): domain Eukaryota; kingdom Metazoa; phylum Nematoda; class Chromadorea; order Rhabditida; family Diplogasteridae; genus Allodiplogaster; species Allodiplogaster pararmata. Next base: position 21,663,736 of record OZ057403.1, on the reverse strand, counting down.
ACCCCTCCCCACGGGAGGTGTCGAAAAACAAAAAAAACAACCAGGTAGATAAATTGGTACCTTAACCTTATATTAGAAGAGCTGTGGGATCAAAGAACTTACACCGGAAAGTTGTTGATTGAGGGTGAAGATCTACCGATGAACACCAGCTGTGGATACCCATACACTCTCATGGGATACACCAAAGCGAGGCTTGCAGAGGCCAATGGCATCAAAGGTCCAGTTGAGTATCGATATGAGGAGAGAGAGCCGGTCCGGGGTCGGCACTTGCCGACGCCGTAGGTTTCCCTAATCATATTGTATTTCATATAGTAATTTGCCAAGTTTGAGCAAAAGTACCCCTAAACTCAAAGATGACAGATGTCACGGTCGGACGATAATTATTTGTTAATTATGGTTGTTAGTATTGAATGTTAGTATTAATAATATTAAACATAGAACATTCAGATTGTTAAATAATTATTGGTAAATTGTTAGTAAGATATTATGATAGAATACTTTTAGTGAGGCTGATATTTTTTATGTACTGTAATTTTGCTCACGTTGTTCAAACGGGGCAACTTCCCTACCAGACACGAGAGCGGCAGCGTTGCGGCCGCGCGAGAGGATTTCGTTTGGGAAGGGTAATTGAGTTCTTAGTTAGTTGAGGTTGTGATGCTCTGAGAGCAGGTTGTTTGGATATGTTTGTGAGTTGTGTGTGAAGATTTTTGTGTTGAATTAAAGTGAAGAGCAAGGGCAGCCAAGGGGGACTTGATATTCGTCAAGTTTGTCTTGGTTGTGTTTGACGTGGAGTTGGAAGGTGAAGTGAAGACCAAGGGCAGCCGAGGGGACTTGATCGTCTCGGTTGTGTTTGGCGCGGATTTGGTGGTATCAAAAGGAAAGATAAAAATCTGAATTGTGTCTGGATATATATTGAAGAGCAATAAATATCGGCATCTTAAAACTCTGTTTGTGTTCGGCATTCCAAGTGACAGCGTGAACTAATCGCGAACTACATTACACAGACACAAACGAAAAAGTGAAAGAACAAGAAATTGTAAGAATGCAAGATGACAAGGAAGCGACAGCAATGATGAATACTTCTGTGGGCAAAGAAGGGACCTTGGCTTTCACATACACCTTCAACAATGGGAAAGTGAACGATCAAGAACTCCCCATGATACTTGACCTAGCGAGAAACCTCATTGATACTGAAACCTGGTACAAAACTGACAAGAAGTACACTAAGGAAGTCACTCTGATTGGGGAGGAGAAGCATGTTCTAGCGTGGTATTCTATGAAGACCTGTGAACTCGCCCAAGTTCTAAACCTCAAATCGGACCTAGCGAACTACCTGACAATTCATAGCCTGTTGGCTGAAGCAATTTCAATAAGTGGACTACTCGCTTCCGAAAGGGTATCAGCTTACAGCATCGCGAGGGCTGAAGAAACGGGAAAAATGATCAAAAAACTCTCTACTGGACAGACTAAAGAAGAAGTTCGAAAGCTGGTCTCCACCAAAATCTTTCCTCTGGGAAGTGATGAAATCACTCAAGCACTGTTATCAGAAAGCCTTTGGGGAAGAATAATTAAAGGTATATATGAAGAGAAACAGGAGCAAAAAGCCTTCATCAACGTGGCGATCAAAGTGGGAGCTGAAATCCTTCTGAAAGTAGAGGAGCTAAAAGATTCTCGAGACTCTTCGCTGAGAAACATAAAGGTCACCCGAAATGGAATGGCAATTTCGAGACGGAATGAAGGAGGGAGAGGTGAAAGCTCCATCTTTTGCTCAACGACCAACCGCATGACGTCAACCATGAGAGGCACCACTCTAAACTCAAGACAAGCTCGTGCTGTTGGAATGTACGTGGGGACAGGCACGGACATCATCAATGCCGCTATAACTCGGCTCCAACAATTAGACAGCTCCAAAAAAGCCATCAGTGACAGAAAGAAAAATGTGCAAGACAACAATCAGGCCTACTACAAGAGAAAAGCCGTCTCAAAGTTTCATCCATTATCAGGGGCCGTTTTGTTGGCGATGATGGACGCAAGGAGCGAAGAGGACGTGAAGAAAGGGCTCGATGCCCTTATAACCTCAATCGAGGCACTCCCTGGAAAAGTTAGTGTCTCATCCGTCCCACTCCCATTCTTCTACTTCGTGGCGGTAGCAAGAGACCTTGAACTGGATGGGACGAACAAAATGATCAAAGATGTGGGTAAATACACTGTGAGGGCGAGGAACGTGAAGGCATTCTCAAATGAAGAATCCTTCAGAAGATTCTATGTCTGGCTTCGCATAACTTTTTGTACGAGAACCAGAGTATCATCAAAACGGTCTGTGGAGAAAAGATAACGAGAAAAGAATGCATTGTCCAGACGGACAAACCTTTCGCAAAATGGACAACTACGTGGCCACATACAAAGTCTTGAAGGACTTGACATTCGCCCACTTCGCATCAATTGAAAGCAATTCGTCAGACCACCAATCCGGAATGTCAGTGAGTGTTTGGGATGGACGCCCTAGAGCGTTCAACAGAAAGGCGACAATGCAGGCAGCGCTCCAAGCGCCTTCTGTTGAAGGTGCAGCGCAGGCATTATATGATGCCATGATAAGCGAAGACATCAACAAACTCGCCCTTGAGGTGTTCGATGGTGTGAAAGTGAATGAAGGGTTTCCAGAATTGACAAATGCTCGATACTTCAACGAAGTTAAAACACAAGAGCTTGAAGCACGCAAGATGATAGTCAAAAAGATGTAAACAAGGGTTGAATCAGGTGCTGACAATGACATCGAAGAATTCTTCCGAAAAATTATGAAGAAGCGAGGGGACAAATAGGAGCCCCTGCAATTGGAATGTCAAATTATAACGCATTAACCCAAAATTTATTACTAAAAGATTGAAAGTTGCATGCGAAGATTGAACAGATTGTGAATCTGATACCTTTTATAATTGTGATATTCTGGGATGTTTTAAATTTGAAAAAAAAAAAGTATTTGTAATATCGAAACTCACATCTTGTATTTATTGTAATCATGTAATGTAAAACAGTATAAACTGATCTCTTTCTTGTCTGCGTTTCGGGACATTTAAGGCACAGGGACATAAACCCGCGGAACTCTCACTAGTGAGAGTCCGTGGGTTTAGGTGTGGTGCCCCCTGTCTTGCGACCCCAAACTCGAACATAAGGTTGACAAGTTTATTGGGTCAAGACATTATAACATGGATAGCAAGAACGATTTCATTACGATTACGTTATAGAGCATCTGAATCGATAATTACAGTGGAGGCGACAATCACGTTATAAAGTAGCTGAGCGAATTAATTAGCATTAATATTACAAATCACGTACATAGATAACAAGGGGACGAGCAACGGGACCGGAGTCGGGCCCAGTCTCCCTTCTCTCCGTATGACGAGCGAAGGGGCGTATTTATAGTGCCCCACACGAAAGCATTCTCTGGCTTATAAGATGTGATGCAGAGATAGGAATATGGAGCAAGTTCCTATAGCTGAGTAATAATCCTTTCCTCCTTCTACTCCTTTACCTTATTTTCTGCCTAGCTGCCCTAGTGCAGCCCCACCGGTCATGTACCGGTAAAACTAGCTGCTTTGCAGCACCACTGGTCCCGTACCAGTGTTACTAGCTGCTCTGCAGCACCACTGGTCTCCCACCAGTGTAATAGCTGCTCTGCAGCACCACATAACTAACTAATTTTCATTATATTCAATTATTACTAATATTAAACCATAACCATAACCCTTAGACCACATAATCACTTACACACTTATACACATTTCAATCTCTTCATAAAACCACCATATAACACGGCTTCATTACTTACACTGAACTCAAACAATTTTACCCACATACACATCAACCATTAGATGCCTTTTTGCATCAAAATTTATTCTTTCTCTTCATATTTACATTTTTCGTTTTAATTCTACCCACTACTAATATCACCCTTCCAGTATTTGTTTCATATCTCACTTCCCTATTCCAATAATAGGCATTTTCCAACAATTTTTAATTTACCATATCACATGAGATCGGATGACGTTATTTATTCACATAATACAATCACAGACGTGATACCACCCCCTCAGGAATTTGGCGCTTAACCTGAGGGTGAGAATTGGATCACGTCAAATGACAGAGTCCAAGAGGACAACAACCGCTTCTGTTAAATGCGGAGTAGCGCCCGGTGGCCACTGGTTGAGCAGCCAGCGCCATCGTACATTTTGCTCAAAAACCCCCCAAAGAACTTAAAAAATTCACAAAATACTAACACTCCTACTTACCACAGTAAGGTTGATGGTCAACACATCTTTAAGCCGGAAAATTTCTCAGAAATCATAGGATCGAAGTGTAACAATACCCGATGCACTATATGTACTTTAATAAACTTTAAAAATTATGTCACCAGCTGCACTACGAAAAAAGGTTATTGTACTAATAAACCCTCTAATCTAACCTGTACAACCAAAAATGTGATTTATCTTATAACTTGTAAAAGATGTCAATTACAATATGTAGGAGAAACAACTCAAACCCTCAAAAAACGAATTTCACAACATAAATACCACTTCACTAAGAACTATCTGAATACGTTTCTCTGTAAACATTACAAAGAAAAAAATCATTCACCTACTGACATAGAAGTCGACGTTTTAGATTTTGCTGATAATAAAGCGGAACTAAGAAACAAAGAATCCTACTGGATTAGAATTCTACTTTCTGCATTCCCATTCGGACTCAATGATCAGATACAAAATTATGGAATCATTTCAGAAAACCTTGAACCACTTGAAAAGATAAAACACCCATATCATAACTTTCCAGTAAACATCCCTAAACACCCTAAAAGTAGACATAAAAATCGTAAAAGAACGTGTCCAACATACCAAGCTAGAGATTTAGCAACTATCGTTCAAGACATAATAAATGCCAAAGACGGCAGAAATCTATACATGCAATATCAAAAACTTAAAAACAAAGAAAAAGACAAACTTATCGTTTACACTCTCTCAAAAGACTTTCAATCACTCCACAACTACCATAAAATCAGAATTTCTAGCACAATATGCGACTACTTCTGGAGAAAACAAGAACGAAAATTCAAACAGAATAATATCACTAAATTCAACATTAGATTAACTTATCATGGCAAATACTTGGACAACATACCACTCAACCGTATTTTTAATGAAGCCTCAAAAAATCTCAACGAACTTGATAACCAACCAACCAAACCATTCAAATTTCGAACAGTCTACTCTCTCACAAAACCCTTTAGCATTAACATATTTAATTATAACAAATTCCTTAAAAAATCTAAATCAGAAAAAACGCAACCTGATACTCGACAATGACTGTACATGCCTTAAATACTCTGATATCATCGATGTAAATCTAGGACACGTTTGCTCAGGTAGTACAAACATAACTTCCAATCACCACTTACGTACAATTCTAAATAAAGGTACTAAATACAGAATCAATCAGAATATACCCATTGATACAATACTACAAGAAATAATAAATGCTTTTCTAGAAACCACTAATCGAATCACCAAGGCCTATATCCCAAACAACACTAGTCGTTCAATTATATTAAACAAATTCCATTCACACTGCATTCCCAAAATAAAATCCTATATGGAAAGATTCCACTATATTGATTATACAGACTACCAGGACATCTACAATAGCATAGCTGAGATTCAAAAACACTTCATTATAACACCTATGTATAGACAAAGCGAACAATAATTACGCTTTCATATGTAAGAAAATCTACCTCAAATTCATGGACGCAGAAATGAATACAAATGAAAATGATATAAGAACATATGAACCCACTACACTCAATATCCTAGAGATCATCAACAACCACCTCCAACGAACCAAAGAATATAAAATCAACACATCAAACTACAGCACCTTCCAAATTCCACAAGTATATGGTATACCTAAAATGCATAAAACCCCAATCAAATTTCGCTTTATCACAGGCGCAGCTAATAGCAGCCTATAGCCACTATCTAAAGAACTTCAATTAATCCTAAAACATTTATCAAAACATTTTAAAAATTACTGTAAACAAACATCAGAGAGAAATGGCACCAATCATCTCTTCTCTATACTCAACACAACTCCTGTCATACATAAAATTAAACTATTAGATAATAAACCTAGACAAATATATTGCGCAGATTTCACATCCCTTTTCACCAATCTCCCCCACGATGTTATCAAAAACTTCATGAGCAAAGTCATAAAACTTTGTTTTAATAACTGCGGCTCCCGTGCCATAACCTTAAAAGGTATTAGCACTTACTACACTAACGACACTTCTCAAAAAAGGACTTACCTTCCTTATGAAATCTATAAGATGCTAACTTATATACTAGATAACAGTTATGCACTATATAACAAAACTATATTTAAACAAAATAAAGGCATACCACAAGGAAACAATGCTTCACCACAAATCGCTGATCTCACACTAGCTATGATGGAATTCTCTTATATAAACAAAAATATTACCAATACTCATATTCTTAAAAACTCTTTAAACTGTACTTTCAGATATATAGATGACCTATTTCACATATCGGATAGAGTCGATCAATTCTACTCCATCACTAAAGAGATTTATGACATTTCACTCACACTTGAACAAACAAATAATGAACCAACTTCCGCTGAATTTCTAGATCTTCTTATCAAAATTGAACATGACGGAAATATTAAATTCAATCTATATAATAAAACTGATTTTTACAGCTTTAAAGTACTCAAATATCCACACTACTCCTCAAACATACCCACTAACATAGGACTCAATACTATATTCAGCGAGATATTGCGGTTCGCTGGGAACTGCTCCGAATTACACGACTTCATAAATAGAGCTCACATTCTAATAACTAGATATAGAGAAAACAAATATCCTAAACATATTATACTCTCACGCTTAATCAAAACTCTCTCACTAAATCCTAAAATATCTCTTAAATACAATACTAATAATAACATTCTAATACACAACATGATACACACATTAACACCTTTTTAAATAATTTTGAATGTATTTTCACAGATTTCAATACCCTTTCTCTTTGTATATGTATTTCTCTCAAATGTTCATGTATCTGTGTATATGTGTTTTCTCCCACATGTTCATAAATTTGTATGTATTTTCACAAATTTCAATATCCTTTCTCTTTGTATATGTGTTTCTCTTACATGTTCATGTGTCTTTCCTTTCATCGGCCACTTTGGTATCACTTCTTAGGTCACCTTCATTTTATATCTTCATGGATATTACACTCTGAAATCACATACCCTGTAATGACATGTTCTCACACATATTTATCAATATTTCTTCCTCTCTTACATTCTCTGTCATCTCACATCTTATTGTTGACATCCTCATATGTTGACATCCTTTTTTGTGTTCTTTATCACACATTTCAATGAGTTCTCTTTATATCGTGTTCTCACACATGTCCATTCATCCTCCCTATCTTCGGTCATTTCGATCGATGCAACTTCCTATATCGCTCCCCTTTCATTGTCTACTATTGGATACTTTTCTCTAAATTCACATGTCTTCTTATCTCAATAACTAGACTCTTCTTCTCTCACACTTTGAAAATTTCCTTTCCACCTATTCCAATAATTGCACATTTTCTCACACACGTCAATATTTCTTCTTCTCCTTCACAGGTCACTTCATAGTCTATTATCCCATATCTTATTTTAACATTTCGCTCACTAACCTTATTATGTACTTCCTGTTCTCTAGTTTCCCTCTTCACTATCCCATTCATCTTTTAATTTTTCCTTATTTTACATATTTGTTACTCCATAGTTAGCTTATTATTCTATTCTATTAACTCATCTTTCAACTCATTATTCACATAATTTTTTTTAACTCATTGTTCACATAATTTGTTTAATTCTCGTTAGTTTTTAGTTAGTCTTTAACATTCTAAGTTAGTTTTAACATTTTTTTTAAAATTTTTATTTTAATCTATATTTTCATTACCTTCATTTATTATATTGTCGCTCTCTGGGCACTCACTGATGAGCCCCACCCAGAGAGCACCAAAGTCTGTCTGAGCAGGGGCGAAACAGACTTTGGTACTTCCTCTTAGCAGGTATTTTCTTTTCTATTAGAATAGTGAAAACCATCCAAAACAATTTTTATAAGGTTGACAAGTTTATTGGTTCAAGACATTATAACATGGATAGCAAGAACGATTTCATTACGATTACGTTATAGAGCATCTGAATCGATAATTACAGTGGAGGCGACAATCACGTTATAAAGTAGCTGAGCGAATTAATTAGCATTAATATTACAAATCACGTACATAGATATCAAGGGGACGAGCAACGGGACCGGAGTCGGGCCCAGTCTCCCTTCTCTCCGTATGACGAGCGAAGGGGCGTATTTATAGTGCCCCACACGAAAGCATTCTCTGGCTTATAAGATGTGATGCAGAGATAGGAATATGGAGCAAGTTCCTATAGCTGAGTAATAATAGAGAAGAGCGATTTGCTACAAAGATATATCAGATATTCACACCTCCAACCCCAGGCCCGTCCTCGGAACGAAAAATTGAGAATAATTCAGTTCTACCTTAAAAGCTATGAAATATAGTGCCGAAAATCATTAAAAGCAAGAATTCGGTTCAAGTTTTGTAAAACAAATTTTTGGAAACTGAACAAATCGAATCAATTGCTACAACTACTCACATCCTATCTTAACCCTGTGTCCGTACTGGACCGAAATTATTCAAGTCAAAGTAAACATATAGAAGATACACATAAAGTAATCGTAGCTTCCACCTTTGGTCTTGCTCCCGCGAATTGTCGGTCGGAAGATTTTAGAGTGCGTTGTTTGGTCTCCGCTCCCCATATTTCGCCTTCTCTCACATTCTCTGTCGTAATCGACTTGTCCGTCGCGTCTCCCTCTGGTCTTGCCCGTCCCTGCAAGCATAATGGAATGGCAGCCTTTTTTGATAGGTAAAGCTAAACACTAATGTATTTTGTTAATCTTTGTAAAAGGTTCAGCGCTGCCTGAGACCTATATTTTATAATGAACCATTTTGCGTTCTACTTCCTCACTTTTTTGATACGGCTAGAACTAACTTATCATTTTGTCTCTCACTCTGCTTTCTTTCTCGCTTTTCCCGTTCCCCTTTTTCCAGATATAAGAAAGTTTATGAAACCCGGAAATTACTAACCTGCTTCTCATAGGTTCAGCTGCTGAGATCCGACGACTGTTCGCTGCCTATCTGCGTGCTTCTCGACCTCATACCAGATTGCGAGATCGAGGAGCGTCTTCTGGTGGCCGACAACTATGAGTTTGTCCCTCGCTCTTGTCAATGCCACGTTGACCCTGGCTTCGTCGCTTATGAACTTCGACGCACCTGCTCCGACTTTGGTGGTCGCGACAATCACGATCCTTATTGCTTTCCCTTGGAAAGTCGACTGTACGGACGTTGACCTCATGAAGGCCTCGGCCCAACAGCTTTTCATGGATTGTTTTCATTTGCTGCCTGTAGTATGCGGCCACTGCTATCTGTGCCGGTTCTACCCCTGCAGAGATTGCGGCCGCGATTCGCAAGATCACCTCGTTCGAAAGCCAATACAAGTGGAAGATTATCAACCCGGGGGAAGATAACTAGTCGCGCAGTGCTACTGGCCAAGTAATCCAACTCTTATTACTTGTGAATGGACCGTGGACATGAGCAACATAGATGGCAAGTGGAAGTACGAGCAAATACAAAGATTCTTTGAAAAGGCAACACTTGACTATGAAGTAAAGCGGAAGCCAGTGTTTGTGCTAATAAAAATGTGTTAAGTGTTAAGTGCATTACACGTAGCAATACATTTATTCCCGGTTATAAAAAAGCAATTAGCAATGAATATGTTTTTTTGTGTGAAGATTGTTACTGCTTTTTGAAAATTGATTATTCTATTTGAACCGTAATGGAGATTCAATTTTATTGATTCTTAGACATTTTGAACCGGTTCAAATTGTTTAAACAATTATAACCGGTTAGGTTCAATTTGAACCGCAGCATATATGTATATATTTATATATTCTGTCGCAATGGGTTGAGTTTGATTGTAAGGTGATATTGAACCCAGGTTGAAGATGTTGACCCGAGCTAAAGCGAAGTGCAGTAGGAGGCTGATTGCGACCATGATGATCATAAGCCTTTTTTGCGCTGAACAGTAAACTTGTCAAATATCATTTAAGATTTTAGAGAGCGTACTATCACTGCTTGCTGACAAGTTTTGAATTATTTTTTTTACAATTGTTGCAATGATTCGGTTTTCCTAAAACAGCTACATATATATTAACTAGATTACAACTAAGTTAGAATCAGCTTTCTGAACAAGTGGACTGATTCTGTTCTGAGCAAATCGATACTTAGATTATTCCACGCCTCACAAACCTAACCGGTAAAATATTAGAGTGAGAAACCTTATTCAGACGCGGGACATTTAGTGCCCAACTATGGAACCTAGTACAATATTAGTGCGCTCCCAGATTGAAAATTGATTTCGGACTAAGAGGCGTCCTATTCTTAATTATTTTGAGAGTCATTACGAAGTCGGCTTGATTACGTCGCTCCTCTAAGAAAATTAATTATAATTGTTTTAAACGATCATTATATTGCGAATATAAACCAGCTCTAGCACAAACACGTTTTGTGAAAGACCTTTGAACGTTTTCCACAAGTTATATATGTTTCTTGAAGCAAGGATTTCAGATAACCGAGCAGTACTTCAAATGAGGTCGAACGTAGGTTGTGTAAAGCGTTCTGTACTTTCTTTGTTGAGGTTCTTTGACTTGAAAGTACGTAATATGAACGCACATTGGAAGTTCGCTTTCTGACAAATGTTCTCTATGTGGCTACCAAATAGAAGCTCACTAAAGTACGTGACGCCCAGATCCCTCACGATATCCGTCTCTGGTATAACAACGTTATCAAGGAAAAACTATTAGGAAGGATGCTTGTTCCTAAGACGGATGGCCACTGCTTTTTCTGTCGATCTGGTTAGTCCCCAAGCTCGAGACCCTAGAGATACAGCAGGTATTGCTTGTTGTAGAAGAAAAAGATTGTTCACCGTTGAGATCTTCACATCGTCCGCATACATACTTACTGAACAGCCTTCAGGGATCGATTCAGGAAGGTCTTTGATGTAAAGTAAAGGATCAGAAAAAATTTATTTCCTATTTTCGTTTCAGGGTTCCAAAAGTGGGTGGTTATAAAATTTTGCGAAGAGTTAGACAAACTTCTACTAAATGAATCGTCTTTATTTGGACGGCTGAAGTTAAACGTAGGGGGACTGGCGGCTCTAATCTACTTTAGCCGCCCCTTCAAACGTAGGGGGACTGGCGGCTCTAATCTACTTTAGCCGCCCCTTCAAACGTAGGGGGACTGGCGGCTCTAATCTACTTTAGCCGCCCCTTCAAACTTTTTTGGACGGTTAAAATTTAGTTATTTGTTATTTGCTTTATCAATTGGAGTAATTATAAAAATCTTTTTTTAAATTAAAAATTGTGGTTACATTTCCAGCTTTGTAAGTAGGGAGTGTTCTTCTACGATTTTTGTGTCTGCATGATTCAAAATTGGGAACATCTAGTGGTATATTATGATAAGGTTATTAGATTTTTTCCAGAGGATTTAGATTATCCGAAATGAGATCATAGTTTTGTATTTGGTCGTTAAGTTCATGATGCCGATATGCTGTAATAAGTAGTCTTAGCCAGTATGATTCTTTGTTGCGTAAATCATATTTGTTAACCCCATGATCTAATATATCTACTGTGATATCATTTGAGATGTGAGATTGATCTTTGAAATGATTGCATAGATACGTTTTAAGAGTATTTTTCTTAATGTGATATTTATGTTGAGAAATTCGTTTTTTATAAATGATTGAACTATCGCACAGAAAAAAGCTAATCCTCCGGGCGGGATCGAACCCAGACCATCTCGACTCAAACCGGGAGCGCGTGTTACCATTACACCACGGGAACACATTGCTATTTCGTGCGATAGTGTTATATGAAAGGCTCATATGCCTTGCTCTCTAGTCACGCATGATCATCAAGCGATTGCGTCATGAACGGAGCGTAACTCCAGAGTTCACGATTAAGACGGAAGAGAGATGGAAGATGGATGACAAATCTTAAAGTTCTAAGTTACACAGTTTAAAGGCAGTGACGCCTGGTTAAGATGACAAATGATTGAACTATCGCACAGAAAAAAGCTAGTCCTCCGGGCGGGATCGAACCCAGATCATCTCGACTCAAACCGGGAGCGCGTGTTACCATTACACCACGGGGACACATTGCTATTCCGTGCGATAGTGTTATATGAAAGGCTCATATGCCTTGTTCTCTTGGTCACGCATGCTCATCAAGCGATTGCGTCATGAACGGGGAGCGTAACTCCAGAGTTCACGATTAAGACAGAAGAGAGATGGAAGATGGATAAACATTCCACAAAAAAATTATTGCCAACAAATTGGTGAAAGAGGCGGAACCAATCACATGTTTTCCATGCTTAATTCTAAACCCTTACTGGACGAAATTGAAGGAACTGAAATTGATAAAAAAAAGAGAAATGTTCTGTGCGGATTTAACTTCTTTATTTACCAACCTTCCTCATGATACTGTCAAACTTCACATGGATGGTCTAATGAAAACTTGTTTTAATAATTGCGGTTATAAAGTAATATCTATCAAAGGTATACTTGAAAACAGATATAAAAAAAAAATTACACTCATTACATTAATGATACTTCGAACAAAAGAACTTATTTACCTTTACAAATTTCTCAAATGGTTAAATATATACTTGAAAACAGATTTATTACATACAATAGTAAAATATATAAACAAAACAAAGGCATTCCACAAGGTAATAATGCTTCACCTCAAATAGCGGATCTTACCTTAGCTATGATGAAACTCAATTACATTAAGAAATATATAAATTACCCCTTGAAAAGTTCATTAGGTTCAACTTTCAGATATATGGACGATTAACTTCATATCTCTGATAGATATCAAGAATTCATAAATATCACAAAAGAAATTTATCATAATTCCCTTACCTTAGAAAAAACTAATAAATATAAAAATAGAGCTGATTACTTAGACATGAACATTTCCATGGAAAATGATGGCAATATTAAATTTAAACTATATATTAAAACTGATGCCTATAACTTCAAAATAATCAAGTACCCCGATTACTCCTCAAATATACCAATTCAAATCTGATTAAATACCATTTACACCGCACCCTTGAGATTTTTCGATAACTGTTCTTATTTCGAAGATTTCTCAAAGAGAACCTTTACACTCATTCAAAAATATCATGATAATAAATACACCCGACATATCATACTTAGCAGAATCATTAAAACATTATGTAAAACCCGAAAATTCAACTTAAATACAGTATCAATAACCTAAAATCATACATGAGATTATAAAACAATAAAACTACATTCTTTCTTTTTCTTTTTTCCTCCTTTTTTCTTCTTTACTCATCACTCACTGTTTATTGAATAGACACACAAACATTCTTTAATCACAATATCTCCCTCAAATCATTCCTGACCCATCAAACCATTCCTGACCCATCAAACTATACAATTTTTGTTCATTAACACCTGTTTTCATTCCTCTTTTATTGATTATATTTACTTATTTTTTGTCATTATTTCAAGTAGATAATGTATTTAACTTAGGTAATTTAAAACTTGATGTACTTACTCCGTATATTTACTTACTCCGTATATTTACTTACTCCGTATATTTACTTACTCCGTATATTTACTTACTCCGTATATTTCTTACATTACTATTATCACTTTATATACTAGAACCTAAACCATTGTGCGAAGAGTCCCGAGTTCGACTCCCACCCCGGACAGATCCACCCAAACCAAGGTGGTTAAGAAATGTTGGTAGTGCTCATGCACGAATCTGACTCTCCCCACTGCTGCTAATCACACTAGCAGTGATCTAGCAGGCAGCCACTGGTTCTACCAGGATAGGTCTGACCTGCATCTCAGGGGAGCGCGTACCCTGCCGCGAGGCGGGAACAAGCGCGAGGAAGAAGAAGAAGATACTAGAACCTAAACACTTTAAATTTTTATTATATAAATATAATTATTCAGGTTTTGTCTATTTTCCTTTTATTCTTTCTCCTTTTAGCACCCAATTTTTTTACATGCCTCGTTATTCTTTATAAACTTCCTTATATTTACTCTCTGGGATCTCAATGATGAGCCCCGCCCAGAGAGCACAGGAGTCTGTCTGAGCAGGGGCGAAACAGACTCTTGTGATTATCGTATAAACAGTGTTTATCATTATATATTGCTGAATATCCTCCTCTTCACTAACATTATAAAAATAATTATATAAGACTCAATATTTCGTAAAATTTAAGACAGACCAAACAAATAAACATTCTGCACAACTTATGAGACAGAAGAGAACATTCTTAACGCTACACTTGAAAAACAAAAAAAATGAGTTAAACAAAACAACACAAAAAATTTAATAAGGCTTCCAACACATAAAACCCTTTCAATATAACATTGTTAAACTAAGATATTAATATCAACGAATAATGAAAAATGTAAAAAAATAACTGCATGAATTTATAGCAAATGCCTCTGGCTCCCAGAACGGTAGATATCTCTCGAAACTGATTGACTCTCGTTTACGATGTCTTAAACATGTTATAGCATGAAAATCATAATTAATAACAATATAAACGAGGAGAAATGTTTTAATATGAATGTCTGAGCTTTTTTCCTTCATTGCTGAAGATAAGAAATCTGTTCTGCAAGAGAGAAAATTTTACGATGTTATTGTTATTGGCCTGACCATCGTGCCAGGAAGAGTAAAATGATCCGTGAAGCCAGCCTCAATGACCGTTCTCGCCTCACGCTGTCTTGCCTTTTTTAATTCACTATGTGCTGTGAGGAGGAGAGTCCGCCCACTATCTTTATGCGCCTGTCCTAATTAATAATAATATAAACGAGGATATTATTATTAATTAGGACAAAAAAATATATCTTCTAGTACAACAACGAGAGCCAAAGGAGGAATAGATCATTCTCGCCCAGAGATGGGAAGGGTGAAAGGGTCCCCCTCGTACCCCTGGATTTTTTAAAAAACCTCTGAGAGGTAACGGACTCCTTCAATCTTCCCCTCTTTGTTGTGTTTGTTAACCTTATGTGGTTAACTTAATTCAATGTATTATTTCTATTTAAAAAGTCATTTCTGCCAAAGATGTATTCACCACCACAGAAAAATCGACAAATCCAAAAAAAGAACCTAAAGTTATGGCATACCATCATTGGCCATAAATAATACAATTACCTTATAAAAATAAAGACTACATCATGAAAATAACGAGTTAATTTTCATAATCTAATGCTCAGCCAATCGTTGCTTAAACGATTCACAAGAACAAAAATTGATCTTCTCTCTACCATCATCTTTCTGTCTTGGCATGGATTTTGGAGTTACACTCCTTTCATGACGCAGTTGCTTCATGAGCACGCGTGAAACGAAAAAACAGTCATTGTGGCTTGGAAATAGCAAGCAATCGCATGGACAATGTGTGCTCGGTTGGTGTATTGGTTACGCTCTACAAGCCCCGGTTAGGCAGCGGAGGTTCGGTCCCTGCCGAGTGCCAGTTTTGCCCGTGATGGGTTTCTTTCATCCATAGTCTCACCCCATCGTTACACGATTTACAAAGAACAAAAATTCTTCGACTTGTCATAATCTAGCATGTCATTGAAATACTGAACAGTTTTTAGCCGTCCTCTTTACAACGACTAGCCGGGTCCAATAGATTTTTTTCACATAGAATGGATTATCCCTGTTGCTTTTCTTGCAGAGATTAACTTTTTCAAAGTTTAAGAACCCTGAATCTCAAACTCTCTCCGCTTTGCGCGATGGCATTCCAGTTTCAAGCTTCCAAGAAAAACCTGCTCGATCTGAACAACCAATTTGTAGCACATCTCATCGCCAGTCGAGGACTACATTAAAGGAAGCACTCTCAAAAGACAGGTCCGATCACAATCTAAACAATCACCCGATAAGGCGAGAAAAAAACATTATAAAAAAACTGTCAGCACTTCCTTTGCTCAAGTAACACCATCATGAAAGACCTTTGGCGGGCAAAACACCTGTCAGCGGGTCACTTCTTTTCTCTCAAAAAAATCTCTTCGACATGGCCCAGGCAAGATTTCGGGCATCATCGATCTCTGAATCCTTTACTCTAGAACCTTTTTTAAACTCCGTTCTCAGTTACCTTGAATTTAATCAAAAATGGATGTGTTCACTTTGCTAAGTTATGTTGTTAGCCAAAATATTGTTTTATCTCAGAAACATGTGATTTTATTAACATTCTGAATTTATGAGCCACGGGGGGCTGCTCGCGGTTTGCCAGCGCCGGCAGCACGTAATGCACGCGTTGGTCTAAAGCGAAAACCGAAAGGCATCATCGATCCAGAAAAGTTCTGGAGAGAAGGCACCGGGGATCCAGAGTTTCTGTAGAAGAAAGGCATTGGGGAGCCATTAGAAAATCCGGCGAAGAATCCTCTCCCTGGTTGGCGAGAACCGAAGTTGAATTGCCGATCCTCATCGCTGGATTCCTTTCCGGCTGCCAGAACTGCGCTGCATGCGACCAAAAGGATAACCATCTTATATGCTGTGAAAAGAACCATCACAACTGATATGAAGAGAGAAATACTAGATGATGTTTGCGTGGTATTCATACGTTTATACTTTTTTTCCGGAAGTATTTGGAATGAAAGCTGCTCAAACACAGCATAAATGTAAATTGCTTGCTGTGAGTGTGTTCTGTGAAATCGGATTACATTGAGTTAGTATTCTCGGTTATGCTAGGAAACCATGTTATAAATTACATTGAGTTAGTATTCTCGGTTATGCTAGGAAACCATGTTATAAATTACATTGAGTTAGTATTCTCGGTTATGCTAGGAAACCATGTTATAAATTACATTGAGTTAGTATTCTCGGTTATGCTAGGAAACCATGTTATAAATTACATTGAGTTAGTATTCTCGGTTATGCTAGGAAACCATGTTATAAATTACATTGAGTTAGTATTCTCGGTTATGCTAGGAAACCATGTTATAAATTACATTGAGTTAGTATTCTCGGTTATGCTAGGAAACCATGTTATAAATTACATTGAGTTAGTATTCTCGGTTATGCTAGGAAACCATGTTATAAATTACATTGAGTTAGTATTCTCGGTTATGCTAGGAAACCATGTTATAAATTATTTGATACAAGTTTCAATGAATATATCCATAATTATATTACATTTTAGGGGTCTGATCATTTCTTCTGATGCCCATGCGGAAGTGAGCGATTCCTGATACAGCAACTCCTGCCGCGTCCAGTAGAGAGCTTATAAGGGCGTCGTCGTGGGCAACACGGACTGAGGGTAAAGAAGAAGGATTCGAGTGTTCTGGGGCGCGTTCAATCACCACGGAGCGGAGACGTTTATCTTCATCTATTTCAGGACGAATAGTCTTCAACAGTGATTCACTGTTGAGACTTATTCTCTGCCAAGATTTTGACCATCACTGTAGATCATGTCTTCAGGAGCAGAATAACATGGGAAGGTAAAGAGGACTTTTCCAGATCTTCTTCGGCTCGAATGCAAGTCTGGAGGGCGTTGGCGAGATCTTCGGCGTCATCTTGTATTCAGCGTATTCGCTCGATCCATTCGTGCTTCACGACACTGAGGACATTGAAAAAAACCGTTTGTGTATTAATATATTGCAATGGATATGGTGATTTTGTAATGATATTGTGCACACTTTGATCAAGATTTCTGATAACATGCAAAGTTTTTTCTCTGCAGTTTCTCAAACTTAAAGAAGACTATTCTTGTTTAAAGGTAGGAGATAGTATTCGAGATCAGTGTCAAAAATTTGAATCGTCGTTAAGTTTACTGAGAATACACCATGAGTTTTGCATTTGGACCAATGGGCTTCTCTCTCTGATTTCCCGCACTGTTCATGAACTCATTTCGTAACTCGAGATCAGGCCTGTGTAAACATATGCTATGAAGCATTGCTCATATCCTATCTTTGTTTTTTCTGTGCTCATATTGACAATAAGATTTATTCATACACGTCTCTTAACTCATACACGTCTCTCAACTCATACACGTCTCTTAACTCATAAGAAGCTCATAAGAATTGATTTCTCAGTGGCAAGTGGAACATTCAAAAAATTTCCCTTTTCATTCCTATCTCAATTCATCTTCAACTATGACCAGTCACCTTAAACCAGTGAACTCTTCTCCTCCTCAAGATGACGCCGAAGATCTCGCCAACGCCCTCCAGACTTGCATTCGAGCCGAAGAAGATCTGGAAAAGCCCTCTTTACCTTCCCATGTTATTCTGCTCCTGAAGACATGATCTACAGTGATGGTCAAATTCTTGGCAGAGAATAAGCCTCAACAGTGAATCACTGTTGAAGACTATTCGTCCTGAAATAGATGAAGATAAACGTCTCCGTTCCGTGGTGATTGAACGCGCCCCAGAACACTCGAATCCTTCTCTACCCTCGGTCCGTGTTGCCCACTACGACGCCCTTATGAGCTCTCTACTGTACGCGGCAGGAGTTGCTGTATCAGGAATCGCTCACTTCCGCATGGGCATCAGAAGAAATGATCAGACCTATCCAAGACTTCTCAAAGTGATCTTCCCGACGAAAACCCACCAGACACTTCCTCAGCCAGACGACTTCGCTACGTCACAACCCCCGTTTCAAATCCATCCACATACGGCCAAGTCTGATTCGAGAGATGAGAGAGCAAGAGTATTTGCTTCGACAAGAGAAAATATGTCAATTAGAGTATTCCCTACTCCTCGTTGATCTCAAGCAACGGATTTTTATACCGAGCAGAGGAGCGGATTGTTCGCAGAAACTTGTGCAAATATCGTGTGGTGTGACGGGAACCGAACCCGTGACCTTTCGCGTTCCGGGAGAATGCTCTCCCCACTGAGCTACACACGCACACATGATAATGCACATTTTAGGCTCATACAACAAATAAAACTGATCGCTGAAGGAAAAGATGTTGAACTTGAACTTGTTTATCCATTTTACATAAATAGTACATTCTAATTAACAGTAAAACGAAAACACAATCATGTTCAAATACATAGAACTGATGATGAGAGATTACATGGTAATCAATATTTTAACACGAACAACAGCCAATAAATGATCAGGATTCTAATCTAAGTACTGGAATAGAAACTACTTAGCTGACAATGCATTCATATTGAAAAAAATGAGAAGGAAGAGAATTCCAATCATTCACAACTCTATTTGTGAAGAATTTCTTGTATCGGTTTGTGCGGCACAAAGGCAACAAAAGCTTCCAATGATGTCCTCTAGTCCTAGTACAGTGAGACATTGGTAAGAAATCTGGGCAAGTGATATTTAATCTTTTGAACACTACTCTATGCAAAGTGAACACATCTTTAATAAGTCTGCGTCTTTGAAGACTTTCACAGTCAAGTCAATTCAGTCTTCCTTCGTTAGATAAACTCATTCCTGCTCTATTAAAAATACGCTTAGTAAATCTTCTTTGGACAGACTCTACTTTCTTACTTAGCGTCAAGTCAATACTACACTGGTTGGACTCCCACTATCTGGAAACATTCTTTAATGAAAGTCATTCCGAAACAAGGCTACGATACATCTATACCCTCTTTATATAGACCCATTGCTATTCTCTCACCTGCTTCTAAAATGATGGAAAGATTAGTTAGATCAATTATTTTGAGCACTTAAGTCGATATAACATTTTGCCTGTGAATTAACTTGGTTTAGAAAGATTGCCTCTGTAGTTAGCAATTTGCTAGCTTGTGAAGATGATTGGAGTCGTGCGCTTAGTGATCTATTCTATTTAGACTTTTCACGTGCGTTCCACACTTTCAGCATATTCAAACTTCTCTACAAATGTTCTCATTACGGCATATCCGATCCCTTACTCTCTTGGCTAAAATCTATTCTCACTAATCGTACATTTTATGTCCGTATATGAGACAAAAACTCCACTCCCCGTCCAGTCATATAAGCCGTTCCGCAAGGATCGGTTCTTTGTCCCGTTCTCTTTAATATTTACATATCTGATTTGAATTCCGTTCATGAACCATTCCCGAACGTGTGTTACCAAGCATACGCTTACGATGTTAAGATTTATGTTTCGTACAAGAAAGAAAACTTCGTTGAATGTTGTCATGAATTACAATTGGCTTGGAATGATGTATATGATTAGTGCAATTCTGATGATCTCACTCTTTCTTCATCTAAGAGCACTCATCTGCACATAGGCTCTCGCACTCTCCAGCCAACCTACAACATCAACGATGTTTATTTGACCCCTTCCTCAGAAGTGCGGGATCTCGGAATCCAAATCGTGCAGTCTCTCCGTCGAAGACAAGCAGTAACTGACAGGGTTTCCAAAGCAACGGCAGCAATTTTTTCTCTGCTTCGAACAGTTTCTATCGACGATTCCCAGATACCTGTCAAATGTTTTAAAACATATGTCTTACCTCACTTAGAATTTGCATCTAGCTTTTGGAACCCATATTTTGCCAAAGAAATGAAGTTGATTACAAGCGTTGTCTTCTATCGTTGTTTTCCCGACTCTAGTTACCCACATTATTTCCCATCATACAAAGATAGATTAGCTAGCCTCAATCTTTCGCCCCTTCACCTGAGAAGAATTCAAGCTGATATGAAAATGGGTTGACAAATTTATAATAACCTGTCAATAATCGAAAGAGACCGAATCTTTAAACATGTTAAACCAACGCGTACAAACCCTAGCGGCATTTTTGTAGGAAGTACGAAAAACGCGGCTCGTTTCCATTCTTTCACTCTTAAAGTTTCATGTATGCTCGTTCAACTACCTAGAGAAGTTTTGCAGAATACATCTTTCGCTGCCTTCAGAAGTCTCTGGAAAAATCATCAATTTTAGAAAGTATGGCTGAGTTATTGAATATTCATATTGTTGATTTTAAAAAAGTTCTTTCTTTTGAGAACTTCATTGTCCGCTGTTTACATGATGTTCATCATGTCACGCTTTATGAGTTGTTAATTAATTCTCCGGAAACTGTTTTTGCATTGAAAAATGTAGATAAATTAAATTATTATTACCCGTAATGTTTTGCGATTTTCCATGTTAGCTGGCCCAAACCATCGTGAAATGAATCGAATAAGAAATGTAATATAATTATGGATGTATTCATTGAAACTTGTATTGAATAATTTATAACATGGTTTCCTAGCATAACCGAGAATACTAACTCAATGTAATTTATAACATGGTTTCCTAGCATAACCGAGAATACTAACTCAATGTAATTTATAACATGGTTTCCTAGCATAATTTATAACATGGTTTCCTAGCATAATTTATAACATGGTTTCCTAGCATAATTTATAACATGGTTTCCTAGCATAATTTATAACATGGTTTCCTAGCATAATTTATAACATGGTTTCCTAGCATAAATTATAACATGGTTTCCTAGCATAATTTATAACATGGTTTCCTAGCATAATTTATAACATGGTTTCCTAGCATAATTTATAACATGGTTTCCTAGCATAATTTATAACATGGTTTCCTAGCATAATTTATAACATGGTTTCCTAGCATAATTTATAACATGGTTTCCTAGCATAATTTATAACATGGTTTCCTAGCATAATTTATAACATGGTTTCCTAGCATAATTTATAACATGGTTTCCTAGCATAATTTATAACATGGTTTCCTAGCATAATTTATAACATGGTTTCCTAGCATAATTTATAACATGGTTTCCTAGCATAATTTATAACATGGTTTCCTAGCATAATTTATAACATGGTTTCCTAGCATAATTTATAACATGGTTTCCTAGCATAATTTATAACATGGTTTCCTAGCATAATTTATAACATGGTTTCCTAGCATAATTTATAACATGGTTTCCTAGCATAATTTATAACATGGTTTCCTAGCATAATTTATAACATGGTTTCCTAGCATAATTTATAACATGGTTTCCTAGCATAATTTATAACATGGTTTCCTAGCATAATTTATAACATGGTTTCCTAGCATAATTTATAACATGGTTTCCTAGCATAATTTATAACATGGTTTCCTAGCATAATTTATAACATGGTTTCCTAGCATAATTTATAACATGGTTTCCTAGCATAATTTATAACATGGTTTCCTAGCATAATTTATAACATGGTTTCCTAGCATAATTTATAACATGGTTTCCTAGCATAATTTATAACATGGTTTCCTAGCATAATTTATAACATGGTTTCCTAGCATAATTTATAACATGGTTTCCTAGCATAATTTATAACATGGTTTCCTAGCATAATTTATAACATGGTTTCCTAGCATAATTTATAACATGGTTTCCTAGCATAATTTATAACATGGTTTCCTAGCATAATTTATAACATGGTTTCCTAGCATAATTTATAACATGGTTTCCTAGCATAATTTATAACATGGTTTCCTAGCATAATTTATAACATGGTTTCCTAGCATAATTTATAACATGGTTTCCTAGCATAATTTATAACATGGTTTCCTAGCATAATTTATAACATGGTTTCCTAGCATAATTTATAACATGGTTTCCTAGCATAATTTATAACATGGTTTCCTAGCATAATTTATAACATGGTTTCCTAGCATAATTTATAACATGGTTTCCTAGCATAATTTATAACATGGTTTCCTAGCATAATTTATAACATGGTTTCCTAGCATAATTTATAACATGGTTTCCTAGCATAATTTATAACATGGTTTCCTAGCATAATTTATAACATGGTTTCCTAGCATAATTTATAACATGGTTTCCTAGCATAATTTATAACATGGTTTCCTAGCATAATTTATAACATGGTTTCCTAGCATAATTTATAACATGGTTTCCTAGCATAATTTATAACATGGTTTCCTAGCATAATTTATAACATGGTTTCCTAGCATAATTTATTACATGGTTTCCTAGCATAATTTATAACATGGTTTCCTAGCATAATTTATAACATGGTTTCCTAGCATAATTTATAACATGGTTTCCTAGCATAATTTATAACATGGTTTCCTAGCATAATTTATAACATGGTTTCCTAGCATAATTTATAACATGGTTTCCTAGCATAATTTATAACATGGTTTCCTAGCATAATTTATAACATGGTTTCCTAGCATAATTTATAACATGGTTTCCTAGCATAATTTATAACATGGTTTCCTAGCATAATTTATAACATGGTTTCCTAGCATAATTTATAACATGGTTTCCTAGCATAATTTATAACATGGTTTCCTAGCATAATTTATAACATGGTTTCCTAGCATAATTTATAACATGGTTTCCTAGCATAATTTATAACATGGTTTCCTAGCATAATTTATAACATGGTTTCCTAGCATAATTTATAACATGGTTTCCTAGCATAATTTATAACATGGTTTCCTAGCATAATTTATAACATGGTTTCCTAGCATAATTTATAACATGGTTTCCTAGCATAATTTATAACATGGTTTCCTAGCATAATTTATAACATGGTTTCCTAGCATAATTTATAACATGGTTTCCTAGCATAATTTATAACATGGTTTCCTAGCATAATTTATAACATGGTTTCCTAGCATAATTTATAACATGGTTTCCTAGCATAATTTATAACATGGTTTCCTAGCATAATTTATAACATGGTTTCCTAGCATAATTTATAACATGGTTTCCTAGCATAATTTATAACATGGTTTCCTAGCATAATTTATAACATGGTTTCCTAGCATAATTTATAACATGGTTTCCTAGCATAATTTATAACATGGTTTCCTAGCATAATTTATAACATGGTTTCCTAGCATAATTTATAACATGGTTTCCTAGCATAATTTATAACATGGTTTCCTAGCATAATTTATAACATGGTTTCCTAGCATAATTTATAACATGGTTTCCTAGCATAATTTATAACATGGTTTCCTAGCATAATTTATAACATGGTTTCCTAGCATAATTTATAACATGGTTTCCTAGCATAATTTATAACATGGTTTCCTAGCATAATTTATAACATGGTTTCCTAGCATAATTTATAACATGGTTTCCTAGCATAATTTATAACATGGTTTCCTAGCATAATTTATAACATGGTTTCCTAGCATAATTTATAACATGGTTTCCTAGCATAATTTATAACATGGTTTCCTAGCATAATTTATAACATGGTTTCCTAGCATAATTTATAACATGGTTTCCTAGCATAATTTATAACATGGTTTCCTAGCATAATTTATAACATGGTTTCCTAGCATAATTTATAACATGGTTTCCTAGCATAATTTATAACATGGTTTCCTAGCATAATTTATAACATGGTTTCCTAGCATAATTTATAACATGGTTTCCTAGCATAATTTATAACATGGTTTCCTAGCATAATTTATAACATGGTTTCCTAGCATAATTTATAACATGGTTTCCTAGCATAATTTATAACATGGTTTCCTAGCATAATTTATAACATGGTTTCCTAGCATAATTTATAACATGGTTTCCTAGCATAATTTATAACATGGTTTCCTAGCATAATTTATAACATGGTTTCCTAGCATAATTTATAACATGGTTTCCTAGCATAATTTATAACATGGTTTCCTAGCATAATTTATAACATGGTTTCCTAGCATAATTTATAACATGGTTTCCTAGCATAATTTATAACATGGTTTCCTAGCATAATTTATAACATGGTTTCCTAGCATAATTTATAACATGGTTTCCTAGCATAATTTATAACATGGTTTCCTAGCATAATTTATAACATGGTTTCCTAGCATAATTTATAACATGGTTTCCTAGCATAATTTATAACATGGTTTCCTAGCATAATTTATAACATGGTTTCCTAGCATAATTTATAACATGGTTTCCTAGCATAATTTATAACATGGTTTCCTAGCATAATTTATAACATGGTTTCCTAGCATAATTTATAACATGGTTTCCTAGCATAATTTATAACATGGTTTCCTAGCATAATTTATAACATGGTTTCCTAGCATAATTTATAACATGGTTTCCTAGCATAATTTATAACATGGTTTCCTAGCATAATTTATAACATGGTTTCCTAGCATAATTTATAACATGGTTTCCTAGCATAATTTATAACATGGTTTCCTAGCATAATTTATAACATGGTTTCCTAGCATAATTTATAACATGGTTTCCTAGCATAATTTATAACATGGTTTCCTAGCATAATTTATAACATGGTTTCCTAGCATAATTTATAACATGGTTTCCTAGCATAATTTATAACATGGTTTCCTAGCATAATTTATAACATGGTTTCCTAGCATAATTTATAACATGGTTTCCTAGCATAATTTATAACATGGTTTCCTAGCATAATTTATAACATGGTTTCCTAGCATAATTTATAACATGGTTTCCTAGCATAATTTATAACATGGTTTCCTAGCATAATTTATAACATGGTTTCCTAGCATAATTTATAACATGGTTTCCTAGCATAATTTATAACATGGTTTCCTAGCATAATTTATAACATGGTTTCCTAGCATAATTTATAACATGGTTTCCTAGCATAATTTATAACATGGTTTCCTAGCATAATTTATAACATGGTTTCCTAGCATAATTTATAACATGGTTTCCTAGCATAACCGAGAATACTAACTCAATGTAATCCGATTTCACAGAACACACTCACAGCAAGCAATTTACATTTATGCTGTGTTTGAGCAGCTTTCATTCCAAATACTTCCGGAAAAAAAGTATAAACGTATGAATACCACGCAAACATCATCTAGTATTTCTCTCTTCATATCAGTTGTGATGGTTCTTTTCACAGCATATAAGATGGTTATCCTTTTGGTCGCATGCAGCGCAGTTCTGGCAGCCGGAAAGGAATCCAGCGATGAGGATCGGCAATTCAACTTCGGTTCTCGCCAACCAGGGAGAGGATTCTTCGCCGGATTTTCTAATGGCTCCCCAATGCCTTTCTTCTACAGAAACTCTGGATCCCCGGTGCCTTCTCTCCAGAACTTTTCTGGATCGATGATGCCTTTCGGTTTTCGCTTTAGACCAACGCGTGCATTACGTGCTGCCGGCGCTGGCAAACCGCGAGCAGCCCCCCGTGGCTCATAAATTCAGAATGTTAATAAAATCACATGTTTCTGAGATAAAACAATATTTTGGCTAACAACATAACTTAGCAAAGTGAACACATCCATTTTTGATTAAATTCAAGGTAACTGAGAACGGAGTTTAAAAAAGGTTCTAGAGTAAAGGATTCAGAGATCGATGATGCCCAAAATCTTGCCTGGGCCATGTCGAAGAGATTTTTTTGAGAGAAAAGAAGTGACCCGCTGACTGGTGTTTTGGCCGCCAAAGGTCTTTCATGATGGTGTTACTTGAGCAAAGGAAGTGCTGCCAGTTTTTTTTATAATGTTTTTTCTCGCCTTATCGGGTGATTGTTTAGATTGTGATCGGACCTGTCTTTTGAGAGTGCTTCCTTTAATGTAGTCCTTGACTGGCGATGAGAAGTGCTACAAATTGGTTGTTCAGATCGAGCAGGTTTTTCTTGGAAGCTTGAAACTGGAATGCCATCGCGCAAAGCGGAGAGAGTTTGAGATTCAGGGTTCTTAAACTTTGAAAAAGTTAATGTCTGCAAGAAAAGCAACAGGGATAATCCATTCTATGTGAAAAAAATCTATTGGACTCGGCTAGTCGTTGTAAAGAGGACGGCTAAAAACTGTTCAGTATTTCAATGACATGCTAGATTATGCCAAGTCGAAGAATTTTTGTTCTTTGAAAATCGTGTAACGATGGGGTGAGACTATGGATGAAAGAAACCCATCACGGGCAAAACTGGCACTCGGCCGGGACCGAACCTCCGCTGCCTAACCGGGGCTTGTAGAGCGTAACCAATACACCAACCGAGCACACATTGTCCATGCGATTGCTTGCTATTTCCAAGCCACAATGACTGTTTTTTCGTTTCACGCATGCTCATGAAGCAACTGCGTCATGAAAGGAGTGTAACTCCAAAATCCATGCCAAGACAGAAAGATGATGGTAGAGAGAAGATCAATTTTTGTTCTTGTGAATCGTTTAAGCAACGATTGGCTGAGCATTAGATTATGAAAATTAACTCGTTGTTTTCATGATGTAGTCTTTATTTTTATAAGGTAACCATTTTCCCTTACATCTCCGTATCATTGAGCAAACAATGTACAAATAATATGTTAATACCTTTTTTCTAGTACCGTTAAATAAGAGTAGTTCAGACTTGAGTCTTATGCGAGAAGTTACTATTTGTTAGTGTTTTTGTGTTCGATGACATAATATCACTTATCCTTACCATTTTTGCACAAATAAAAAAAACTTCAAACTTTTCCCATAAAAAGTAATCTCATAAATTCTTCATCGAGCACGAGAGTATTGTATATAAAACTTCTTAAATCAGTTTAATTCAATTCATTTTTCCGTGCAAATAAGCGAGAATGAGATTTTAAATACAAAAGCGAATTAATAGAGTTAATATCTGATAAGATTCTCGAGTTTTTTGTTGAATGTACATATTTCCATTGAACAGCAAGGAATTTCTTTAAGGAGGAAAGTTTTGAAACATCAAAAAGTGTGGAGATTCATTTGTTTTCTTTTTTTAGTTTTACATGTATGAGGGGCTCTTGATCGTCGATATCTATCAAAGAAATTCGTTTTTCGTAAGAAAAAACGTTTTTTTAATCGGAGG
The DNA here is from genome assembly GCA_964056735.1 of Allodiplogaster pararmata. NCBI lineage: Eukaryota > Metazoa > Nematoda > Chromadorea > Rhabditida > Diplogasteridae > Allodiplogaster > Allodiplogaster pararmata. Next base: position 21,635,787 of record OZ057403.1, on the reverse strand, counting down.
CCTCGTTTATTCCCTCTCGCTCACTTTTTTCATTTTTTTTAATTTTTGAGTATCATGTATTATTTATTATAATTGTGTAATTATTCAACGTTTAAGAACCTATCAATAACTTGATATACTTTTTAGTGAAAACAATTAAGAAAAAAATTCATTATAAATTCTTATCTGGAAGCGATTCGTTTTGGAGAACAACAAAAGTTTCAATTTCATAAATTTGATGAAAATAAACAGAATTTTCCTGAGAAAAGGTTCGTACATCAGGTTTTAATTTTGTTTTTAAAAAAAAAGACAGATTTCATTTACTATGAGCATCGAAAATTTGTGTCGAAAAGGGGGCACAACAGACCGCGAAATCGTTCTCATCCCTAGAAAAATGGTGAGAAAAAAATGCTCATCAAATTCCCGCTAAGAAATGACCACGTAATTGGCCGTATTTTAAGAGAGCGACTCATTTACTTAACGCAAGTAGAAACTCAGGCTTTTAGAAATGACGACCTAAAGGCTCAAGAACTGCTAGAATTCGAGTTTTGGATGGGCGTTGATAAAAAGTATTGTCTGACGACCACTCTTACAATTGAGAACGTAATGAATTGCTATAGTACAACATGATCTGTCCATTAGTGCTTTTTAAAACATTTTTTCTATCTCTCTCCCTCTCGTCCCTTGTTGTGTTTTGACCAAAAGAATTCAAAAACTAGTTTATTTGCATTTGTTTCGAAAAAGCGATTGATCCTACACAAAACTTCGAAGATTCAATTGAATAGAAAAAATAATTAAGTGCACCGGAACAAAAGTTTTTATAAAAAAAGGATCGAGACATATGTTGATTGTGAGCTGCCTCTGAGTTGAGACGTTAGGAGTAAATAAAGGATCGAGACATATGTTGATTGTGAGCTGCCTCTGAGTTGAGACGTTAGGAGTAAATAAATAAAAAACCCTGATTCGCACAAAATTGTGAAAAAGAGAGAACAAACAGATAATTTTGAGATTGAAGTGAAAGAAAAATCCAGAATTTTTTGAATTTCATATCCTATATTTGTGTTAAACAAACTTTTTCGGTAGTCACAAAATTTAACTCAAGAAATATATATTCTTCTATGAAGATAATGTTCTGATAACGCCTACTTCTGAAAATATTAAAAAACCAGACATGTGAGGAAAGGAATTCAATCAACAGCTACAAATCGTGTTTTACCGGATCGTTTTTTTATTATTGTGAAGAACAGAAGAGGAGCGGCAAGGTTCACGCTGCTGAAATGTCACATGACTTGAGAAGCGGTTGAAAGCATCGATAACTTTTCCTACCGGCTTTAAAACTGTGAAGAAATTATCAATAGGGTTCACCGCTTTGGAATTCTCGGCACTGAACACAGAAACGGACTTTACTTCAGGAGGTGAGAAAACACAGTATTTTCGGCATAGGCTCAGGCTAGGTAGCGCTAACAAGGTAGTATGCTCAGGAACAAAACCGCATTAAACCATTCGAGACAATGCTTTTGTTCATGCCGTTTGACTGACTGATACGTAATGTCAATCTACAAAAAAGTCTCAGTTCGCACCTCACCCGAAATGAAACGCAGCTCCAACCCACCAAGTTAGTCGCAGATCCAACTCACCCATTTAAGCGCAGCCACAAACTTAAGCGCAGCCCAATTCTAGGAAATTGCGGCCTATCCGATGTTACTTCGTGCCGAAAATTTTCTCCAATAAGCTTCGCGCTACGTATTCCCTTAGAAAATTTTTTAGCCAGTTCATTGAGCTCACCCGTGAATGAAACTGCAGAAATGGACGCCACCACCAAAATGAGGGTGACTGCGACAGCCGAAGAACTTTCTTCCGAGCTGCTTGGGCGGCATTTCTTCAAGTTCACAAGATTTAGTTGTTCTTACCGGGAAAAGCGAGTAATTTTCATCAGCGTTTTCCAAAAGCTCCGATTATATTCTCTTCGACCGCTTTTCAACTGCAGGATGGCATTTCAGATTAAAGTTGGAAATGTACAGCAAGCGATAAGAAAAACTTCTTTCTAGCTGATTTTTACGTCCAAATCATCACTGCTTAAATGCGTCTTAAAGAAGATTTCAATCTCTTCGTTTTAATTTTTTTGCAGGCCATTGCACCCCCGTCATGGAGACAGTCGTAGTGACCTATGGGAGAAGACTGTGTATGAACTTCTTCTAAGCAGCTATGAAAATTTTCTTCAAATACAATTGAAACGTTTTATCTGCGTGGCTCAAAAAAATTTTCACAGTGAAACTTTTCCAGATTAACAAAAAGAACCTGTCATCGACTTCTTCTCCATCTACAACCGAGCCTTCTTCCACTCTTTTCTACAATCAAAGTTTTGCTCACAGTGGAACTACGCTGGTCTTCCACACTTCTGCAATCCCTTGATCGACAATGGCAGAAACGGAGGATCCTTTGAGCGTAAGCACTTTTTGATCACAAAAAAATCTAAAGTTCCTTGAAAAATGGAATTTTCTAGTGTTTTTCCCTGATTGGCTGGCTTGGTCTAAAAAGTTGAGAAAAAGCTCAAATGAAGTCACAATCAGATATTGTCTTTGCAGGATCTGTTTTGGACGCATTGTGAAGTCATCGCAATTCTCCTCGTATTCTTCGGTATGGCCTCCATTGGATTTGTTCTACTGACCTGTGAGTTCTTCCCAACTGAGTTTACATCGTAAATTCAAAAAGAAATTTTCTTCTTATTGTCATTCTCTTTTTGCACTGCTCTTCACCTTCGAATGGTCCTGGAAGGAGAGGTGCTGTGGTAAATACCGGGTGAGTTATTTACTTTAACGGTTAATACATCCAATCAACTTACTAGTATCTCTTTAGCTCTTCTGGTCTTATTAAATTGAGACACATGAAAAGATACAGAAATAGGTTAGATTGATTGGAAGATGAGAATAGTTCTTGAAAAAGAAAATTTTTGTCAAGTGGAATAGTTGGAACTTTTTTGGAACTTCATTACTTGACTTCTTTTTTATTTCTCAACCAAATTTTCAAAGTTGAATGTTTTTATTAATAAAAAAAACAACTAATATTTGAAGTGGAGTCGTGCAGAGACCCGTGCTCAAAGCGCGTCGAAGGCTGAGAAAAATTCACACGACCCCAACGAACGCGACCCCAGTGGTGCCTCCCAAGATGGAAGAATCTCCCCTGATTCCTGTCTGAGTCATTTCCGATTCAAATAAAAACTGACCACTTTCTTTTGAATAAACAGAATGGTAGGATTTAAGACGAGTAGGCATTGTTTTATCCTCAGCTTTTTTCGATTGTTTTTTGCTGGTTAGTGTTAGTCAAGTATTTTTTTATTTCTGTAGTGACAAGCTATTGTTGTCTGAAAAAATCGTTCTCAACTTCTCCGCAATCTTTCAAAACAGTCTTCACGGAATAGGAAAATAGTCAGCATTGCTTGACTGGATTCTGATGAATTTATTCCACTCGTACCTTTGAACATGATAAAGATTTCATGTATATACTAGGGAACCGACTGGCTACTACAATTGTTTATTCAATCATATATAAAGATGTTTGAATGTTTGAAAAGTAACGTTCAACTATCGAGGAAAAGGAAAAAGAGTAAACGAACCAGGATCTCTACCCAAGAAACCGAGAAACAAAATGCATACAGTATAGAATTAAGAAAAGAGTAAAAAGTTTCTCAATTAAATTTGACGGCAAAATTTTTAACTCTAGGGAATCCCAAAACCCGGATTAGCTGCGCAATTTCTGCACTTTCCAAGAGAAGAGCGTGTTTGGGTTGATTGAGGGTTGAGAAGTATATTTGACAGATAACAGTAAATAAAAAAGATGAAATTAAGAGTAATAGACAAAAGAGAGCATTGTGTTGAAGTGTCAGACTCCCTTCTCATAAGAACGTTTAGATTTTACGGTACCATCAAAGGGATTCGGAATAAGAGAAAAAAACAATAACATAAATTTCTACTTGAGCCTTTGTACTTGAAATTTTTAGAGAGGCGTCCGCACTGACCGTCAGCTTCCCAGTTATTCTTCAGCAATTTTTTTGGGGAGCCAGTGTCTCCTGGGAAAAGTCGCTGGGTCCTAGTCTTTGAAAAAAACCTTTGCATAAAATGCTTCAAAACGGTAAGCCGTTAAAATCGATTAACCTCTTTATAAAAAATTTTAAACACAGAGTTGAGAAAAATTTGGAATTTTTTATTTCCTTACCGCTGCCTGTTTTATTGTGAGCAGCGTTACATTTTACCACATGCTTCTGCATTCTTTCGATCTTCGCGTTCCTGTAATCAAATCCACATATTGCATTTAAAATGTTAAATTGAGCAGCAAAAAAAGGGGCTTGATGTAAGGAGGTCCGCAAATTCTTTGTAAGTTCACCTTTTTGACCACATAAAATCATTATTGTACTTGGTCGGAAAAAGCTTAGCACACTTGAAAGATCTCATTCATCAATATCATTCACAGAATGCGGCACATTTATGGCAAAGAAAAGTTTATCTCGAAAACGGCCCACTTAAAAACAGATTCTATCAGAATCAAAGACATATGCTGAATCTACATAGTTTTTGCAATTTCTAAAGTGTTCCTTGTCTCTCCTTGGATCGGTGGCTGTTTTGCTGTTTAAATGAAGGCATTTCTTTTGACACTAAAAAGCGTGTCTTTTTAGATACCCGTCATGGGCATTCAAAGAAGACTAACAAAAGTGGCACAATTTTAATTCGATGGAGGGTGCGTGCTTTACTTGGTGGCAGTGTGTTCAAACTACTGTAGGAACTTTTGCACTTTAGGCGCCCCTCCGAGGTTCAATTGGGTCAGTTTTTGGGTCATTTTCTTGATACGGTCTCGTACGCCTAAGCAGTACGGCCTCGTGAGCGTAAACTTTTCCCTAAGCTTAAGCGTTTTTAATGTAAAAAGAGTTGTTTTTTTCAATGTAAAAATAACTTTTTTGAAAATGTAAATGAGTCAGAAGTATGACGAATGTAACCTCTGGGAGGGGGGGGGGCTTAAAAGTGCCCTACTGTATTCATTACAAAATTTTGGCCTTTAACAAATCGCACTCAATGGCGCCGTGCTCACTAAAACACGGCCTCAACTTAAAAACGGCCTAGCTCAATTAATTAGTATTCTATTTTCTTTCTCTTTTTTATTTTTTCTCTTTTTTTCACTTTTCTCTTTCTTTTTTCTTACTCATTAAAACTCCCTCCCCCCTTTCTCCTTAGGGCCCCCCTTCCCCCCTTTAGGGCCCCCCTTCCCCTTAGGGCCCTACTCCCCCCCCTTGCTTAGGTAGGGTCCTCTTCCTCCCCCCTTTAGGGCCCCCTCCCTTCCCTAAAGTTAAACCCCCTCCCCCTCCCCCCTTTCCTTTCCCCAAAATTTCCAGAGTTGAGGCCGTGTTTTACTGAGCCTCTGAGTGCGATTTGTAAAAGGCCAGAGTTGAGGCCGTGTTTTAGTGAGCCTCTGCGCCACTGAGTGCGATTTGCTAAAGGCCAAAATTTTCTCTTTTTTTTGAGAAATTTGATCAATGAATCGGTAAAAAAATAAAACGTTCGAGAAATTTTGGCTCTAAACTACTTTAGCCGTCCAATGAAAGTTTAGCCGTCGAATGAAAAATTAGCCGTCCAATGAAAGTTTAGCCGTCCAACGAAAGTACGGCTTCATTAGGGTAACCAAAAAACAGTGAATAATAGCTGAAAACAGCTAAGAAAATTTAATTGATTATACCAGATAAAACAACAATGTTGTGGCTAATTGTTAATTACGGCCTCGCTCCTAAGCCGTATCGCTAGCATGAATTTTACCTGAGCCCGAGCGAAAAAATCAGTGAAAAGTTACCTGACCCCGCAATTAGAGCACGCTCTCAAGTAAAGCACGCCCCACAAGTCAAAAAAGCCTCAAAAGCGAACAGTTGTTCATATACCTAGAGACCGCAATGGCTAAAATCAAAATCAGAATAGGTAGTAAAATGTAATTTTCATGTTTTCTTAATCACTTAATTAGTTCAAAAAACATGAAAAAATCAAAAACAATTACTTTAAAGCAGAAAAAAGAGATCAGATAAGCTTCGAAAATTCTGCCTATAACAAATCTTGGTACGCTAGAGCGCGGAAGGTCAAGTGGGTCATGCTTGTACTAAAACGCAGCCTTAACTTTTTTTCGCTATGATAAAAATTAAAGATTTCTCTACCATTATGTCAATTTGAGTTTTCTCATCAACAAAATGAAATAATATCTTTGCTTTTAGCAATCGAAAGTTCGCCTTTACATAAAGCAGTGAGAGCACTATACTTACTCTAGCGCGTGGCTCGACTTCGAAAGGCCTTTTTTTTTTCGCTATGATAAAAATTGAAATTTTCTCTACCATTATGTCAATTTGAGTTTTCTCATTAATAAAATGGAATAACATCTTTGCTTTTAGCAATCGAAAGTTCCTTTTTATATCAAAAATAAGGAAAATATTATTTGGTAACCTGAGCTCCGAGACTCCATAATAACTCAGTAATTCCGTCTCAGAAAACAGATGAAGAGGCTCGAACTGAAATGAGAATTTTTCGCAAGTTTTGAAACGAAATGAGGCATAATACAATGAATGAATCTCTCAGAAAAACATATAGAAAGAAAAAAAAATCCGTTGAAAGTTCCAAGTTATTCGATTTACAAACAGTTTGGAATTACGGAATATTAGTGTGGCAGAAAAAAAATGCGTACCAAAATATTGTCATTGTGGTCTCTACATATACCGGCGTTAGGCTGTTTTATGTCTTTTAATTTCAGCGATGAGTTATGCTAAACTTATCCGATTGAGGTTGTCTGGATTAACTTTTATCGAATCCGGGTAAGAAAAAACAGTGAATAATAAAAAACAACTAAGAACTTGGACTTGTCCAATTTTGAATTTCTATAGCAGTGTTCAAAAATGTATTCATTTTAGCATTCTTGTCATCATGAAACGACGTTTCTTGCTTGAAACGTAAAATATATCGGAACCTTTTTTGTGTATTTATTATCTTTTTTGTGATCTGTCTTCTGCCCCGTGTTTCCACATTTTTGGTTCAAACTCTACAATAAATCAAGTATTTGAAGGTGAAATGTACGATGAAGATGAAGATCTTCTTGAACAAAATGATGAAGATTCGGACATCGCACCAGAACAGTGGCAGGTTCTAATTGATTTCATTCCATAGGTCACCTAACTGGGTCAAAAATTTTTAGTGAGCGTGGGGCCATCTAGTAAATTTTTTTATCGAGTTTCGTAAACAAATTCGATTCCTTATTTATAATTTTTTGTTTTTTCGAAGAAAATTAATGAACAAATGTAGTTTTTAGCGGAACGTTATTGGGAGCGGTTTCTTTGAGTTTTCAACTATTTTTTTTCAGCTTGGATGCAATTATAAATTAACTGCTACATACTTTATTAAACACCACAAACAGAATAATACACACAAAAATATATCTGCATCGGATGTGAGCTTGTGAACGTAACAATAAATAACACAAAAAAATATTTGTTGGGCGGGAGGCCGGGCGGGTTTTTGTAAAAATAATTGTTAATAGAGAAGGTTAGAAGGTTATTAATAGAGAAGGTTTTCTTTAACAGTGTGGCTCATCCACAATAGGGTCATGGCTTGGAAGTGTGATTAAACAGTCTTGTTGAATTAAGGAAGCGTGCTGGGTGGTCATCTCTGCCTACTTCGATGAAAAGGGCCTGGTGAGGCAGCAATTGGACTCCTTCGATGAGTTCATCCAGATGAACGTCCAACGAATCGTCGAAGATTCCCCGCCAGTCGAACTGCAGAGCGAAGTACAGCACTACGCAGGTAAGCATCAGGGCCGTTCATATTTGGCTTTAGGTTTTGTTTTAATATGCAGTTTTTGTGGTTGAGAGCGAAGAAAATTTTTTTCGACGTTTCAAAAACAAACATTAAAACAAAAACTTTTTCAGTGATCGAACAACAAAAAACATTCGGAAAAAAATTTTTTTTTCGAAAAGCCGAAAAAGAATTTTTTTACTGTTGGGAAATTTTCGAAAGTAATCCGAAAAAAATTTAAAAAATCAAGTTTTTCATAGCTGTGGTTTTTCAATCAGAATCTCGCCCTTTTTAGCCCCAGTGACTAACACGAAATAATAAGAAGATTGAAATGTTCTTTTGATGTTTTTTTTTGTGTTTAGAACTGCATTCACCGAGCATTCAGCTATGAAGGACCAACATTTTTTTTTCTAATCTCACGACCAGGAATTAATTATTCATGTCAGACCTTCTGTCGGCGGGCCTATGTTTTTTAAAACCCTAAGGGGGGACCCTTATGTAGAACATTAAAAAATTTTCGCGGGCCTCTGTTTTTTTATCATAAGGGGGGGGGCCTTATGCGAAAATTTTTTTCCGCTTTCGGCGGGCGTCTGTACCTTTTTCCTGCACACTAAAAGACCCATGTTCACGAATACTTGTCTCATTATGCGTTAGAATTGCTACTGGATCTTCTTTATCTATTTGATCGTCTATTTAGGCACTGTAGCAGGGTGTTTCTTTCACCCGCACTGCGGTTGAAAAATCTATGCGCTCTTCAAAAAGTCCGAAAAACATTCACATATATGCACTCGAAAGAAGAACTTTTTTGATTTTTACCTAGAAAAATTCCAAACTCTTTCAAATTTTAGAGATCTATGCGCTCGAGAAAAGTTATGTGGGTGGTAAGAAACACCTGTACTGGAGGTTTTACTTGAAAGATAACTGAGGCAATCATCTTAGGTGACGTGGAGAATCCGACAAAGTTTTCGCTTAAATTGGAGCAGATCTATCTATCCAAGCCGACTCATTGGGAGAAGGATGGAGCTCCGACACCCATGATGCCAAATGAGGTACACTAACGATCTAAAATTTTTAATTCAGAAAAAAATTGGATTTCAAGACAATGAAATAAAAAAATTTCGAAAAAATTTCTTTGGCAGAATGCTTTTGATGACATGTTTATTATAAGGGAGTGATTTTTATTCAGGAGACTAGTAAAATTTCCACTTTTCGGTATAAATGTACCCGCCGCTGTGTTCTGGCTAATCAGCATAGCAAAGCTCATCCAGGGGTTAAATGGAGCCGCCCAATTTGGGTTTACATGTATCCGCCGCTCAAAGTTTGGAGGAAAAAAGAAGAGGGAATGAAGGAAAATGGTAAGAAAAGAGAGGGAGTTTATTTGTCAATATTGTGTGTACATGTATCCGCCTACGTGACCGATCCGGTCACTATTCAACCCCTGAGCTCATCTAAGATCATTTGTTGTGAAAAGAGCGCGCGAAGAACATGATTTTCCTCTAGGCCTTTGAATGTGCATGTATAAGTGAATTAACTCTCTAAATTTCATGTTTTGCTGTAGGCTCGCTTGCGAAATCTGACGTATTCTTCGCCCCTGTACGTCGATATAACGAAGCAAATCATCAAAGAGACGGAAACTGTCTCAAGCAAGAAGTACGAGAAGGTCTTCGTGGGAAAGATTCCGATTATGCTACGGTATGTTTGATCCGGATCATGTTAGGGTATCGTTCTGTGCCTTATTCAAAAAGATGACCCTGAAAATGATCTCTTCGCAGCTCAAGTTACTGTATTCTGTCAAACATGACGGATCGAGACTTGACAGAGCTGAATGAATGCCCGCTGGATCCCGGAGGCTATTTTGTCATCAATGGCTCCGAGAAGGTGACACTTTTCGCACTTTCGTCATATCCACCGTGAAATATGTGCGTGTTTTTGACTCCTATTGTCACAAGCGAGAGGTGTCATTCGGTCTGATCCATAGCTCATCAAACTTGTAAAATTTGTCCAGCTCGCCCGCCCATTCTCTCAGAAGTTTTTTTTTCAAACCAGTGAAAAAATTTCACAGTTAATGGTTGATTTGTTTAAAAAATTATATTTGTAAGCTAACGAAATTTTGGATGTAAAACTCGGGCCTTGACTCTGAATTCGTAAAAAAATGGTGATGACTCTCCTTCCCCCTCTGTTGATGACTCTTCTTCCCTCTTGGACATTTTTTTTTCATCTACAAACATTTGGTTTTCTCAAAAGATCATTTTCTGTTCTATTTCTTCATCAGCAATTTTAGGGGGGACCGGGTGGATTACCGAGGGAATTTTACTAGTCATCCTGATGCGATGCGAAGTGCTTCGATATTTGGGTTCAAGAACATTGTGTTAGAAGATCGTTTTTAAAGTATGAATTTCAAATAATAGGTGGTTAGGAGGTAGTACTGTAAGAGTACTGTAAGAATAGATTACGAAATAGTTATGCCGCCATAAACGGGCACCTTATTAGACTTCCTTTCTCTATCTTTTGATCTATCTGGATTTCTTTTTCTTGCTCTATTCCTCGCTATCTCGCGCTCTCTCTTTCTCTGCTCTCTGGGTGTGCATCTTTTTTTCAGCTAAATTTTTTTTCAGAAAATTATTCAAGGACATTAATCAAGATGTATTCTTGAAGGTGTTGATTGCTCAAGAGAAGATGGCCACCAATACCGTATACGTGTTTTCCATGAAAGACGGAAAGTACGCGTTCAAGACGGAGTGCAGATCCTGCCTTGAGAATTCAAAGTCAGTTCAAGAAATTTTTAAATTATAGTTACTAAGAACCATTAAACTGAGTTTATTGATATTTCAGAGCGCAAAACTCCCGAAATGAAATAGTTTTGGCTTTGAAAAAATTGTTCCTTGAACAAAAAATTAATGCAAAAGAACTAGTTTTTCTGCTTTCTTTATCATAATTTCCCAACTTTGAGTTTTCTTTCTGAAAATTAGAGTTTTCTGAATCAGAAAAAGAGTGAATGATGATTGGGAAATTGGTGATCTGAAGTTCCTCCAAGGACGAGCTCCCAAAAGTTAGGTGAACATTTAAATAAAATCTGGTTAACATCTAACAATGTAAAAATGTAGTTTGTAGTTGTATGTATGGAAAGTTGTACTTTGTAGCCGGCCCACGTCAACGATGTGGGTGAATATGCTGGCGAGAGGGGGCGGAGTCGGACAGAGGAAGACCGCAATGGGACAACGGATTATCGCCATCCTGCCCTACATCAAACAGGTGAGGCAGAAGCGGTTCAGAGAAAATAATTAATTCAGTAGAAACTATAAACAGTTATTGCTACGATATTATGCACATATAACTAACACTCTAATCATAGTTATCTTAGTTATAGAAGTGGTAATCGGTATGTTTATCAGACCCGCACTGCGGGTAAAAAAATCTATGTGCTCTCCAAAAACCCCGGAAAACATTGAAATCTATGCGCTTGCAAAAAAAGTTTTCTCCGATTTTTCGTTGGAAAGTCCAAATCATTGGAAAAATTTAATCTTGAACTCTGAAATCTTTAAAAAAATCAATGCGCTCGAAAAAGTTGTGCTGGTGCTAAGAAACATCCTGATGGTAATGAAGTGAATGATGCCATGATAAATCAAGAATATAACTGTTGATATTAATTCATCTGATGGATTATGTAGTGACAGTCTAAATATGTGCTATCGGCTTATTATCATATATTCATAGCTGCTTGAACTATTGTATAAGAAATTTATAAAAGTGCGTAAAGGGGCGGAGTCTTATCGAAGGGTCTTAATCAAGTTAATTGTACCACTTATTTGCAGGAGATCCCAGTGATGATTGTCTTCCGCGCGCTAGGTTTCGTCTCGGATCGAGATATTCTGGATCATATCATCTATGATTTTGAGGTTTTCAGGGTTTTCAAGCAAGACTATTTCTTCCTTAAAACAACGCTTGCAGGTTTTGAATTGAAAACTAATTCCAGGACCCCGAGATGATGGAAATGGTTAAACCGAGTCTGGACGAGGCTTTTGTTATTCAAGTAAGAATAGTTTTTTTATTTATTTACTCAAGCAAATTTTAAAACCATTTTTTTCCCAGAAAAATATCGACCACTTCAAGGGAAAAAAGGAAGCTTTTCGAAGTTTTGAGTGAGAAACAGTTGATTAGACTATGATACTTTCTTCAGGAGCAAAATGTTGCTTTGAATTTTATCGGTTCCCGTGGAGCAAAGCCCGGCGTCACCAAGGAGCAGAGGATCAAGTCATAAATTTATTTTTTGTATGACTGCATTCAGAGGCATTTCTTTCGAATGGTCATTTATTGTGGGAATAGAAATCAGTATCCCGTCGTCCGCTTCGCTTGGTAGTTCTTTATTACCATAGGATAGCTTGTAAGGCCATCGCTTAGATGGAATCATGAAATAGGAAGGGGAATAAGACGGTCAATTTTCGTTGGTGTCCACTCTTGCTGTTGACAACAGAAAGTTCGGTAGGGCTATGACATTCGAGAGGTCGATTTCTTCTAGAGCCTTGCCGAATGCCTATAGCTATTGACGCTAATCAGAGGCTAAAAAGAAGTTTTGGGTGGAATGGTGATTAGCACCTTTTATGAGGTAGTTAGAAGTTTGAACTTCAAAAGAACCTTAACTCTAACCGTGAAGGTATGGGTTTCGGGTTCGTCTTTCGAAAAGGAGAGGTGGAATTCACCAAAAAGTTTTTCCAGGTACGCTAAAGAGATTCTGCAGAAAGAGATGCTGCCTCACGTCGGAGTTTCAGACTTTTGTGAAACCAAAAAAGCGGTTTGTTTAATTCTCGGAGAAAACAGGGTATAGTTAAAACAGGGTATCGATTTTCTAGCTGTATAAAAAAATGAACTAAACAATAGGATCAAATTCTTATTAGAAAGTTTCTAAACGATGATAGTATAATAGCATTCAATAACGTTTTTATGAAGTAAACTTTTTGTTAAACATTTGAAGAAGTTGTAGGGATGGGTTACTATGTCGAACAATCTAGAAGAATGCCTCTCTGAAATTTGGGGAGAAAGGATAAAATAATGAGCAATTCTTAATAATCTCGATTTTCACGTCCCTTATATTTCTCTCCCTTCTATGTTTAATAACATTCAATAACGTTTTTGTGAAGTGAACTTTTTTTCTTGAAAGTTTTTCAAGATATTGGAAACTATTCATCGGTATCGACAACTCTATAGGTCACTCTTTAAAAATCTTTTATATTTCTTTTTTGTAGCATTATCCTTACAGTACTTCATCGGTTACATGGTACATCGTCTTCTTTTGGCTGCTTTGGGTCGAAGGGAACTGGACGACCGAGATCACATCGGGTTCGCTTTTTGCATAAGAGTATTCAGTGCAGTTTTCAAATTGTACCTCTGTTTATCAATGTTCGAATATCGTGTTTTTGTTTGAATAATTGTTTCAACTGGGAAGGCTCCAATCGAGTTTGAACATATCAGTTTTAACACAATGTTGTACAGAAAAGAAGAGAAAATTTCAGAAGAAAAAGAAGAAAAACCAGGTCAGCAAAAAGGTGGTTCAAGTTGAAGAAAGTATGGTAATTTTTTAATAATTACAAGCTAACGTTGCAGAAACAAGAGACTGGACTTAGCAGGACCATTGCTCGCTTTCCTCTTCCGGGCCCTGTTCAGAAATCTTCTAAAAGAGGTCTTAAAACTATCAAATTTTCAATTTGCAAATCCGCAGAAAAATTTCTGTTGATCCGTACACAAAGTGTGGCTTGTCTTCTTTCTTTCAAGTTTAAATTTTTTTGTTGTTGAACTACTGTGAGATTCTAGTAAAAATACTACGCTTGGAAGCTGTAATGCAATTAGCATTTTAAACTTTTAGAAGGTTCAACTACAAACCAAAAGAAAGGCGAGTTTGGAATCCCATGACAAGTTTTACGCATTGGAAAAATGTTTAAAAAAAAAAACCCTTTAATGTCTTGTAGATGCGCCTCACCGCTCAAAAATATATCAACAAGAATGGCGATTTCTCGCTGGATGTGTGCGTGAAGACGTCGACGATTACCAGAGGTTTGTAATAGGTTTTACTCCGAAAAAAACAGTTATGTGATTGGTGCATCATTATTCGGTTTTTGTTTTGTGAAAAAAGTTTTGTTTAACCTAATTTAAGAAGTTTATATTCAGAAAGATTCTGAATCGACATAGAAAATAATTGTATTTCTGTATTCTTGCACATTTCGAGTGTTAAGGCCTGGCCTATTCACTGGCTACTGGTAACTGGGGCGACCAGAAGAAGGCTCATCAGAGCAGAGCAGGCGTGAGCCAGGTGAGTCATAACCTAAGGGAGGGGATACAGGTCTAGAATCAGTGGAAAGAACTTTTGACCGTTGGGGGAAATTCTCGAGCTTCCGAATAAAGTTTTTGAAGGATCAGTGAGTGCATGTGATGCCACCAGTTTGGGTTTTTCAGAAAGAGACGGTTTGGGCTCAGATTATTCGTACCTAGTTTGTAGTTTGTAGTTGGGAACTTGTTAGGAATTCTCTGATCTACCACAAAAATGAAGTATCCATGAAGGTGCTGAATCGTCTCACATACACGGCGACTCTCTCACATCTTCGCCGAGCAAATTCCCCCATAGGAAGAGAAGGAAAGTTGGCGAAGCCCAGGCAACTGCACAACACACAATGGGGCATGGTGAGTAGCGTTCACTGGTCAAGTATACGAATTGACGGACCTAAGAAGGATTTGCATTCTCCTTTTTAGCCTCACAGTTTTCTCTTTCTCTCTCTTTTTTTTCGTCTGACTCTTACCTCAACCTCTTCTCTATCTCATATACCTTTCTGTCTTACTCTTCTTCTCTTTCTTCTCATTTTGAAACCTTATCCTCTTCTCTAGGCCCGATTTGGACTCTTCTATTTAGGTCACAAAAGGATTTTTTTTCTCAAGTGGCCGTGATTGAGGTGTGCCCAGCTGAGACCCCCGAGGGCCAAGCAGTGGGTCTGGTGAAGAACCTCGCTCTAATGGCTTACATCTCTGTCGGATCACTCCCAGAGCCCATTCTGGAGTTCCTCGAGGAATGGAGCATGGAGAATCTTGAAGGTCTCTCCGAACTCTCTCTTCCTTTTCTCAGCCCCTCCCCCTATCCCCTTCTCTATTCTGACTCTCTCTTATATCCATTCTTTCGTGCGCTATATAACTCATTTACATACTATCAGTCAAACTCTTTTCATTCAACTTTCTATCTTAATCTCTATTATTCTTCCTTTTTGCCCTCTTTCTTTCGAGAAAAACACAACCTTTTGTGTTGTTTTTAACGACAGGCTTGACTTGAACTATGAAAATAAATCTGTTTGTTTCATATGAGTGTTGTCGAAGAAGAGAGGAACAGTTGTATTACAGAGGTGGCAGCTTCGGCAATCGCTGACTCTACAAAGATCTTCGTCAACGGTGCCTGGGTTGGCATCCACAGAGATCCAGAGCATCTCATGAGTACACTCAGGAAGCTCCGGAGGCAGATGGACATCATTGTATCAGAGGTTGCTGGCAGAGGTTTCAGAGGCTAATAATCTTCCTCGCGCTTGTCGCCTCGCGGTAAGGTACGCGCTCCCCTGAGATGCAGGACAGTCCTATCCTGGTAGAACCAGTGGCTGCCTGCTAGATCACTGCTAGTGTGAATAGCAGCAGTGGGGAGAGTCAGATTCGTGCATGAGCACTACCAACATTTCTTAACCCCCTTGGTTTGGGTGGATCTGTCCGGGGTGGGAGTCGAACTCGGGACTCTTCGCACAATAGTCGAACACACTACCATTATGCCACACCCGACATCATTGTATCAGAGGTTGGTGGCAGAGGTTTCAGAGGCTAGCAAAAGGAATTAGAGGGAGGACAAGAGATAGGGATAGTCATGGAAAGAGAACGAAAGAAGGGATGGGAATAGTCATTTGAAGAGTGTTAAGGGTCACGAATAGTCATGTAAACTAGCCGACAATATCTCGCAAGCTTGTATGTTTTCTCATAACCATTCTTAGAACTGATAGGGACATTGATAGTGATTTCGTGCAAAAGAAATTCATAGTTGAACGCTTAAGAGGGTCTATTGTCGAATCGGGAAATTTTTTTGGCTCTGAAAGCTAAGAAATTGACTTATAGTTTGTTTTTTTGGACATAGAAAAAATTTCAGTCACTCGATATTTGAAATTTTTTCAAGTTTTTGTTAGTTCCTTCAACAAAAAAACGTAGAGTTGTGGTAAAAAGGTTTTTTGTCGTTGCAATATTTCTGTCTCGAGGTGTCGATGGTGCGCGACATTCGTGACCGGGAGATCAGGATCTACACGGATGCGGGGCGAGTGTGCCGGCCTCTGCTCATCGTCGAGAATCAGAAGTTGGCCCTCAAAAAGGTAAGAGGTTCCGACGAAGCACGCATTCCTCAACAAAGCTCAATCTAAAACGACCGTAAATCTGAGCAAAGCTCCTGAAATATATGAACTCTCCTCTGTTCGCTCTTACCCTCTCGCCAGCTTCTTACATATTGTTCAAGGTCATATGCTCGAGTGAGCGGTCGCTTTTCCATTGCTGGACAAGTTGAGGTAGAGAAAGAAAGGGTGGAAATTAGAAACTGAGTAGAAAAAACATGTGGAGAACCTACTCAGGTGCACATAGACAAACTGAAAGAGCGAGAAAGCGGATCGTCATTTTCCTGGAGCGATTTAGTGGCAGGTGGAGTGGTGGAGCTGATTGATGCCATGGAAGAAGGTTACCATTTCGAAGGCTCACTTGTTATTCTTGGAAAGAGTAACCTTTTCGAAAGATCAGTGCCATTTTGGTGTGGCTTTGGGTGGATTTGCTTGTGGTGATAAGAACTCGAGTCATGAGGTAACTTGCATAGTGAAATCGGCAGAAATTCATCGGTTTGAGAGGTGCTTAAGAATAAAATTTGGTTCAAACGAATAGGAATGAGAAGTCTACTAAAATTGGATGCGAAGATCAGCACGTGGGCAACTCTTATAATAGCTTGAGATCAATATGTTCTCGGTGAATTTTTCCTCTCTCTCTTTCTTTTCCTTCTTCTCTTTTGTCTCTCTGAGTTGTCTCTTTTAATTTTGTATTCTCTCTCAAAAATAATTTGTTTCTAGAAACTTCGATGATCGCAATGATGCCGGAAGACTTGCATGCAGGAGGTTATTGTGACACGTTAGTATTATCTTCTTGTGAGTCATCATAGTTCACAGAAATTAACTACTTTTCTCTAACTAACGCCTTTTTTCCCTTTCGCCATATAATCACCTTCAGATTATCTCCTCATCTAGAAATTTATCGCGATTCGCGCTCAGATTCTTTTCACTTCCTTTTTCTTGACGGTTGCAAATTAGAGTTTCATCTTACTCGTGTTCGCATAGCTAACCATCTTACTCGTGTTCGCATAGCTAACCATCTTACTCGTGTTCGCATAGCTAACCATCTTACTCGTGTTCGCATAGCTAACCAGCACTTGTCAAAAAAGTCGAAAACAACCGTTCATCCGAGCGAAAGGATTAGAATCATAGTAAAAATATGTCTTGATTTTTCAATAGGTCGATCGCCAAGGTGGGCGAAAAATTTCCACTTTCAAATTGACGAAACCGGTTGAGGCTGAGTTATAACTGAGGAAACGTTCTATTTATGTAGAGAAATGGAGGTTTTTTACTTTCACTTTTAGCTGAGAAAACAAGGATACATTCATTTCGAGTAAGGGAGAGGGTCGGCAGGTCGAACGCCCTAGAAATTTTTCTGCCAGTTTGCAGTTTACCTATGCTAAGAATAATGGCTCTCTTAATTTACTGACCTTCACCTCTCGCATGCTTCTCATTATTTTCGGCCAAATGCTCGGCCGAACGTTTTTTTTTTCTTCAGTTTTAAGTTGTTTTTTCACAGGTGCTGGTGTATTCTTATTTCCATACTCAAGTTTAGACGTTAAGTTTTAATCGAATCCGTCGCAAAATCGTATCATGCATTCTGCCACGGTACAATCTCTGGTACAAATGACCTAGAGGTTGGAACAGGCGTACTTTCAGAATAGGAAAGAATCATTATTCATCTTTACAGGTACACACATTGTGAAATTCACCCGGCCATGATTCTGGGCGTTTGCGCATCCATAATTCCTTTCCCAGATCACAACCAGTCTCCACGTAATACGTACCAGGTAGAAATGATGAAATGATTCTTCTAGTATACTCATAACAAAGTTGTATCCATAGATTGAAAGTCAGAATGAGCGACGAATTCTCTTAATCAGAAGCAGATTGATTACTGTAATCGATTGATTTAAGAGCGCCATGGGGAAGCAGGCGATGGGAGTGTACACGACGAACTTCCATGTCCGGATGGACACTCTGGCACATGTCTTGTACTATCCACAGAAGCCACTCGTCACAACAAGAAGCATGGAGTACTTGAGGTCTGCAGGGGGAGAGAAAAGAGGAATGCAGAGAGAGAACGAGAGAGAAAGAGGATGAAAATGTGAGAGAGAGGGAGAGAAGAGAGAGAGAGGGCAGGGGAAAAAATATCAATTGTTTACTCTCAAGATTCAACGAATTGCCGGCCGGGATTAATGCGATCGTTGCCATCGCATCGTACTCTGGATATAATCAAGAAGATTCGGTCATCATGAACAGTTCAGGTAATCGATATGACATCGAATATATTGTCATTGTCAATACATAGAAGAAGTCATTGTGCAGTATAGTGCGAATGACTCGAATGTAGATCGGTATTAAGGTCCCGAACCATTTCATTTTCGTTGTTCATAACCATTAAAACTTGGAGGAAATGGTTATTGAGCAAAACTGTGATATCTTCTACAGGAGGCGATAGTTATGGATGCCTGCTCGATTGATAGTCTACAGGTTATAGCGTGCCCTATCCCCCTCTCATTGCAGTAAGAGGCATATGGTTAGAAGATACGCGTCACGAGCCATAATCGATCGTAATGTTCGATAAAGGGTATAAGTCGGTAACTGTTCTACCCTTGAAGGCGACACTCAAATTCATTGCAGGCATCGATCGAGGGCTATTCCGCTCTGTCTTCTACCGCTCCTACAGAGACCAAGAGGCGAATTTGGATGGCGCGAATGAGGAATTGATAGAGAAACCTTCGAGGGACAAGTGCTCTGGAATGCGACACTCTTTGTATGATAAGGTATTCAGAAAGAACTGTAGATTTCGTGTTCAGAAAACGAAGATAAAAAGTTTTTTGCGTCGAAGAGCGTTGTTTTTGATTATTTACATAGAACTGTCCATAGTCCGGGCATGGCATAGTGGTAGTGTGATAGACCATTGTGCGAAGAGTCCCGAGTTCGACTTCCACCCCGGACAGATCCACCCAAACCAAGGGGGTTAAGAAATGTTGGTAGTGCTCATACACGAATCTGACTCTCCCCACTGCTGCTAATCACACTAGCAGTGATCTAGCAGGCAGCCACTGGTTCTACCAGGATAGGTCTGTCCTGCATCTCAGGGGAGCGCGTACCCTGCCGCGAGGCGGGAACAAGCGCGAGGAAGAAGAAGACATAGAACTGTCCATATATGACGAGGATGAAGACACCTTTTAAGCTAGAGGTTGCTTGATGAGAAGGAAAATGGGCAAATATGCATCCATTCTACCTGAGGAAATTATGCTTTCGAAAACAAAACAAGGAGACCAAATCAGGATGTTTCTCTGACCCGCACTGCGGGTAAAAATTCTATGCGCTCTTCAAAAACCTCGGAAAACATTGAAATCTATGCACTTGGGAAAAATTTCCTCGGAGTTTTCGTAGGGAAAGTCCAAATTATTGGAAAAATTGATTGTGGAACTCTGAAATTTTAAAATTATATGCGCTCGAAAAAAGTTGTGTTGGGGCTAAGAAACACCGCGGACCAAACGTATACGCTGAAGCTTTCTTTTAAGAGTTCTCTTAATTAATATTTAAAAAAACATTTGCTTAAGCTGGACGATGATGGTATTATTTCACCTGGTATGCGAGTCTCCGGAGATGATGTCATCATAGGAAAAACCGTTTCTCTACCTGATACTGTAAGTTTTTCAGCTGCAGTTTTTTTAAATGTTTATTCGTCTTCAACCAGTGACCAAGCTGTTATGCCTCCTCAAGAAAGGAGTTTTGTTTTCTCGTCTTGAAGGCGAGAAGTTTTGTTTCCGAATCTCCTTGAAAAATGTTCCGTTTTGGTTGTTAAATAATTTAACTGTGTTGATGAAAGTGTTTGAAGGAGGATGAGTTGGATTCGGCACCGAAGAAGTACAATAAGAGGGACACGTCAACTTTTCTCCGAAGTTCAGAGACGGGCATCGTAGATCAGGTTCCAAGGGGACGTGAAGTTATTTCAAGAAGGAATTTGAGGTCCTTTTCTTTAACAAAGGGAATAGATGCAGGATATATTTAGGCGTTTCAAAAAAAAGTTGCTGATTAAAATTGGAGAAGATGTTGATGAACTGTGTTTTACGGTTTATTGACAGACCTCTCTTGATATTGGAAAAGTGCCTGTTTTGATTTTGAGGGTAGAACTTCTTTTGAAGAACAAAAATTTTCCTCCACCTACCATATATGTTCGCTTTGTCATGATTCTATGCCCTCTGCTTCTCTACAGGGTGAATATCTCACCCGCAGTGCGGATGGAAAAAATCTATGCGCTTTCCAAAAGATCCGGAAAACATTCAAATCTATGCACTCGGAAAAAATTTTCCTTTTTGTAACTGGAAAATTTTTGAGACATTGTGGGAAAAAAGTTTAAATTTTCGGAAATTTTGAAAATCTATGCGCTCGAAAAAAAATTAGCGTGGGTGATAAGAAAAGCCCTGCTTCTCTGGGCGATCGATGAAAAAAGTTTAACTTGAATGAATTTCGAAAGATTAACTAGTTGGTGCAACCCAGGATGTTTCACAAGGAGATAAAAAGAGAGTCAGGCAGAAAGCATAAGTCACTAAATAGAGACTTATCGGTGTGAAGAAGTATTGATTGGAATCAGGCTGTTTCTTCTCATCCGCAGAAAGAGCGTGTTTATCAAGATGCTCAATGACCAGAAAAAAGGCAGGCCTTTAAGAGAGCGTATGATGTAAGAGAGAGGGGGCAGACGAGTAGAGTATTTGTATCACTAGCTTTCTTAGATAGTGCATAGATTTTACACGCATTGTGGGTTTGAGAAACACACTGATTGGTATATGAAAACATAACCGGTTGCAGGTGATGCTGACGCTTAACACTGACGGCAACAAATTCGTCAAGATTCGGGTGCGCTCAGTTCGATATCCTCAGATTGGGGACAAATTCGCTTCGAGACATGGTCAGAAGGGAACGATGGGCATCATGTACAGACAGGTTCGCGGCTTCTCGTATCAATCTTTTCATTGCTCAATTAATTGTTGTTAGTATTGATCGGTTTAAGAATGGATGATGAACATTCGTTACAGGAAACGCAACATGTACATCAGTTTTTTTATCAATACGGTAGTCAAGGAAGACGGAAATTTTGACATTTAGTAAAGGTGATAAAGTTCTCGTAGCATCAATTTGTGAAGTGCAATTAATTTTTCATTTTTAGAACTATCACGTGAAATGCACTATTCCAGGAAGACATGCCGTTTACATGTGAGGGAATCACTCCGGACATTATCATAAACCCGCATGCCGTGCCTTCTCGAATGACAATCGGTCACTTGATCGAGTGCCTTCAAGGCAAAGTTGGTTCCTTGACAAAGGGCGGAGCTTGTTACAAGGGTGGGGGGGAGCTTGTTACTCTGAGAAGTGTGAAGCACTAACAAAGTCGAAGTCTCATTTGTAAGACAGAGTATTAATTGATGACTAAGTATCGATTAATAAGATTATATCGATTGCTGTGTTTTCATTTATTTTGAGCGGTGTATATAATGATTGCTCGAGCCTCCAGCTATCAGCGAACAAAGGAGAAATTGGAGATGCAACACCGTTCAACGATACGGTTAATGTGCAGAAAATCTCAAACCTCCTCGCAGAATACGGTTATCAGCAAAGAGGAAATGAGGTGAGAGCTAACTATTAAAAAATATATATATATTGTATTGGTTACTGCACATCATGGTTACTATAGGCAGAGAGGTGTTGTTGCTGGTGTAGTATACATACTACACTTGAAGAAGTTTTTCGTCACTAATTTAGGCTACTATGAGATCCGAAGCAGCCTTTACCCAATGGAATTAGTGGAAAAATGTAGTACGAATGTAAAACAAGTAGTAGATACCATCGCACGGAAAAAAACTGTTTTAACCGGGCGGGATCGAACCCAGCCATCTTTTCTCAATCCGGGAGGCAAGCGCGTTACCATTACATAACGGTGACGCCTTGCTATTCCCTGCGATAGTTCTGTGTAACTGAGTATTTGAAGGTCAAAAGAAACAACTTGCAGGTCATGTACAATGGACATGTTGGCGTGAAGCTGACAACTCAGGTGATAAATGTTCACTGTATATCCCTTTCACTATCACTCTTTATCACTTCCACTGTCTTTCAATCCTCCTATCGCCCTCCCTCTGTCTCTATTTCTTAACTTCTCTGTCTTTTTATCGATTCCTTGATCTCTTAAGCTTTCATGACTCCAAAAAACGGATTGATTCAAAAATATCATATTTCAAGGTATTCCTGGGTCCAACGTACTATCAACGCTTGAAGCACATGGTGGATGACAAGATTCACTCGAGGCGAGCTTTTTTGAGGATTGAGTTTATTATGTTTTTAAACAGAAGTGATTGTTGCAAATAATGTCTCAGAGCGCGCGGACCGGTGCAGATGATGAATAGGCAGCCGATGGAAGGAAGGGCGAGGTCAGTTATACAATAATCATCTTGTTCGGAGTTCCCTTACACTTTTTGAAGTTACGTCTTGCTATAAAAGTGAGAATCGAGCGATAGATAAGAGATATTGGGTCTTTAAGGGTCACGATTGAAAATAATTATTCTGAGCTTCTCATTATTCTGAGCTCAGCGCTTGAATTAGCGCTCGTTTTACAAGGGAAAGGGACCTTTTTTCGCTTCGATGATTATATATTTTCACCTTCATTATCATATGTACATCATTAATATATCTCTAGATTCCCGATGATAATGATGATGTTTGACGAGTTTTTTTTTTATTTGCTCTTGTCTAAGAGATGAATGGTCTTCTCCCGTACGGAAAATGAGTGCATGAAATTGATTAGATATGTGTAATTTACAAGAGAAAGTTTTTCATGAAACTATTAGTACAATAATTAGTATTAGCTCGCACACACGTGCAAAACGAAAGAATAAACGCGCCTTTTTTTTCAGAGACGGAGGACTCCGTTTCGGAGAAATGGAACGAGATTGTCAAATTTCCCACGGAGCGGCGCAGTTTCTGAGAGAGCGCTTGTTTGAGGTGTGCGATAGGAGGCTTCGAGACTGGTTCAAATCAAGAAAAGTCGACTGCTGGATTGAGAAGGATTTTACAAATAACAATACCAAAAAAGACGTACTTTGTAAGGTTTGCCATGAGTAACCCATTACATTTTGAAATGTGTGTCGTGAATCAGAAAAGGAAGACATTGCCAAAAAAAAGTTATGGCGATGTTGAAAGTTAAAATACTCATGATCAGGGTTTTTTTAGTTGGTCCGAAAATCCTACAGACGACCGCCGGAGGCGATTTTTTTGTCTACAGACACTTGCCTTACAACTGGAATTTTTTTTCTTCCAAGTTTAAATTTTATGAGTTGAAAAGTTTTTGAAAAATTTTCACACTTATGAGATAAAAAAATTTTCACATAAGGGTCCCCCCTTATGAGTTGAAAGACAGACAATCGCTGAAGGTTTAAAACAGACGCCCGCCAACAGGCGACCGGACATGACTAAATAACTCCTGTTCATGATTCGAACGCTTTTGAATATTTCTTACATGAAAGGAGTAGGAAAAGGACGAATAAGTGGTTGAAAGAAGACTCTAACTTTTGGTTATATCTTTTTTCATGTCTCAGTTCTTTTAGCTTCTGAATCTCATGGTAACGAATGCTCTATCTTTGAGGTATCTGATCCTTATCATGTTTACATCTGCAACAACTGCGGGATGATCGTCGTCGCGAATCTGAGAACGAACAGTTTCGAGTGCAGGGTTTGTTGTTTTTGATCGTGTTGTCAACTTTCTTCCACTCTCCATTTTTCTGACCAAAGATGTTTGTGTATATCCTCTTATAAATCTGATATGTCTACTTGTGTCTTCATATGACAATCTGATATGTCTACTTGTGTCTTCATATGACAATCTGATATGTCTACTTGTGTCTTCATATGACAATCTGATATGTCTACTTGTGTCTTCATATGACAATCTGATATGTCTACTTGTGTCTTCATATGACAATCTGATATGTCTACTTGTGTCTTCATATGACAATCTGATATGTCTACTTGTGTCTTCATATGACAAGCCTATGTGTCTACTTTTGTCTTCATATGACAAGCCTATGTGTGCGAAAAGTTTATAGGCGATTTTAGATTCGCAAAGAACAAATATATTAGATTGGTTAAGTTTAAATTATTGAATTGACTGTTGGTGGTTCCCAATGTCCTTGAATTTACCCTGAAAATCTTTGGTTTCGAATAATACTTTCTCTAGACTTTTGCAGAAAAAGTCCTTTTTCTAGGGATGTCGCAACAAGACTCAAGTATCGGCCCTCCTATTTCTAGGGATGTCGCAACAAGACTCAAGTATCGGCCCTCCTTTTTCTAGGGATGTCGCAACAAGACTCAAGTATCGGCCCTCCGGATTCCATACGCCTGCAAACTTTTGTTCCAAGAATTGATGTCCATGAGCATCGCACCTCGTCTCATGATTCATTGAGGAAATGGAAGAGGACTCTTTTCCTCTGTCACTCACTTCCTTCTCTCTTTTTCTCTTTTTCAATCAGTCTTCAACTTCTTCTGAACCAATTTCAAGTCCTGAGCGAAGTGTTCGATGACCTTAGTTTTCAAGGGATGAGTCCAACCCCATTACTCCCATTAAGTTCAACTGGATCGAACGAATTGTATAAAACCTTTTTTTTCTCCACAATCATGCTAATATGTTTCAAATGTTCAAACATGTCTAAGCGGCCGGGGTATTCATAGTTTGAATCCATGTTTTTTTTCATCCGTAATCGTTGCTGGCATCCATAAAAAAGTTGTTGCTGGCTCTTTTATTGTTGCAAGTTGTTCTAAGCAATTGTTATTTGAATAAAGATCTCATGCATCTAATTCAGTTTTCCTAAGAAATTTAGCGTTTCCCGATCGCGAACTTCATACTTTTAAGCTCAAGAATTGAGTGGTAGCTCGCAAAATGGTCTTCGATTGGAAATGAATGTAATGTTCTCTAGAATGAACGCGAGCCTGTGAGCTGATAGTTCAATGGTTCAAGCTCTCTTTCTCGATAAGAAAGATCGTGATTTCAGAGCTGTACAGCGAATTTGGCGTCAAGAGTGAATTTTATTGATTTACCAACTCAGGCAAAAGTAATAGCGACGAAGTAAACCAGCAACTGATCACCATGTCTGGGATGAATTCCGCGATAGAAACTGCAAGAAGCTCCCCACAGGGAGCGGCTTCGGAAGTGCTCGACATGGTTTGACAGAAGGGGGGGGGGTCCAACCGGGCGGGATAGGCCCGAGTAGGGGTCGAAATGGGTCCATAGAATACTTAGCGAGAAGGTAAAGGTGATACAGGAGTCGTCATGGTTAGGTGTGTGTGTAGGAGTGGAAAGGCTTCCCCTAAGCACGGTATAACGAACTACTTGAAACAAGCAGAGTAGTAAATGGAAAGGGTCGGATCGGCTTGGGTAAGATAGGGTGAGTGTTAAGAATGAATTGGTTACCGAGAGATTTGATGAGGCAAGAGTCGAGGCTCACATGCACACTCCCTTGTCTGAGTTAACTCACTTGAAGGTTGATTCATCACCAAAAAAGCGGATACTTTGGATAGTTACCGTTGGTCATGACCATGATGATCTACCTTATTCCTGACGCACATCTTTCCGCAACACGCTATCAAGCTCGAGGCTCATCAGAAACGGAGTTCCACAGGGCAGCGCTTTATCGCCCACACTGTTCAACCTCTATCTGCGGGATCTCCCAACAGACAGCGCACACACCAAGGTCGTATCTTACGCCGATGACATCACGATATGGGCTTCAAACTCAAACATCAGCACCGCCTCCGAACACCTTCGCACAGCCATCCCGAGAATCGAAAGCTTTCTGAAAGGCAGGTCACTCGACATATCTCCACTCAAGAGCCAACTGATGCTGTTCACTCCATACAGCAGAGAGTACAACACAATTCTGGACGTTCCCATCGGAGGCACAGCTGTCCGCACCGTCAACCAGGCCAAGCTCCTCGGCGTCACCTACGACTCCAAGTTCACGTTCAGCCATCATGCCAGAGACATCGCGAGCCGTATGACACAACGCAACAACGTCCTGAAGGCCCTAGCCGGAAGCACTTGGGGCAACCAGAAAGAAACACTTCGTCTGACATTCACAGCCATCTCGCAAGCGATCTACAGCTACGCCGCGCCAGCCTGGTCTACCTACATATCCGACTCCGCTCATGCAAAGATACAACGCGCCCAGAACGCCGGTCTACGCATCGTCACAGGGAACCATCAGATGGCAGACATTGACCACATCCACATAGAATCCAAGGTCATGCGGACCGAGCCTCATCTACACATGATCTCCGCTCAATACCTGGCCAGGGAATTGGATACAGCCCAATTCCATCACGGTCTTCTTCGCAATCCCTCTCCGCCGCGAGCAATGAAGAGCGACCTCTTGATGAGTTGCAAGACCACGGTCGAAACTGCTACGCTGATGTCGAAAGAACCACGCAACGGCAGACTCGTCGCAAATGCCATCCACACGACGATGGTATCTAACGAAATGTGCTCAATGAAAGGCGCCATTATCCTGGGAGGCAGGCCTCCGCCCGATATACAGGAAGAAGAGAAGGATCTCCCTCGCAGTACACGATGCACACTCAGCCAGCTTCGCTCTGGATTCAGCAGATTCACCAAACATTACCTGCATCGCATCGACGACTCGATACCCGACGTCTGTCCCGACTGCTCATCCGGACCACACGACGTCGCCCACCTCTTCAACTGCACTGGCAACCCGACAACACTGGCTCCTATTGACCTCTGGAAGAAGCCGCTGGAAGTGGCAGCTTTCCTGAAGATCTAGACAACAAAAAAAACTAACAAAGAGGAAGAGATCACCTACCGTGGACATCACTCTTCGATGCCGGTCGCAGCCGGCAACAACAACAACAACCTTATTCCTGAGAAAAGCTACAGGTTGAAATTGAAGATGAAGAAAATTTTTGTTCTTTTGGAAAAAAATGAGCTGTCCCTTTTTTTCAAAGCTGTACATGATCCGAAAGGTTGAACTTTAAGAACGAGCTATATCAATGGATTATCGATCTGCGAGTGCCGGCGAAGCGCGAGTTCGCACTGCTGGAACTAAGGTCAGATGTTCATTTTCTCTCTCTATTTCTCTTTATATCTCTCTCTCTCTCTGTCTATCTATCTCTCGTCTCTCTTTGTCTTTTTCTTTATATCTTTCTGTCTCTAAGACTATGTTTTTATACATACAGTACCGCCCAAAATGTTATAATATATAGGGTTATTGAACATAACTTTTTTCAAAAAAAACGAATGAAGATCAAATTTTCAGATATTTTTTACAAGCCAAATTCACATGTTTCGAGTTATAGAACAAGTTTGGAAAATGCTTTATTAGGTTTATTCGTAAAAAAAATGGAAATAGTAAAAAGTGCTTATAGAGATGTTCAGTTTTTTCGAAGTAATAAAACAAATATTCTAGTATTTGGTGGCATATCCTTTCGAGTCAATGACTGCCTGACATCTACGAGGCATAGAATCAATCAAAGAGTCAATGGTTGCCTGCGAAATCGCCTTCCATTCCTCCTCTAGCTGCTTAAACTTTTCATCAGCATTTCTGCATGTTCTTCCCGTCAATTTTCGTTGCAAATGTTCCCATAAATTTTCGATGATGTTCAAATCGGGAGACTGGCTCGGCCAGTCCAAAACATCCACATGCCGACGGCGAAACCAGTTCTGAACGTGCTGAGATCGATGTTTCGGGTCGTTATCTTGTTGAAAGGTGAACCCACGGCCGAATTTGGAGAGGGCCCAAGGGCGCATAGTGCTTTCCATTATGTTCTCATAGCCGTAACGATCGAGATTTCCGACAATACGTCTAATTGGACCCATACCGCTGGCGGAAAAACAGCCCCAGACCATCACAGAACCACCGCCATGTTTGACTGTGAGCGACTGGTATTGCGGCAGGAAACGCTTGCCCGCTGGACGTCTTACCCACCTCAGACCGTCACTGCAGAACATATTAAACTTGGATTCATCGCTCCAAACAATCTGAGACCACTCACGGCGTGTCCAACTGAGGTGATCCTTAGCCCACTGAACTCGAACTTTACGATTTTTTTCGCTGATGAAAGGCTTCTTGGCAGGCCGCCTTCCATTCAGTCCAGCGGCTTGCAAACGGCGTTTGATGGTAGTTATTGAAGGAGCAGGAGTCGCGGACGTTGATATGACAGCTTGAATGTCTGTAGCAGTGCGTTTCGGGTCTTCGCGAGATGCGCGCAGGATGCTTCGGTCCATGTACCTCGAAGTTACGCGGGGTCTCCCCGAACTTGTCTTCACGATGACTCGTCCCTGCAATTTTTTTGTGATCCAAAGTTATTCAGTTGTAGAAAATTCGTTTACCTGGGTTCGAAAAAGCCGGAGGATATGGGAGATAGCGCTCTGAGTTACCCCGAACTGCTGAGCGAGCTCGCTCTGTGACCGGCCCTGTTTCGCCCCAGCCACAACAGCTTCTTGCATTCTTTTACTTGTATTTCGATGTCCAACAGTTCGAACCATGACTTGAAACAAAATTTTTATGAATGAAGTTCGGTAAACAAAAAAAAAAATCAACTAAAAAAATCATGGAGAAAAACTGAAAAATGGAAGATATACCAATTTCGGTGTATTTCCTGGAGATAAATAATGAATCACTCAAAACGACGTCCGGTACGGTACAGACACCCAAAAAACTTCTGTGAAAGTTTTAGCTTTGAATTTTATCTTTGAAAAAAGTTATTTTCAATAACCCTATATATTATAACATTTTGGGCGGTACTGTATGTATGTCTTCTCATAAATATCACCACTGGATCTCTTCTCATTTATGAGGAAAATATTATTGAATCGAAGCGTGCGTTCTTATCACAATCTTATGTTATGACTGCAGCAAAAAACGTGACTCTGTCCCAGACCTCCCGATAATGTTATGGCGCTCTTTTGGAACGATCGCTGCTCTCCTCCAAGAGGTTGTCGTTGAGATTATTTAGCAAGATTTTCGGCTGATTCTAGTACTGAAAGATAAGTTAGGTAGTTAGTTGGTGCTTTTGATGAATCGGTTTTCTTTTCTTTTTCATATATGAGCCGATAAGAAAAGTGGTCTGCTTTCCAGGTAATATCGATCTACCCGTGCATCATGCCGCCCTCGCTGACTGCAATGCAGTCGAACCGCGTCTGCAACGCGCTGGCGCTCATGCAATGCGTCGCGTCTCACAAGGAGACCCGCGGGCCGTTTCTTCAGGTGAGTGGGGAGAATAGGAGCATTCGAGAATACCGGATCGAGATCATAGAAAACCAACTATTTCATACAATCGAATTTTCCATCCATTTCCAGTTGATGGGGAAACGCGCTGGGTAGATAGAGCCATCAATAGTAGTCAATCAAGACAGCGCTGTTGCTTATTTTTCAGCAAAAAATTGAGAAACCCCTATTTGTGTCGACTTACACAAGCAAAGCTCTGAAATGAATTGTAGAAGGTCGAGCATTTATGATCATCAGTAAATCAAAATTGGGTAGAAGTTAGATAAAAAAGCCATCAAGTTCGTTTAATCTGGAAAATTGTGCTGAAAAAATAGAATATTCTGAATTAAGAACCGGTACTATTTGTAAAAGTTTCTAGAAACAGTGAACTCTTAAATAGAAGACTTGAAAGAGTTATAGAGGTGATGTAGAATCGACCGCTTCAGGCATGATTGATAAATATTGGAGAGTGTTGTATTTACAGGCCCACATCCCTCTCTTCCTCTATCCCTTCCTACACACGACTAAGACCTCGCGACCCTTCGAGTACCTTCGCCTGACGTCACTCGGAGTCATTGGGGCCTTGGTGAAGACCGATGAGAAAGAGGTCTGTTCGAACGCTCGGTCTTAACAATTTTGAGAGAGCAAGGCTACAGTAATTCTACAGTCGTAGTCTTTAACTCGAAGAGCTTTGTTGCACTTTTCAACAAGAAGTAATACAATCGAGGGCTCAGGTGTTACTGTCGGCTAGAGAACTTCCGTTTCTAACTGTTTCGTGTCTCTGTTTCCATTTCGAAAGCAGAGGGTCTTCGTTTAATTAAGTTTCTCTTCCATCGGACCTCTGTTTCTCATCTTGAAGGTATTATAAAAAGCGTGCTCACAGATGTTTGTTGCCTTTGAAAACTTCCGTTTAAAATGAATACGCCATGCTACACTTATGCCGGTACTCGAAAATAATCATAGTAGTACAATTCAGCGTAAGAGTCATGAAAGGGTATTATTGAGACAGCTCGGATTAAAGAGAAGGTCCAAAAGTAGGCCCGAGAGGCAGGGTTGCGCGGTATAGGAACTTATCAGTAAAGTTGTTGATTTCTAAAATGAAAAAGTCCATAGTCCATCTCCTGCAGGTCATTCAATTTCTACTGTCAACGGAGATCATTCCGCTCTGCCTGCGCATCATGGAACAGGTTGGAGACAGGCAAAATAAGCTTGTAGATCAAAAGACTAATATCATGAGGGAACGTCAGACTTGGTTTTTAAAGCCTACGATGAGTGATAAGAAGTACAGAATTCCATGAACAGAGATTTAAAGCCTACGATGAGTGATAAGAAGTACAGAATTCCATGAAAACAGAGAACTCAAGTCGATAGCGGTTTGAAGCAGCGCATGCTTGGCGCATAAAGCATAGCCGCCGTGCAGGTTTTAAGGAGCTGATTCAAAGCAGCTAATCATCCTTGATCTGAGCAAGGCATGATTTGCTACGTACGCTTTTAATCACTCTCTCTCTCTCTCTCTCTCTCTCTCTCACACACACACACACACACACACTTTGTCTGTTTCTCTCTCCCTTTCTGTCTTTCTTTCTCTCTTCAGTCTATATCTCTATCTGTCACAACTGAAAGTCCTACATCTTGACTTAGGGGACGGAGCTCTCGAAGACGGTGGCAACGTTCATCCTGCAGAAGATTCTGCTAGACGAGACGGGTCTCCTCTACATCTGCCAGACGTACGAACGATTCTCCCATGTCGCTATGATTCTGGTGAGAGACGGCGAGGAAAAACTCTCTAGGTGGATTGGAGAAACGAAGCAGCATGGCTGTTCATTCTGTCCTTTCCGTTTAAAACAAGGACTTTATTAACCCAAAATGCTATATTATTTCATAGAAATACTATCTCTATTGTACGCTTATCGTAGGGGCTGAGAAGATGAAGAGAATAAGGGCGCAACATTGTCAATCCTAAGCACTCTACTGTAGCGCAATTTTCGCGCCATAGGACATTCTGATATTCCAAAGAAGTTCACATTAAAACAGATTCCCCTTGTTGAAAACATTTTCTTTGATTCCTTTTTGTTTATCAGAAAGACAGTTCTCGATTTTCTTCAGGGAAAGATGGTGTTGAAATTGTCTCGAGAGCCATCAGCGCGTCTTCTAAAGCACGTCATCCGCTGCTACGCGCGTCTCTCCGACAATCAACGGTTAGCTGTTTCAATAATCTTTTTCTGCAAGATAATCCTTTTTCTTGCTTCTCTGTTTAAGCGGTCTGCCGCCGTTCTTTGTCTATTTCGGTGTCGGTTTGTCGGCGGGCCTGTTTGATTGTCGGCTAACAGTGAATTATGCTTCAGGGCTCTCCAAGCTCTACAACAATGTCTGCCAGATCAACTAAAGGATGACACGTTCACGGTTCGGTTTTTATATCACCCTTTTCCTTTCTCGAGAACCTCCTGGTGGGGCATAAAAGTATTGTATCTGACTATAAGGTTTGATTGTACCCTAATGGAAAGTCCGAAACTCGGCTCAACCCGGTAAATCTACTAAGAAACAAGGAAGTAGCCTCATTTTTGAGACTATTGTGAAGGAAAGAAGAAAATATGTATTAAGAAGAAAAAAGAGAAGAAAAGAGATAGAGGGAGAGAGTGGCTCTTCATAGCCGACTCTTTTCGATGCGAGACGTTTGCCGGCAACAACAACTAAGAACCAAGAGGCTGAAGAAGACATGTTGATTCTCAAATATTTTCCATTTTTTCTCGCTTAGGCTCAGGTAAAGATTACGCTGACGGCTCAAACGAGACCGCAGAAAAAAAAAATTCAATATCAATTTTTCGCCGATTTGATTTTAAAAAGGTGTGGGTACTAAATCTAGGGTACAAAGTGACGCGGTACGAAGTGTCGAGGGTCGCGAGAAAGATTTTTCAAGAAGACCCGAGATTGAGAAAAGAAAACAAGGAATGAATGGGAGCGTTCTAGGAGTGCCTGAGTAATGATCGCACAACGAAGCAGTGGCTCAAGCAAATGCTGATCAATATTGATAGGGCAGTCGATCTACCAGAGGGAGCATTTGCTGATGGTAAGTGGTAACTGAGAGAGTTAATCTTTCTTTTTTTTGTGTCGATTTGCATGTATTTCATCTAAAAGCTTCTGTTGACAGCGATTGGTTTCTCGATGGTAAGGTTCCGCTGCATGACCCTGCTACATACAATTCAATTCTTTTTTTCCAATTTAATTCTACATACGTATTTAGTTTTGGCCATTTAATGAAGCGTTAGAATTCAACTTTTCACTTTGCATAGTAATTTTCTCCAAAGTGATCCCGTTGAACGTTCCAATGTCTCACCACGAATTACCGTGAAAAGAAACATGGACTACGGTAAAAAGAAAGAACACATGCATTCTAAGACAAAGCGAAGATTTTTCTGTAAAATTCATCAAAATTACGTCCAACAGTAAAAGTTATTATAAAAGTAATACCGTAGTCCATTTTTCTTTTTGAAGTAATTCGTGGTGAGACATTGGAGCGTTCAACGGGTTCACTTTGCAGAAAATTACTTTGCAAAGTGAAAAGTTGAATTCTAACGCTCCATAAGACTCGGCGAAAGGTCCATCATTCAGAATTTTAGTAGAAGCGGCATTTCATGTCTATAGCGAGTTGTCGCGCAAATATTTTTGTGTGGCTAGTCAAGCTGTTAAATTGATCAAGCTGTTTTTACCATCGGCCGAAAACGCGTTGTCCAAAAACAATCAATAACAAGGGAACGGCGGATTTTGGAGAGAGTCTGAGAGTGCTCGATAAGAAATAGAGAACGCATAGTACAAACAAAGGAAATGTACCACTGGCCTTTTTTGGACAGTGCCGGATGTTATAGAAACACTCTGGTTTAGTTTGACGTCTGGTCAGTTTACTTGCTTGCCTTGAGGCGAGTTTAGTGTCAACTTTCAGACATCCAGTATGAAATTTTAATTAGTTTATTCATTACTATAATTTTTTCTGATTACTGAAAAGCATAAATGACAATTGGTGGGAGTATTCACAGAAGCAAAGAGCCGAGCTGTCACAGTCCAAGCACTCCGTCGCTAAAACGCGCTCTCATTTACATAAAGCGTTCTTCTAGTTTGACAGCGAGCAAGGTGTGACAATTCACGTCCAGCTCTCGCATAAATTTCAACTTTTTTCGTTTTTGAAGGTTTCGACAGCGTTTCTCCAGCGGCAAGATACGAATCATGCGGACCTACCAGCAAGCCAATGTAAATAAAGTTCATCAGGATCGATGAAAGTCGATCCCCTCCCCCTGAGAATGCTGTCAATTATTGCGAACCATTGATTAGTTTTTCGAATGTAAGGGGCTTGTTGCAATTTATGAAATTTCCATGTCAGTCTAGCGCATTTGGTGATTTTTCTTTCAAACGGACTCAAACAGATTGCTATTTTAGAAACCTTTTGCGTGTTTCTTGACGACCGAATAACAATTCATTGGTTGTCAAAGTAATAAAAACGTTTAAAGTCACAATCAATGAAAAATTTTAAGCCTGTAAAAACTGTGTAGTCACTTTTTTGAGAGTTATACAGAGGGTTGCTCAACTGAAATTCACCAGCTACGTAATTGTGAAACTTAATATAATTGTAAAATATTCCAAATGATCTTCGCTAAATGTGTTGTTCTCGACTTTATGCAAAATGAAAGGGATCAAAGTGTCGGGTTGAGAATGGTATACAAAGCAAACTAAGGATCAATGAATCATAAGTGGTCCACGAATATGTAATGGACTCCTATAATTTATAGGAGAAAAAAACAGAGCACAGTCCCCAAGAGGTTTTTACTCCATGTAGGCGTATTTGCACTGATTGCTGATGCTGATGCACTGAGGCACACGCTGATTGGTCTCACAGCGATATGCCGTGGATATACATACGATAAATGGAACTTCGCAATTCTTACTTGTTGGAGTTGATATGATTTCGGGATTGATGTTTTTTTTGAAGAAAATTAATACAAAATACCGTGTATTCTGTACAATTTCACGACTATTCGTTGTGAGATAAACTGACGTATGAGATTTCGAAGTGCTCTTCTGAAAAAAGATTCAGAATGGCCCGTTGTTGCACATTCCCTATTTTTACCTTGAAGTATAACCGTTTATTAGTCATCGTAGTATTACTGGCAACTATACCCTCAAGTACAAGGGAAGTGTCAGTAATTGTGATGATTTGTGACTAGGAATTCATTCGTAGATGTGTGGGACGAACTATGTACTAATTCTCACTCTGTAGCTATTTCATATGTCTATATGATATGTCTACAATCTAGATATGATATGTCTACTTGATATGATATGTCTACAATCTAGTTTATCATTCCTTAAT
The DNA here is from genome assembly GCA_964056735.1 of Allodiplogaster pararmata. NCBI lineage: Eukaryota > Metazoa > Nematoda > Chromadorea > Rhabditida > Diplogasteridae > Allodiplogaster > Allodiplogaster pararmata. The sequence goes on along the minus strand of OZ057403.1, from coordinate 21,600,998 downwards.
CCACGTAAATAATTTTCTAATTTAGGTGTAGATCTTTGGATTTATTGGAGCTTATTGTATACCTTTTTAGGATTGAAAGCCTATAGAGAGCTGCAACTAGCTGTGAAAGTCAAATTTTATAATTTAAAAAAATTTCTCGGTGTCCAATCAACTCTTAATACCTCACGAAAGCCAATGCTACTCAGGATTACTGCGCGTCTCTTCTAATTATTTCAATGTTCTTCTAATTACTATAGGCTCATTCTTACTGTATGCTAACTGTAGTTGAAGAGTTCGCGATGAAAAATTTAGTTATAGTCAGAATCGATTGGTCTCTAACAATAATTTTGAATAAAAAGAAAGTTCATGTTCGATTTAAAAGCTTTCATTGATATTGCCTTTGCTATATGCATTTTCTCTTTAATTCAGTAAAAGCAATTTTGAAACAGAAAAGTTGAAGAGTTCGCGAATTCTTTATTGTCAAGAATGTTCCCTCAATATGATTTTTTTTTTAAATCTGATTCTTTATCGCCCTTTATTCTGTCAGTACCCCAATCCTAGAGACAGTCGAACTTTGCAATTCCTTATATCAATATTTGTGAAAAAATATTGAAGGCTTGACTTATAAATTTCTGCCGTGCTGTTAAAAACATTTCGTCCTGCAACTGAAACGTTCTAAATTTCATGACTAGGTTTATGTGCTGTTAGCAGTTAGCAGTACGGTGTAAGTGTTTCATATCTAGAAGTGGTTTATCTGATTGGAATTGCGTAAAGAAGCAATCGAAAATCTTTATAGTCGTTCGAACAGTTTCGCTTAAGTAGAAAAAATCAAGCATGTTTAGATTTCAAGCAAATGTTAATCAAATTAAGTCAATTTAGTTATCACTGTAAGGCATTTCGTACAAACTTTACCGTGATGCATTTCCGATTTGTTGAGCTCTGATAATAGTGAAAATTTCATATGGGCGCAAAGCACTTCCTAATATTCTTATCGTATTGTTAGTCCCGATCAATACCGCATCTCGCCAGATCAGGCGCTCGCCCGAGATCGAAAACCGACAGAACTTGGTAAAAACAGTGCCTTTTTTGATTCAATGCTGCATAGCAGTGGTGAAAGTGATCTTTATCAGTGGTGAAAGTGATCTTTATTCAAGCATCACAAGCCTTTTTGAACCTAATTGAGTGAAACGTTGTGACCTCATTGTGAAGCTTGCGTGAAACTTTTCGTGAAAAGAATGGACTTGGTACTTGTCGCAAGTAGCTAGCGCACTCTATCATAATGCCGCACTCCTAGTCCCGAAAAGACAACCTAAACCCTTACAAATGGATATAAAAACTCGTTCGCTATCTTTAACTTCATGCACAGACAGACGATCTGTCACCAGTCCAGCAATAATGACTGAAGCGTCCGCATAATTCGAGAAAAAAAACATTATAATAGTCATATGAACCCTAAGGCAAGACTTGCGATACCTCGAACCCGTGCGATCTGCTTATATGGAAAACAAACAAAATCTCATCCATTAACGATTTTCAGCCAATCATAATCTTCAATTTCAACCTAAAACTGGTCTAATTGTGCAAATAAAAGGTAACTCTCGGTTCACTAACACTCAAAATCTCAAGACTCCGCAATTAGACTTCAAACGCGAAAGTATGTATTTTCCGAGAAGTTTTTTTGTATAAGAAAATTTCCATAGTTAATTTAAAACACAAGAAAATTTGCATTGAATGGATATTGCTTATCACCACCCACGAAAAAGGCAATGAAGACTTCGAAGAGAAAGTTCGCGATATAACATAATAAAAAACTTACATTCAGGAATTAGTTATCACTAGTTTCGCATAGGTTTTACCCGCAAATTCAAGAAACATCCAGATGTTCACACGGACCCGTTTGTGCGACAGTTGCTTAACTGATAAATCGGGTTATAAAGATGAGTGTGGAAGATGTAAACCTGCGAAAAAAACAATTCGTTAATTTGCTCCAAAAATTAATGTTTAAAAACTTGTTCTGACTCATTCACTCACGAAGGTACAGAAAAAAATCTCTGACCAGTAATAAATAATCATTACCTGCCGTAAATATACTGTTAAGTACTGATTACAATGATTTTAGAGAAATAATAGTGAGGAATCAATGCTTGATAACCAGAACTTGGCAACTTGTTTAGATAAGTGAAACCATCTTCACTATAGCACATTGACTCACCGAGTTTGATTAGTAGCTGGTGCAGTACTTCCTTCGTTGCGGGATGTCTGTACAGGTATTCCTCAAATTATTCGGAATAGTTAGTGGCAGTTTTTAAACTCATAATTTAACTGAATATACTTTACAAGTTAACCTTGAAAGTGTCATCTTTGAGCGGGGAGGGAAGAACGTCGCGCAGTGCTAGAGCTCCTCTAAAATAAAACGGTTCACATGGTTTTATGACCTAAAAACTTTGGTTTCTAGAGATTCCAAAGCTCAAAATTACTACGATTATGTCTGAGCTCTCCGTAGTAGGTAGTCCTGAGACAGTGGCAAACAGTTTCATTCATCAACATTTCTTGATGATTCATTCCTAGCTACTGAAATTGGCTTCTGGAGAACTCTCTATCTGACAGATAGTGTTTTTTCCAACATTTTACAACATACTTCTTCAAAGGACTATATCAAACCTTTCAAATGAACTTTTTTCTACAGTTTATTTTTCCCGAGTCTCGTATGGTCATGAAGAATCTTGGACAAGCTCTCCTGATGAAGGGTTACTCTTTATTATCCCAAAAACTCAGTGCTTGATTAGATTCTTGGGGACAATTCAATTTGCCAATCTTCTAAAGCCAATGGGATTCTAGGGAAAAGAGGTAAGACTCGTTACCGACGCGAGTCGGTTGACGGTTTCTCGCTCTTTGTCTTCATGTGTGTGTATGCAATGAAGCAAATCTATTTAACCTCAATTTCAAAACCTTTTTTGTTGCTGTTTTTAGGTTTACTGTTACTTGCAATATCAGAGTATCGCTGTCGAAGTTCCTGTTAATGTTTTTTTTTCTTTCAAAAGCCTTGCGCTTCCTTTGATATTGTTTCCGGGCTTTCGAAAACCAGTGCCAAGTAACCCGCGGTCTATCTGTTCTTCGGAGAATGAACACATACTGAATGACGAAATTAAGGAGCTTTTCGTACATACTTTTCGTCTTGTGCGAGAAGACAGAAGCAGGTGATAATTCGCTTCAAAATCAGTTCCATCAGCTCTGCCCCCATTCTTTTGAGCAACCTTGTCTGCAACGGAGCGCAACTAATTCAACTCACAGTTGTAGAGCAAAAACTCACCTTTTTTTGTTTTTTCGGCAAATTCGACGGTGGATTCGGTCTGTATCAAGGTCTGGTCTTTAGCAAGGTTTAGTCTCTAGCAACATCTAGTCTCTAGCAAGATCAAGCTATACAAGGAAAACGAAATCCGAAAGTAAACCTCTCCAACTACTCTCTCAGTTAGTTATTTGAACGATTTTATATGTAGATACGTATTTTTCGAATCGGTTTAACTTTTCATCCCAAAAAACATGAGTTGCCCTATTGTAATGCACTGCTAAATAACCATAAAGACCTTGTTAATAAAGACTGAACGCGTCTCTCTAGCAAGGTCTTGTCTATAGCAAAGTCGAGTCTCAAGAAATATCTCGTCTCTAACAAGGTCTAATAACTAGCAAGATCTAGAGCAAGGTATACTATTTATCAACGTCTAGACTCTAGCAAGTTCCAAAGGAAATTCCAAAAATAAACCTCCCCGACTATTCTCATACTTACCGTTTTATACCACGTAGACACGTATTGTTCGGATCAGTTTTAGCTTTTCATCCCGTCTAGCAAGCTCCAGTCTCTTGCAAGGTCTAATTTCTAGCAAAATCTAGTATTCAGTAAGGTCGAGTCCCTGGAAAGTTTTAGTCTCTAGCAAGCTCTAAAATCTAGCGAGATCTAGTCTCTTGCAAGGTCTAGTATCTAGCGAAATCTAGTATTTAGAAAGGTCCATTCCCTAGAAAGTTCTAGTCTCTAGCAAGTTCTATTCTCTGGCAAGGTATAATATCTAGCGAGTACTATGTAGTATTTAGTAAGGTCTAGTCCCTATAAAGTTTTACTCTCTATCAAGATCTAAAATCTAGCGAGATCTAGTCTCTAGCTAGGTTTTTACTCCAGCCAGATCTAGTCTATAGCAAGTTCTAGTCTCAAAGAAGGTCTAGTATCTAGCAAGATCTGGTCTCTTGCAAGGTCTATTATCTAGCGAAATCTAGTTTTTAGAAAGGTTCAATCCCTAGAAAGTTCTAGTCTCGAGCAAGGTCTAATCTCTAGCGAGATCTAGTCTCTGGCGAGGTCTGCTATCTAGCCAGGTTCACTATCCAGCAAGATCTAGCTCCACAAGGATATTGAAAACAAATCTCATTGAAAATAAATCTCATTGACACTTTTCGTTGTATACCCATCCTCGACAATTTCATATATACATAGACACGTATTGTTTGAATCAGTTTTGACTTTTTTACCCGAAACATGAAATACACTTTTTTAAGATTTGTCAAATAGCTTCAAAGGAACTGCTAATAATGAAAGCTGAACGATGAAAGCTGAACGCGTCACACAAGGTCTAGTCTCCAGCAAGATCTATTACCTAGCAAGTTTTAGTCTCTAGAAAGATCTCTAGTCTCTAGCAAGTATCTAGCGCAATCAAGTATCTGGTGAAGTCCAGTCTCTAGCACTATCTAGTCTCTAGCAAGGTTTTCACTCCAGCAAGATCTTGTCTCTAGCAAGATCTAGCCACAAAAGGATTTCGAAACTACAGATTTTGAAACTATTTGAAACTACTACAAACCTCCCAGACTACTCTCATACTCACGGTTTTCTGCCCATCAGGAACGATTCTAAATGTAGACACGTATCGTTCGTATCAGTTCTAGCGTCTCCTCCCAAAAACATGAAATACCTTTTCTCCAAGCTTTGTCAAATAGCTTCAAAGCCACTGTTGAAAATCATGAGAAAGGCTAAACGCGTCACTTGTTTTCCCATTCACTTTTTCTTTGTTCATGCTCAGATTTAATTCGGTAACAAAGCAATAACTTCCAGTGTGACAGGTTGTCAAGGAGGGCTGACAGGTTGTCAAGGAGTTCTGACAGGTTGTCAAGGAGGGCTGACAGGTTGTCAAGGAGGGCTGACATGTTGTCAAGGAGGTCTGATACAGCGTTCGAACTTCACCATGTTGGAATCAAAGTGGCTCACTCACCATACAAACGACGATACAAATGAATCTGATGTATTCCTCACAAACATAAGTCAGCCCGTTCTTGTCGTGCAGGATCCTCTCGATGAGTGTTAGTGTCATTGCGACATTCAGCACCGTCGTCTGATCCAAGAACGCACTTTTAAGATTGATTGTAATTTGAGCAAGTTGGATGAAGACTCAAAACCACACAAAAATAGGTATGGAAAATAACACATATACACTACATTTTAAATTATGAAAATTATTACTTCTAAGTATAAAGTTATGAATGGTAATAATTTATAAGTACGAATAGTAAAACTTTTAAATGTATATGTGCCATTTTCCATACTAATTAATCTTCGTGTGTAAAACCTTTCTCCGCACAGTGATAAACTTTTTGTTGAAACGGTTATCCTGGAAGTCTTCTTAGATTTGGAAAGAGAACAAATAATTTTCCTATTTTCCTCGTACTGCCTAGATTAAGACAACATGATGTTATTCTAGCCCACACTGCGGGTAAAATATGTATATTTGAGATAAAATTCAAATTTTTTTTGTTATTTTCTCTTCATCGTTTCAGTAGATTTCCAGTAGAATTATGTACATGCATGAATACATGCGATATTTGAGATAAAATTCCAAAAAAAAATTGTTATGTTTTCTTCATCGCACGCTTTCGGAATTTCCAGGTCTTTCTGTTCCCTAATATTTAAATTAGTTGATCTACACGCTTCTTTTGCGTGTATGAATAGAAAATGGCCTTTTAGAAATTTCTTGATAACGATCAAAAATAACTTTTTTATTATCGATCAACCGAATGAGGTGCGGCAATAGATCTTTCTGCAACACGTATGCTACGCCTCTCTGTAGCTGTAAATACGCTTTTTTGTTCACCATATAAAATCAACTGCATCCACTCTGCATACCGTCTCTATTCGAATTTAATTTTCTCTCGTTTATTATAAAACTTACCTTTTTAATTGAGGTTGATAGGAAGAAGCAGTATTCATTCACAATCTATTGCCACTATTATTTATTTGTATTATTATTTTGTATTGTCAATATTATTTTATCAATATTATTTTTTGAACGATATAACTAATAATCGGCAGAAGCAGAATAAAACTGTTTCATGTGTTTATGATCAAGAAAAATTGATTCTCTTCAACATCTAAATTTTGTTCCGTTCGAGAATTCACTTTTAAAGTTTTAATTTCTTAGCTCAGAAGGATTCTGAAACAGTTTCCGTACACACGGATGACGTCTTTTGGATTAAAAAATCTTAGACAAAAAAAAAGAGATTTTCAAAACTCAATTGTAATTCAAACAAAAACCTCTTCTCCTTCTGGCTTCAATAACTCGTTGAAAATTCCGAGTGATGCAAGAATGAGACAGTCCACTTGCTGATTCGTCTCAGGTAACATGAGGAATGGAACCAGGATGACTGAGATATCACTCTGCAAATATTATTATTCTGTAGTAACTCATTCACTTTTATTCCAACTCCTCTCTTTTGAAGGACCGGAAACATTGACACGGCTTCCCGCAGAGGTTTTACTATTTGAACGATAGCTTATCGTTACTCCCTACCTCTAAGACTTCTTGACACTGTGACAACCGCTTACTGACTACCCCAGTGACCTGGAGATCAGCGACTCGTACCAACTTAATCGTTCTCGAAACTAGACCGAGCGCCATAAAGCGGTAGAACAGTTGATCTACTTTTTTGCAAATGCTTTATTTTTTTTGCATGAGAAAATAGTTTTTTTAACTGTTTGTGTTTTCACTTTCCTTGAGTTGGCTTGAGAGAAAATAGTCAATTTTGAATTTCTTCTATTAACGAATAAAAAATTGAAATTGCCGATTCTCGCTTTGGAAGTGCGCAGATAAGTTTACTTCAAGTAGAAGTTTCCGCGTTCCTCCCTGTGAAGCGATGCATTGCAAGAGCATCATAGATTGGTTGGCCTTCACTGAATGCACAGCTGTGAGCGAAGGTGGTCGGAGAAAGGCGTACGTCGAGATTATCTGACATCCAGAAACTACGGTAAGGCTGCAATCGCTCCGGTTAGGTTATTTTTTGACATTATACGATTATTTCTTGATTATTATGTAAAATTATCTGTTGTGAGGTATCTTGTAATATCATTTAAAAGTTATATTAAAACATTTTTGTTGGTTTATTTTGTAATTTATTTGAAGAATCATGCTTTATTACTACTTGTTGAGTTGAATTGTAAAATAATCGTTGATGTATATTGTTATAATATTGTAAAAAGCATTTTATTGGGGGCTTGTTTATGCTATCTTCCTGTTGTACGCATGTATTTGTTGGACGATTTTGGTCTCAACTCTCTGATCAAAGCTTTCCAGCGCACTATGAATGTCCTGATCAGAAAGAGAAAAAGTCGAAAACTGTGTTTGGAAGGTGTGTGGTGTTCTGTGGTGTTCCATATTTGAAGAAAAACTCGCTTTTGATATAGGGTCACGTTTCTATTACTTCTCGAGTCAATGAAGGATCGAGAAAGAAATACAATTTTCATAACCAAAAAGACGCCAGTTGACTCAAAGTTAAATACAAATCAACATCTCTTGAGTTTTTTTTCAAACTCGCACAAAATCACACTAATGAAGCAATGACATACAAAACACTGAATCATGAATAAAAAGCATTTTTTTGGAATTAAGAACTTTTTTTGTACATGAAAAACTTTCTACAGTTTCTGTTATTTCGGTAACTGGTTCTGTTGAATTACTTCGTAAAAATAGATATGTCGCTGTTTTGAGATCGTGAAATTTATGATTTTTGATTTTTTTATTAGTTTTAAGACAATCTTTTAATAATTTTTTTATCATCACTTAGTGTGTTCAAACTAAATTTTTTTGAAAAGTTTCTTCCACTTTTTGGTAACTTTCATTTTTTGTATGTTTGTATAGCAAAAAATTGTTTAGAGTTTATACTTCTTTCACTTTTCAAGTGTTTTTTATCTACCAAACATGTAGGTTTACAATTTTTTGCACATTGAAACAGTGGCTACTTCAAATTCAAAGCGCCTTCAACAGTTTGGCACGAAAAAAAATGGAGAAAATAAATACAGATCACATTTAGTAACGTGAACTCTATTAAACTTTATAATAAAAAAAACTTCTTGGATAAGAACAGCCATAGTTCCGAACGAGAACCAGAGCCATTCCGCGAGTTCGGGATTCAAGCGTCGCATGCTGCAATCCAAAAATATCGTTTTGATAGGCCTTTTGAACGACGACAAACGCGTTACCTGAGTTCCTTTAACGCATTTCCTCGTTTTTGAGGATTTCGCAGGTCGATAATCCAGTCATGCAGCTGATTCTTCAACCAAGGCTTTGTTTGAAATGTTCTTCGAATAGCGAAATTTTGACTGATTCGACCTTCAAACTGTTTTCGTGAAAACTTGATAATTGCTTTTCCCGTCCTGATAATTAATTATACTCCCCTCAAGAATGCACATTCTAAGGTTCTCAGAAAAGGACTGAAGTCTTCACATACATAAACACTTACCCTCGGAGAGTTGTAACACTCATTAAGAACCAGGAATACTAGGTTTATTGGCAAAAAACCACATTTGTTGAAGCGAAAAATGGAAAAGAGAACTGTTGCACTGCCCTCTCGAGTCTTGTCTGTGATTGCCGACTGATCAATATTTCATTCGCATCTTACCTCCAACGTTAATGGAGCAGGAAGCGGGTCTTTTCTCAAGAAAAATCGAGCCATGGCGGAATTCATACAATTCTCATGCACGATTCTGTAATTCATACAATTCTCATGAATTCATACAATTCTCATGAATTCCATACAATTCTCATGAATTCATACAATTCTCATGAATTCATACAATTCTCATGAATTCATACAATTCTCCTGCACGATTCTGCTTCGTTTCCTGACGCAACCTTCTTTAAGTCTTTAAGCTCATTTGAAAACCTTTTATCCGAAACATATAGAAAAATAATCATGAGTTCAACTACTCGAACACCAACTGTGAACAGCTTCTTTTTTAACATTTGAGATTCTTTGATTGACTCAATCACTGTTAAACATTCCAAAAACTAAAGCTGTTCGAACGAAAAGAGAAAATGAGAAGCTTCTCGAGGTTCTTTTAACCGAGTATATAAACTACATACTTCGAATATATACAAATCCCATCATCTATCAAGGTTATCTCAGTGAGTAATCTGAAAAATTAAAAATCTGGGTTTCTACCCTGTTATTGAACGCTTTAGCGGTTTTGCAGACCAAGGAAGTCTTGGAAACCAATTTGTGAAAACCGTCACAACCATAGATCCCTGGGTTTATTAATTAGCAGAGTAATCAAGCGAATAAGATTGATGAAATCCATAGAATTAGTCATGTATATTGAAATAATGTTATACAAATAGATCGATAAATAAGTTTTAAAACCTCAGAGAGGGACGGCGAAGAAAGGGATCAAGGAACGTTGAACACTCTATTTGCGTATTCTACACCAGATTCTCTCTAACTCAGCCATAAGGACCACGTGTTTGTTTCTGTTTTGAGCTATAAAGGTTCGTTTTCTACTTCAAGACGGAATCTTACTAAAGCCTAAGTTCCGCAAAGTCAAGGCGGTCACGGCTCAAAAAAAAAACGGCTCTTCTTCCCTAATGGGCATACCCTGCCTCTTGTCTTGCAGAAATTGGAATACTAGACGGAAAATTGGCTTTAAACGCCACGGTTTCGAAAATTATCTTCACAGGTGATCATCTTGAGCATCAAGGACTCCGGTTCTTGCAAAAAAAAACTTTACATTAAAGAGCTACTTTTAAATTTAAAAAAACGCTTAGACTAATGAAAAAAGTTTACGCTAACGGGGCCGTACGGCTTAGGCTAACGAGACCGTATAAAAAAATTGAAAAAAGCATCGTGTCAATGTCTGCAAGACAAGACGCAGGGTATGCCTGCCTATCGGGGATTAAAAACCGAAAAAGCGCAAAAAGAAGAATGATAAAAATATGAATAAGAGGATGGCTAACGTCTAGTTCAATTCCGGCCAGAGTGCATAAATTCCGAATGTCTGCGTTCTGACAACTTTGTTTGTAGATCTTGCTTGGTTATTTATGTCGTAGAACTAAAAGCTCGCTTTCTACACAGATGTAATTGAGAAAAGAACGGCTTCATAGTTTATACATGAATATATATTTTTAAAAAACTTGCTTACTCAAAGTAATCGATGAGAAAATGTCAAGAGAAAAACACTTATTTGGCCGCTTTTTTTTTCAACCAATAGCTAGGGCTATGGAGCGCGCGAATGCATGTTTCCTTTTTGTGAACAAAAAACGTTCCTTTCGAATATAATATCTCGGGCAGTCGATAGCGTTCAATTTCCTTCTTCCACATAACGATGTTGTTTTTCTCGAGTAAAAAACTTTCATTAAATTAAGGAAGAAACCTTTTTTTTTCTTTTTTTTTTGAGTGTGACTACCAAAAAATTTCTATGATATGTTTGAACTGATTCAATTTGTGAATCGCAAAAATCATTGATACATATGAATCTTACATGTTGTTAACACTTTTTTGCAAAAATTTTTTTTAAAGTGATATAGACAAAACAGTCACAAATATGATTGCACAAGCAATAGTTTTCGGTACTTTTTACTTCGCTGGTCTGGAAAAAAAACGCGAGAGGGGGCGGAGCCTTTGTCCTCCAGAGAAAAAGAGAAAAAGAAAAGATTGTCGCCGCAGAGAAAAAGAGAGATTTGACCTAAATAAGCAATCACACAATCATAAATCAAGTCAGATGACAGTGGCATTTTCTTCATACGGTCTCGTTCGCCTAAGCCGTACGGCCTCGTTAGCGTACACTTTTTCCTAAGCCTGAGCGTTTTTTAATGTAAAAATATTTTTTAATGTAAAAATAAGAGAGTTTATTTGTGCACTGTGCATCGCAGAGAAAAAGAGAGACAGACAAAATCAATCATCAATCACGCAGGCTCTCGTATCTCTGCGGCGAGAGATTCTAATCGTGACACGGTAATATGGTGAGAGAGAGAGAGGGAGAGGGATGAGAAAGGAAAATGAGAGATACTCCCTCTCCCCTCTCCGTTCATTAGTCTGTTTCTCCAGACCAGCGAAGTAAAAAAGTGCCTAGTTTCAGCACATACCGTTAAACTTCTTAGCTTTCAAGTAATTTAAAACGCATCTCCATTAAAAAAACTTAATTAGAAAGTCAAAAACGCCTGCAGGATTGTCATGTAAGCTTTACTAGGAAAAGATTCACAGTGATTTTCATTTTCAGGTTCCTTTCTTATGCTATTCTGCCCTGACTTTTTCACGCTTTGTTCAAGTAATTTGCCGATGATTTTGGTACAGTTAACCAGTGATTAATCTTAGGAAAACTTTGATAATCCTTGATGATAATTTCTTTTTTATCTCCTTAATTCGCGCAAAATGGTATTACCCAACGCTTTCAGTGTTTCAAATACCTGTAATCATAGACCATGAGGTGAACTCATTTTGGAGTTTCCCTCAAACTCAAACTTGAAAGTCTCAGTTCTCAAGTGGATTATGCGCCCTTGAGGCTCAGAGAATGGAGCTCTAGTTTAAAATGCAGAAAATTGTGAGTTCGAAGCCTGTAAAACACAGCTCAGGAAGAACTTTTCGTCTCTGTATTTCAACATGACAGTGATGACTCCCTACTTGCCACACTACAACGGGCTTGCTTTTAGATTTATCTGGCAAACGCCACTAATATCTCCATTCTTTGGTGCATGGGAAACGGTAAATACATCAGCGTGTTATCTCAAGTTTGAGTTCCACGACGGACACCGCGAGTCCACGACGGACACCGAGCCTCATCAATGAGAATCACATCAGTATGAGAAAATAGGATGTATCTTCGGTTTGGCTGAAGATGATCCTGAGATCAATCATGAATTTTGCTCTCAAATATTTTCGCCGCTCACGAAAAAAAAAACTGCTGGCAAGGGGCTTTTTGCAATTTCCTTTTTTATTTTAACGATTAAGCTTAAAGGTTGAGTCATTTCATTCCACTCACACAACTATAATTTTTTTCTCCACTGTGAAGTAAGCCTGCGACATGCAATATACAGGGTGGCTGGAAAGTACGGAGTCCGTGGTTTAGGTGTGTGCTACGCACTATTTCGTGCACACACCGATTCTTTTTTTTTGATTTTCGAAGTTTATTGTGTTTTAAACATCGTGTTGAAGTTTGACAACGATTGTTTAAATTTGAAGGTAATGACGGGTCCCCATCTCCAGCGTGCCGCTATCGTCGATTTGCACCAACGCGGGTACTCCAACTCCGACATCGCGAAACGCCTCGTCGTCCGTCGAAATCTTGTCTGGAAGACCATCAAACGTTACCGCGAGCTCGGAAATCTCGAGGACCGTCCAAAAACTGGCCGACCTCGATCTGCTCGGACGCCGGCGAAGATAAAAGCAGTGAGGGAGCGAATACGCCGAAAATCCAAGCGGAGCATTAATAAGATGTCCCAGGAGCTCGGAATATCCCACTGGTCGGCTCAGACCATCGTCAGGGATGACCTTGGCATGCGCCCTTATCGTACTCGCAAGGGTGCCTTGTTGTCTGCCAGGAACACGGCAGAGCGCGTGAAGAGAAGTCGGGCCTTGCTTCGCGACACGGCCGCACCTGGTGCCGACGAGATACTCTTCTCAGACGAGAAGTTGTTCACAATCAAGGAGGCCTACAACTCCCAAAACGTGTGGGTTATCGCCAGAGTTCCTGAGGAAGCCGATCGCAACGGAAGAGTCGTCAACCGCATATCCCATCCAGCTCAGTTGATGGTCTGGGCGGCTGTGTGCGCTTCGAGCGATTCTCCGCTCGTCTTCGTTGATCAGGGCGTGAAGATCAACAAGCAGAACTATATCAAAGACATTCTCAAAGGCGCCTTGCTTCCCTGGACCCGTACGCACTTCGCTTGCCGCCCGTTCTGCTTCCAACAGGACTCCGCGCCCGCTCACAAGGCCGTTGTGACGCAAGAACGAGTAAGCAGTGGCCCGCCTACTCGCCGGATCTCAATCCGCTCGACTATTCCGTATGGTCGGTCCTCGAGGCGTAAGCCTCGGCTCGTCCCCACCCGAATTTGGCGTCTCTGAAGAAGGCCCTGCTCAAAGCTTGGGAGGAACTCGACGTTGATTACCTGCGTGCCACGACTGATGCTCTCCCCAAGCGTCTCCGCCAAGTCATCCGCGCCAAGGGCTGCCGCATTGAAAACTGACTTTACCCAGTTATACATATATTTGTTGAGAATAAAATGTGTTGAAATGAGAGGAATTGGATTATTGATTACGATACAAAAGCGTTTGACTTTCGGTCCCCGTACTTTCCAGCCACCCTGTAGAGAAATAATTAAATAGTTAACATTTTAAATCATTGGTTGTATTTCGACGGAGAAGAATTTGTACGCGAAACCGAATACTAGTTTGAGCGAAATGCTTCTTACTCTTCTACCGTTGAAGTAGTTCGGAGATGAAGAGTATTAATAATGATTGTGAGCACAGTGTAAGTTCAGGATAGAAACATCAAAGAAGTGCATGAAAAACAAAAACCAAAAGAAACATCGAACTCTCGTCATCTTAAGCTTTTTTTAGATTTCACATACAAAACGAAACAAAAATACATACAGTAAACTAGGATCGTCCTGCCCATGAGCAGTTGACGAGTTTGCTGTTTGACGATGGTTCTCCGATTGTAGTCAACTACGAACACAAATTAAGTGCTGATTCACAACATATTTCTTTTCGAGCAGTTTAATGCGCTGCATACGCAAGTACCATTTTTTGAATAAAACTAAGAAGCAAACTGCGTATTATTTTAAAGCATTCAAAATCGCTATGCACAAACCACAATTTTCCGAGACTAACTCCTTTCCTCGAGTTAACAGTTTACTTACACAGAGTAAGTAGGGAACTCAGTTTTTCTTGAAATCTGTTCAAGGGCTTCATGCAAAGCCTCCGATGACGTATGCGCGTGATATATGTATTTGTTGAGGGAAATGATAAATAGAGGGGCAGCAGGTTTAGTATTGTCAATGAAAACTACAAAGTTGCACGTATCCGCTATTTTTCGGCTTGAACACTGTATTGAGCCTTCTTTAACTCTCCAAATTTTTCCGGTAAGCGACAGTCGTTCACTGATTAGGCGGAACTTGATTTTCAATGGGTATTCAACTATTAAGCTCAGTTATCACGCTGTTATTCCGCTCTTTAGCTAAAAATGACTTCGTGCTTTGTTTGAGGTTTCTTCTTATGCGTTCACAGAGAAAATTGTTAGAGAAGTGGCATCGCGTGTGCACAAAAATAGGGCAATTCGTGCTTTCTTCACTGGCTTCAAACCTTTCTATGCAGGGCAAGGTACCAAATGTGACCGCTACCAAATGGGGCAAGGTACCAAACTGACCGCTACCAAATGTACCAAACTGACCGCTACCAAATGTCATTAAAACTTTTCCTCTTCGGTTATAGAAAATTTCATTAATTTCTATGATAGTGAGTCAAAGCGCTTCGTTCCGTTCCCAAGTCTGCTTGGAACATAGAAATCCAGGGCAGAAGACCAGGAGGTAGACCGAAGCTTAGATTGAGAGACACCATAGAACAAGACATGACGACTATCGGGCTGATAGCCGAAGACGCCTCGAATCGTATGATGTGGCGAAGTGCTATCTACACAGCGGACCCCGCTCTTCCGCGGGAATAACGCAAGGAAGAAGAAGAAGAAGGTGAGTCAAAGCGCTAATAGTGAGCTTCAAAGATCTCGATCGAGCGACGTCCCGTTTTCAACGAAAAGCGTTGCAATTCCAATGATACATTCTCTATTTAGCCATAAAAGTCTCATCTGCGATGTTTCGTTCCTAAATTGTTACGGTTTTACTTGTAAGCTATACGAAAAAGAAAGCGATATTTCACGTATAAGCTTTGTTCGTGAAGGTTGAGTGTACACATTGAAAAGGCAACAATTTGTCGGAAGAACATAAAAAATTAAACATATGACAATTGAAATTACCGAAAAGTTTATGGACGTCAGCGATAAAACTTTAGAAAAAAATTCTTTCGAGTATTTTTAAAAAAAACTTTTTTCTTTCTATTTTTTACGGTTTCGTTCCTAAGCCTTACGGTCTCGATAGCGTAAACTCGACCTGTGCTTAAGCTAAAAAAATTTTTAAAATACTTAAAAGAAAAAATCTCATCGCTGACATCTAGAGGCTTATTGGAATCACACTTTTCAGCAATTGCCCTGATGATCACTATTGAATTCGTAAGATTTAAAATATATAATTTCGAAAAATTCAAACTGCAAAATTGGCACTCATGAATCACCAAAAAAACTGACTGAATATAAACTCGATCTAAAAGCAGAATCTATCGGTACCATTTTGATTTATCAATGAAGAACTCACACTGAACTTAATTGATTGAACAACGCTTATCGAACCAAAAAGATCAATAAGAAATATTGGGCGAATGAATGGCAAACGACTTCCGGGATTTTGCAGACTCGTGCATACTTGGTATCAGGGCTCTTAAACTAAGAAATGAAAATAATGTTTTTTATGCTGATTATAAAATCTTAAATTTTAACACTAAAGTTGGGTTTCTGCTTAAAAATTTATGAATAGTCCTATCTAATGGGTTTTAAACTGATAAGTTGTGGAGATACCTTCTGTGACACGGGAGCATGTAACAATAATTTTATTTTTCCTCAAAAATGAAGTTACGTCAATCATTGAAATCCGCTTTCGAAATAAGGTTCTTTAACTGAGATTGAAGATCTTGTCTTTTTAATTTTGAAAGACATATGTACATATATGTGAGAAAGGATGAGGTTTCAAGAAAGAAAAAAACCAACCTTTGGTATTTCACACAGCTCAAAGACAGTTTCACCCGGTTAATATAAAGCTATCCCTAGCACAAAAGCTAGTTTACACTTCCATCAGGAATCACTGCTTTCATTTTTTCATAAGTTTTGGGTTTATTTTAGACTTTTGATGTTATGCTCTTTGCACTCGCTTTTAAAGCTTGTGTGACTGAGGGACCCTTGTTTCTCTCACAAAATAAATCATCGCGTGGATTAGTTATGGGTCAGTGGCTTTTTATACGATGTAATCGCTCGGAGTAAGAGAGAGATAGATGGCTGGGTTTGACCTCATCGGGGTGACTAGCTTTTGTTCGTGCGATATTTTGAACATCTTATCCAGCATTCTTCGTAGTAAATTGATAGTATTCATAAAAAAATCAATTATTGGAAACCCTTTGTTTTCAAAGAAGGGTTTTTAAAAGAAATCGATTACGGTTACAGAGCTTTATGCCTCTGGTAATCATATCTTCGCAGCCAAACTAAACTACTATTTTGATTTATCAATGGAGAACTCACAATGAACTCAAAGGAATGAACAGCGTTTATCGAACCACAAATAACATTAAGAAATGTAGGGCGAATGTATGGCAAACGACTTCCGGGGTTGTAATGCAGACTTGAAGTGGATACTTGGTATCAGGGCTCACACTCAAAATCAGAAGTCATATTTAAATATACACCAAATTGTTCAATCCCAGTTTTGACTATTATGAATAATTTAACTATATTCAGTTTCAAGCAATCGTAAATCACTGTCTTCGAACTATGGCCAAGACTTTATTGATTCGATCGATGGTTGCACACAGTCGATAAGAATCGTTAAACTAAGAAATGAAAATAATGTTTTGATGCTGATTATAAAAGCTTAAATTTTAACACTAAAGTTGTGTTTCTGTTCAAAATTTTATGAATAGTCCTATCTAATGTGTTTTAAACTGATAAGTTGTGGAGATACCTTCTGTGGCACGGGAGCCTGTAACAATAGTTTTACTTTTCCTCAAAAATGAAGTTACGTCAATCATCGAAATCCGATCTCGAAATAAGGTTCTTTAACTGAGATTAGAGATCTTGCCTTTTTAATTTAGAAAAAGACATAGATGTGGAAAAGGATGAGGTTTCAAGAAGAAAAAAAACTAACAGGGAATCGGGCTCTGAAAGGTGCAATTCTCTCCAAGCGGTCCTTCCGCCACACTCCGATGGTGCCGTTCCCGTTGCAAAGGTCCGTTTTGCAGATGCAAAAGAGCTCGTGTGTCTGTCCGAATACCTGCCCTGTACAGTGATTCACCTCCCCCCCTCTCCAGCAGCCTCTGCGTACCATGAAGCCCTCTTCGTCGAAGAGATCTTCCGCGTCTGTCATGTCCGTTAAAAAAACAGCCATGCACCGGGCTTGTCCCTCGCCCCCGCATAACTCTTCTTTGTTGTCCAAGCCAAAGCACACCTCGAAAAATCCATTTATTAGCAAGTTTTCTGAAAAAAAAATATTTTTAAATAATTTAGTTTTCCTTGTTTTCAAGGTTCAATATGTTGTTTTTATTCGATAGCCAAACTCGTGAAATGTTTTATCCACAGTAAGATCGTACATGAAGCAATTAAGATCACAAAGATTCTCTGGAAAGTCAAAATTTCCGTGACCCTCAGTATCCGCGGTAATAAAACCTTAGAAGCAGAAGTTTGATGTAGAATTCCGAAAGAATTTGCTAAGGCGAGAAGGTTAGCGGAAGAAGCGACATGGCCTGCCTAAACTTAATTGTTAGGAGTTGACAATGATTGAAGCGAGCTAGAAATTAAGCACTTAGAAAGGAGAGCTTCTCATTATTATAGAATCCACCGCTCATAAAAGAAGTTAAAAAAAAAAACAATTTCCAGCAGTTTTGTTTACCAATTTAACAGTGTTAAACCTCCAGTTTTTATTCCAGTCACTTTTCGAGAGAAGTATTAATTAAGAACGAGACTCAAACTCCGAGATATGATTGGCAAAGTGGACACAATTGAAATGTAAATAAAATAAAAACTTGGTTTAGTAATCATAATAATAAGAAGAAGCGAGCTAGAGGCAAAGGCATTTCAGGGAAAGTTTTTAATACTTGTGAATTTTTAAAGTACTTCCACCCATGCTTCCATGCTGCCATCCTCCTTAGCTGCCCTAAAACATGACCTCAACTTAAAAAAACGGCCTGGCTCAATTATGTACCTTATCACTGCTATTCTGTCTTTATCAGCAATGAGGAACTTTAGTGTAGGGGGGGGGTGTGTGCTTGACTGTGAGTAGCTCGGTGAGAGTTAGGATTCGCTCTGATGAGCAATTTTTGCCAAATTTTATTTTTACATCAGAAAATTATTTTCACATTGAAAAAACGCTTAGGCTTAGGAAAAAGTTGGCTTTAATCTTTTTTAGCCGTCCAAAGATTTTTTTCTCAGAAAGAGATTTTATTCATGAAAACTCCCTTTCCCCCCTTTCTCCTTAGGGCCCCTTACCCCCTTCAGGGCCCCCTTTTTCCCTCCCCCCTTTGATTGGGTAGGGCCCTCTTCCTCCCCCCTTCCCCCTCTAGGGCCCCCTGCCTTCCCTGCTTAGGTAAACCCTCCTCCCCCTCCCCCCTTTCCTTTCCCCAAAATTTATAAAGATAATTTAAAAAGGAAAGGAAAATAAAGAGGAAGAAAAAAGAAAGAGAAAAAACTAGAAAGAGAAAGAAAAAAGAATTTACTAGAGCCAGGCCGTGTTTTAGGGCAGCTAAGGGGGAAGGCAGCATGGAAGCATGGGATGAAGTACTGTAAAATTTCACAAGTGTTTTTAATTATTTCAGACTCCGCCGCTCAAAGAGCGGAAGTTTTTTCGAAAATTTCAACAGTGCAAGTGACCTATGACTGAGATCGAACAACTTGTTAACTTCATAGATAATCATGGAAAATGGTTTCAATGTGCATCTTGAGGATCGTAGGATTATCCTTCAAAAGGACTTTCCCTGAACTCGGAAGAGCTTTTCTGGAGGTCAGTACAATTTATACTGCGAGTGTTACCCCTTGAATGATAAAACTAACTGAAACGGTTAGAGTAAAGAGGAGCAAAAGAGCGAACGAGAGACTCCAGTGCGATAAGATCATCCTTTAGCGTTCTCTTCTGAAGAAATGCTGAGACACTCTTTTTTTATCTGGTAAAAAACGCAATATTATCACATTCGAATATCGTCTCAAGTTTAAAATACGTTTTTTGCAATTAAGGTGACATTAGTGTCACCTCATTTTAGTAGCAAAAAAAGTAGCAAAAAAGCAAATTAGTGACATAACCACTCTCTAAAGCAATAATCAGAAATAAGCGTGTTGCTGCTGAGTACGATGGACACTGAACTCATACATCAAAAAAGACCTCTCAAAATCAGATTTCTGCTTGGAGCTTGAAACTAAAATTAAGAACTGGCAATAAGACCTAAACATAGTACTAAGCTTTTTACACGTTCTACCCTTACGCTAATGAAAGGATTTTTTTGGATAGAAATGAGTTACTCTTTTTAAGATCAGCAAAAAGGTGTAAAGAAGAAAACATTTCTCGTGAGAAGAAAATGAATACGAACCGATTGGCAGCGGGTAAAACGCTGTAAATGAAGGCGACGATGAACATAGCTTACAGCCTATGTTTCTTTCGTGAATAGGATATTTCTAAAACATTCTAATGAGAAGCAAAAAAAAAGAAAATTGAGGTTTAAAAACTTGTGAAATTTTACAGTACGCGGTCCGGAGCGGCAGCGCTACCGCGCGGCTTAGCTGCCCTAAAACACGGCCTGGCTCTATTAAATTCTTCGTTCTTTCTTTTTCTCCTTCTTTTTCCAGCAAATACATCCTTTTTTCAAATTATCTTTATAAATTTTGGGGAAAGGAAAGGGGGAGGGGGAGGGGGTTTACCTAAGCAGGGAAGGGAGGGGGAAGGGGGGAGGAAGAGGGCCCTACCTAAGCGAAGATGGGGTAGGGGCCCTAGGGGGGAGGGGGAGGGGTAAAAGGGGCCCTAAAGGGGGGAAGGGTGCCCTAAGGAGAAAGGGGGAAGGGAGTTTTCATGAAGAAAATCTCTTTCTGAGAAAAAATCTTTGGATGGCTAAAGTAGATTAGAGCCAACTTTTTCCTAAGCCTAAGCGTTTTTTAATGTAAAAATAATTTTCTGAAGTAAAAATAAAATTTGGCAAAAATTGCTCATCATAGAGGATCTCATCAGACGTGTTTGTCAAAATAGGTAAACAACTTTGTAAAAATAGGTAGACTTTTCACTAAAATAGGTAGACGTTTCACGAAAATAGGTAGACGTGTTTGTCGAAATAGGTAGATGTGTTTGTCAAAATAGGTAGACATGTTTGTAAAAATAGGTAGACTTTTCACTAAAATAGGTAGACGTTTCAAGAAAATAGGTAGACGTGTTTTGACAAAATAGGTAGACGTTTCACTAAAATAGGTTGACGTTCATTATTTCCCCGTTTTATAATCAAAACTAGAACTCATTCCTCACAATATAAGTTGTACATGGCGGCTGAACACTAAAAGTATACCAAGTACACAAGCATAGTTACATATTTAGTTCACTTTGGAGGACGGGCCTTATACCCATTAA
Organism: Allodiplogaster pararmata; assembly: GCA_964056735.1. NCBI lineage: Eukaryota > Metazoa > Nematoda > Chromadorea > Rhabditida > Diplogasteridae > Allodiplogaster > Allodiplogaster pararmata. Next base: position 21,580,314 of record OZ057403.1, on the reverse strand, counting down.
TGAGGAACGTTGATGGTGAGGTTCTGATTCAAGAACAACAACTTAGAAAAGTTGGATAGAGATAGACTTTTACGATAATTCGTCAGAATCCTTTCAGCTCCGCTAAAACATCGCTTACAATCCGTGGAGCTCGCCGGAAGAACCAGGTATTTCAAGACCAGTTGCCTGATCAACCGATATTACGCTTTTACAACAGCAGATTCTCAAAATGCACGGGGTTCTCAGATGTGAAGAGCTTCTTCTGTTCCCATTTCTTGAGCTCCTCGAAGAGCGAGAGTTGTTTTGAGCTCAAGTGCGGAAGTCGATAAATGTTCTCAAAGATCTGGCCTGATATCAAGTATAAACATAACAGTTTTGCCTTCACTCTGATCGACGATTTTTCCTTGATAACAACAATTTCTTGGCTTTCTCGAAGAAAGTCAGCAAATGGGTCGCTTTTGAGGTTTTCTCTTCTTCGAAAAAAAATATCCGGCATTACACACAAAGAAAAATTGATCACTTTTGATACATTTTCTGAACAATATAAAGGAGACGATGTGGTTAATGCCCTTTATATTGTTCAGTCTGTTGTAAAACTCGCAAAAATAAATACCATTATTACGTTTTAAGTAATTTTTTCTCTCATTCTAATCCTGCGCTGAACTTCTGATGAGTTCATTTCTGACCTGCAAGCATTCGGAGTCATCAGAAAAGACATGAACACCTAATTTTTTTGGCTTTCTCGAAAGATCAAACCTAAACTTCTTTTTTTTCTGTGTGTACCAATTCACCAACCGAGCACACATTGTCAGTTCTTCCACAAGACTTGGGAACACTCTTGACCTGGTGTTTTCTTCTTCACCTGGAGGAATATCAGACTGTTTCGTAGCTCCTCCTCCTCCATCATGTGACCACAACATAGTTCTGTTCAGAATAGCCTTCCAGCACACCAGAATAACTAGAACACATCGTATGTACAACTATAAGAGAGCCAATTTCTCGCTCGCAAACTATCTGATAGATAGGAATGACTGGTTTACTCTTTTCAACTCATGCAAAGATCCAAATGAGGTCTATGAGACATTCTCATGTACAATCCATAGAATCATATCAGAATGCGTTCCGCTTCTTAATATGTCTAAATTTATCGGTAAAACTCCTCAAATAATATCTCAAATCAGTCGTCGCGTGGCTAGACTTTATAGGATCTCTTGGTCTGCAGAAGCTTCAGATAAGAAGAAGAAACTTAGACCTTGTGATGACCTACAAAATACTCACGGGTAAAACGCCACTTTCTGCAGACTCCATCTTCTGTTTATCCGCTCATAACTACCTAACTAGATCGAAATATCTACATTTCAGAGTTCCACGTTTCCGTACAGTTCATCATTCTAATACTATTGCTGCTCGAGTTGTGGAATTATGGAACGCATTACCATTGGAGGCGAAGAAAGCCGCTAGAACTGAATCATTTAGAAATTTTCTCAGTAGCTCATATTGAAATCTACGTAATTGTTTTTCGCCTTATTTAAACGTTTTTAGTTTGACCTTTTCCTGTTCTTACCTTAATTATGTTTGAGAACGAATATTCTTCTTTTTTTTGCTTTATTTTTCTCACTTTTCCCGTGAAAAGTGACATGCTTGTGACTTAGCTACATTGTGCAATGTAATTGATGCTATTTCACAGTGCAATAAAGATTTATTGTCACCTGCGATCATGCGAAATCGCATGAGACAATGTGTGCTCGGTTAGTGTATTGGTAACGCTCTACAAGCCCGGTTTAGCGACAGAGGTTCGGTCCCGACCGTGTGCCATTTTTGCCCGTGCGATGAATTTATTTCATTCATAGTCTCAGACCATCGTTGCTTGAACGATTTACAAAGATAAAAAAATCCTGCAAATATATACTATATTTAGTTTTTCAAAAGCATGTTTTTAAGAAAGTTCAAACTGAACTTGTTCATCAAATAGGGCTTAAAACAAACTTCGTCTCCTTCCGATGTCTCATTTTTGGGCCATCATTGAAGCACGCCACGCACGTCATTCACACCTGTTCATTACTAATGCACGCCGCAGCGCTAGAAAGAGAGAAAGAGTGTTTGAAGCTCTACAATGTTAATTTTTTGATACGTTCTCGTTAGCCTAAGCCGTACGGCCCCGTTAGCGTAAAATTTTGCCTGAGCCTAAGCCGAAAAAAAACATTAAAAAACTAGAAAAAAAACTAAATAAAGCGCATTGGACGAAATTAAGAATTTCACCGCGCAGTGGCGTGCATTAGTAATAAACTGAATGGCGTGCGTGGCGTTTAGGCATGCGTGGTGTGCTTTAGAAATAGCCCATTTTTGGCAACAGCAATCATGGGTAAATTTAATTTTAACCCCCCGCCTGAAGGAATTGCACTGTAAGAAAGCATGTAGTAGAACAGCCCCCCCCCCTTATCTGCTATTTCTCTCTCTGTAATACTGTCTCGCTGTCTCTACTGACTATCTACTATTTCTCTCTACTGTTGTCTAGATGTCTCCACTGGCTATCTGCTATTTCTCTCTCTATTTCTCTCTCTCTACTGACTCCTTCATTGCCTTGTTTTCGAGCTTGAACGCGTGAGAGAGAGAGAGAGAGAGAGAAAGTTTGAGAAGATTTTGAGCGCGAACGCGCATGAGAGAGAGAGAGAAAGTTCGAGAATGACTTTTCGGCGGGGAAGCTGTCTCGAAGCTTTCAAGTGAATGTAAAATGTTCTCGTTTTAGTTTTTTTGTAATGTAAAATTTTTCGATTTTGTTTGTATTGTTTGTGAGGTTTTATATGTTCTTGCTCTCTTTCCCTCTCTCTCTCTCTCTCTCTCTCTCTCTCTCTCTCTCTCTCTCTCTCTCTCTCTCTCTCCCTCTCTCTCTCTCTCTCGCTCTCTTTCTCTCTCTTGTTTTTTTCTTGCGCGATTATGAATGATCGGCACTTTTTCGCTTTAGTCACCCCCTTCCTAGAGGTTCCATGGGTCATACTTCTGACATAATTGCACTTACACAAAAAAAATTTACATTAAAAACGTTATTTTTACATTAAAGAATTTTTTTACATTAAAAAAACGCTTAGGCTTAGGAAAAAGTTTACGCAAACGAGGCCGTACGGCTAAGGCAAACGAGACCGTATCAAAAAATGCCACTCTCATCTGACCCAATTGAACCTCTGGTATGGATGGGGGTGACTAAAGTGAAGAAGTTCCGAATGATAATATTTTCTATGATTCAGAAGATTTTTATGATCTATTTTAATCGTGACAAACTTGAGTAACATTTCTCCAGTAAAATAAATGTTTGATTGATTTTCAAACTCCCCCCCCCTCATTTAATTTTAACCCCCCCCCGTTCATTTAATTTTAACCCCCCACATTTATATTGAACCCCCTCATTGAATTTTAACCCCCTCCCCTCAATGAATTTTAATCAACCAAACATTTTACTGGAGAAGTGTTGGTCGGCGGGGGTATAAAAGTAAAAAGGTCCAGGTATTCACTTCAACCCCCCGTTTTGTGTGGTGGGGAGTCAAAATTAAATTTACTCTAGCCCCACACAATTTTGGTCCTTTACTTTTCGACCCCCCATTTTGGGCCGTTTCACTGGGGAGAGGGGCTTTTTACCACGGGGGGGCAGAAGTGAAGTGGGGACCTAAACTACATTTTTCCCGCAATCATTTCTGCAAACAGGAGTTCTCGGTCCCTCGAAGAGAGGAAAGAGAGTTTAAAACTTTCACAGTTTTATAAACTTTTTGCTCAAACTAATTAAGCTGTAATCGAGAAATCAAGACCTTGAGACGGGGATCGCATGTCGTTGCGAGAATAAGCACATCCACTTCTTCATAATTTTGTAAACAGCACTGAAACAAAAAGCACTGAAGAACACCAAAACCACCGCAAAAACTCTATATTTGGCCTTTTTTAGTTTTTTTGATTTGCTGTCGACAAAATTTTCGAGAAAATCTTGAAAAAACTTTTGCTGAACCTTTTATCAAATTTCGAAAAAAAGATTTTTAGACATTTTGGTTTTTCGAATTTTTGAAAAAAAGTTTTTCGAATATTTTATTTTTCGAATTTTCGACAAAAAGTTTTTTTGTTGAAAATTGTCGAAAAAAACCAAAAAAACAAAAACTGAAACTCAAACTTGAAATTCTCAGTTCTCAAGTGGATTATGCGCCCTTGAGGCTCAGAGAATGGAGCTCTAGTTTAAAGTGCAGAAAATTGTGAGTTCGAAGCCTGTAAAACACAGCTCGGGAAGAACTTTTCGTCTCTGTATTTCAACATGACAATGATGATTTCTCCCTACTTGCCACACTACAAAGGGCTTGCTTTTAGATTTATCTGGCAAACGCCACTAATATCTCCATTCTTTGGTGCATGGACTGCCCCATACATTGATGCGAGAAACGGCCAATACAGCAGCGTTTTATCACAAGTTTGAGTTCCACGACGGACACCGCGAGTAGCCTTATCATTGAGAACCACATCAGTATGAGAAAATAGGATGTATTTTCGGTTTGGCTGAAGATGATCCAAATATCATTCATGAACTTTGCTCTCGAATTTTTTTGCCCCTCACGACAAAACTGCTGGCAAGGGGCTTTTTGCAATTTCCTTTTTTTGTTTTAACGATTAAGCTTAAAGATCGAGTCATTTCATTCCAAACAGACAATTTTGTTTTAGTCTCCTATACGTAAGCCTGTGACTTCACGTAAGCCTGCGAAATTTGATATAGAGAAATAAATAAATGGTTATAATTTGAAATGATTGGTTGTATTTCGACGGAAAAGAATTTGTACGCGAAAGCGAATACTAGCCTGATCTGCAATATTATATATTTTATCTACACTTGTCCGTGCAAAAACAAACATTCAAAAACCACATATAACAATGGTGTCTTTAAGAAGCAAAGAAAAAAAGGAAAGAAATCTAAGACAATTCTTGTAACAATTTGTTACAGAGCGCGTCATAGTGTCTAATAATTACATCTATATGTCTGCTGATTCGAAACGGAAAGACTGATATTGATGACATTTTTTTTGAAAACGTGTTCACTCGGAACATTCAACACATCTCTCGATAATCTAGTGAACATACAGTACCGCCCAAAATGTTATAATATATTGAATTATTGAACATAACTTTTTTCAAAAAAAACGAATGAAGATAAAATTTTCTTTTTTTTTTACAAGCCAAATTCACATGTTTCGAGTAATAGAACAAGTTTTGAAAATGCTTTATTAGGTTTATTCGTTAAAAAAATGGAAATAGTAAAAAGTGCTTATAGAGATGTTCAGTTCTTTCGAAGTAATAAAACAAATATTCTAGTATTTGGTGGCATATCCTTTCGAGTCAATGACTGCCTGACATCTACGAGGCATAGAATCAATCAAAGAGTCAATGGTTGCCTGCGAAATCGCCTTCCATTCCTCCTCTAGCTGCTTAAACTTTTCATCAGCATTTCTGCATGTTCTTCCCGTCAATTTTCGTTGCAAATGTTCCCATAAATTTTCGATGATGTTCAAATCGGGAGACTGGCTCGGCCAGTCCAAAACATCCACATGCCGACGGCGAAACCAGTTCTGAACGTGCTGAGATCGATGTTTCGGGTCGTTATCTTGTTGAAAGGTGAACCCACGGCCGAATTTGGAGAGGGCCCAAGGGCGCATAGTGCTTTCCATTATGTTCTCATAGCCGTAACGATCGAGATTTCCGACAATACGTCTAATTGGACCCATGCCGCTGGCGGAAAAACAGCCCTAGACCATCACAGAACCACCGCCATGTTTGACTGTGAGCGACTGGTATTGCGGCAGGAAACGCTTGCCCGCTGGACGTCTTACCCATCTCAGACCGTCACTGCAGAACATATTAAACTTGGATTCATCGCTCCAAACAATCTGAGACCACTCACGGCGTGTCCAACTGAGGTGATCCTTAGCCCACTGAACTCGAACTTCACGATTTTTTTCGCTGATGAAAGGCTTCTTTGCAGGCCGCCTTCCATTCAGTCCAGCGGCTTGCAAACGGCGTTTGATGGTAGTTATAGAAGGAGCAGGAGTCGCGGGCGTTGATATGATAGCTTGAATGTCTGTAGCAGTGCGTTTCGGGTCTTCGCGAGATGCGCGCAGGATGCTTCGGTCCATGTACCTCGAAGTTACGCGGGGTCTCCCCGAACTTGTCTTCACGATGACTCGTCCCTGCAATTTTTTTGTGTTCCAAAGTTATTCAGTTGTAGAAAATTCGTTTACCTGGGTTCGAAAACGCCGGAGGATATGGGAGATAGCGCTCTGAGTTACCCCGAACTGCTGAGCGAGCTCGCTGTGTGACCGGCCCTGTTTCGCCCCAGCAACAACAGCTTCTTGCATTCTTTTACTTGTATTTCGATGTCCAACAGTTCGAACCATGACTTGAAACAAAATTTTTATGAATGAAGTTCGGTAAACAAAAAAAAATCAACTAAAAAAAATCATGGAGAAAAACTGAAAAATGGAAGATATACCAATTTCGGTGTATTTCCTGGAGATAAATAATAAATCACTCAAAACGACGTCCGGTACGGTACAGACACCCAAAAAAACTTCTGTGAAAATTTGAGCTTTGAATTTTATCTTTGAAAAAAGTTATTTTCAATAACCCTATATATTATAACATTTTGGGCGGTACTGTACGTGCTACCCTTAATGAGAAACAATGGAAACGGGCCGAATTCTGTGTTGCTTCGACATACAAACCGTTAACGTTTGTCCGTGTAATCGGAACCCATTTGAAGAACCTTTTCCTTTGCGACAATGGAACTATTGTTGTAAATTTTCCAACCCATCATAAGATCCGCGACTTTCCGCCTGTCTATCAAGGAAGAAAGACCTAGGTTAGCCAATCGACAAGAATAAGAAGGAAGTGCACGTGGATAATCAGGATTAGGAAAGCATCGGTAGTATACAATACGAGTAAAAGCTTCAAGTACTTTCTCGATCATTTTGCAGTCTTTTTTATAATATGGATTCCAGAAGCAAGATGCAAATTCCAGATGAGGAAGTATATACCAATTGGGATGGTATACCATGATGTCTACACTTGTAGAGAAGCTTAGGAATACTAATTGTATCGAAAGCTCGAGAAAAATCGAGGTATATGACATCGGTGGAAAGTCCACTCCGTACCGCTCTCGTCCAGTCTTCCTCACACATCAATAAATTGGTGACAACAGAAGCCTTCTCTCGAAAACCGTGCTGAAAATTAGACAACACATCGAATCTTTCTAGATGCTCTATAATAGTCTTACGAAGTAGGCGCTCTATTGTCTTCGATGCAGGGGACAATTTCGATATGGGCCTATAGGAAGAAGGAGACGAGGGTTCTTTGCCTCGTTTAGGAATTGCGGTCACAAAAGAATGTTTCCAAATAGCAGGAGTCGAAGATGTGATAAGACAGAAGTTGTATATGTGTATGTGGGATAGAGGAACCGAAAGCGAAGAATGACACATTTTGAACACAAGCTGAGGAATTCCATCGGCACCGGTACTACCCGGGTATTTCAATTTAGACAAAGCACGTGAAACAGTAGACGGAAGAAAGATACTTAGATTAGCTTGTGGAAGAATGGGATCTCCAGCGGGGCGGGGTAACAAACCGTCATCATGGGTGAAGGAGGAGGCAAACTCAGCTGCTAGTAAGTCACATTTACTTTGAGAGTCAGTCAAAACAGAACCATTTCGATCAATGAGAAAACGAGGAGGATTGGGTTTGGGACGTGTGAGAGAAAAGATATGCCGGTACAAATTACGAGAGGATGTGAGCCTTTTCTTGAGGCAGTGCTTATTCCACTTGTTGATTTGTTTAAGTAGATCACAACCAGCTTTTTCATACAGTTTTCGAACAATTGGGTAACGAATATTGCGAAATAGTGCATCTCGATAAGATATCAAGCTACGAATATGAGGTGGATAGGCAGAGAAAGACGAGCGAGAGGCCTGCATTGGAACATACAAGGACAGAGTGTGGTGGAGGAATAGTAGGAAGCGAGAGTAAAGGTCATCTACACAAAAGAACATATCGAAAGCAGCTTCCCAATATATAGAGGACAAGTAATCATTCAAAGCATAAAAATCAGTTCGAGAATAGTCTGGAACATGTTCAACGTCGATACGGTCCAAGAATATCTGTATATTGGTATCGAATCCTAAATGATCACAAGACGGAAATGAGGGATTAATACGGGACTCGGAGAAAAGAGAAGGATGAGATGTAATGAACCAGTCAAGTGATCGGTTTTGGCGCGTTGGGAGGTGGCAACGAGAGGTTGAAGGAGGAAATCAGAGAATGAATTATATTATCGGAAAGACTAACAGGAGGACTCAGGGAATCAGAATTGAAATCGCCCACCAGGAAGAATGGATGATTATATGTTGAGAAAAGGTCGGTTAGAAAATCACAGAAAACTCTTGTCTGATCGGAACTATAACTGGGTGGACGGTAACACACAACAATTCGTAGAAAACAAACTGAAATGAGAACATCGATGGCTATGACTTCTGTACGAGATAAATCTTTTGCTGGCTTAGTAAAAGAGTATACATCACGAATAACAATGCAAACACCACCGCCTCTAGAGTCACGGTCCGTTCTCAGAATAACATAAGGGAGATCTCCAACAATTTCACAATCCTTAATCCTACCATGGAGCCAAGTTTCGGACAACGAGAGGATTCGTATCCGGACATATCAGGCTGTTCTACTTTGAGAAAACATCGGAAAGCTGCTAGTTTATTACAAATAGAACGCATATTGAAGTAAACAAACTTGAGAGGATTCGTATCCGGACACGGTCCTAGTTTGACTGGGAAGAAGATGGAGGTCTCGCTGGCTTTACGGACTTCCCGTCTTTCTATCTCGTGTTGTACTGCCTTTTCTTGATTGGAGTGGCTTAATGTTGAGTCTGAGTGCCTTCTTTTCCTGATTCGCTTCGTTCCTTCTTTCTTTCCTCTTTTCTTCAATCTTCCCTTTCCGCTGTTAGTCGACTCAGGCGAAGATTCTTTACCGTGAAGATCCGCTTGCCTGCTTCGTCGTTTCGCAGGATAGCTTCTGCCCAGGCCTGTCTGTAGACTTGGAAATCGGCAGCATTGTAATCTGGTCGAGCCGTGATTGCAGTTGGGTGCAGACGGCGTTGGAGATGGAACTTCTTTAGGAAGTGATATGCACTCTCGCGTGAGTGTAATACTCTCGCGTGAGTGTAATACTACAAGTGGTCTCGGCTCCAGTTCTCCATGCCCCTCCTTGCCAATCCGAAAAGTTTTGACTGCTTGGTCAGCACTGCAGTTAAAAGTCAAGTTCGACACAGTTTCAGCATCGTCTCCCTCAGGGACTCTTCTTAGGAAGACTCTTCTCTGGCGTTCGCTGTCATTCTCTCGCTCACGGAATGCTTCTCTGACGGCTGTTTTCACAGGAATCCTTGATTGAGGGTTGGTACTTGGAATAGAACATTGCTCCGAAAGTGCATCTACTTTGACTCTCAATTCATTGACGACCGAATGAAGTTTTCCATTTTCTTCCATAAGCTGAACGATTTTTTTGTTGATTCTGAGCAGCATGGTCTGGAGATCAGCATGAACCGTTACCAAATCCAGAGTTGTTGGTGTGGGGAACTTCTTCTTCTTTTTGTCAAGAAGTATAGTTTTGCTCCAATCCGAGCACTGATATTTTTCTGTATGACGAATATCAGTGGTATTTAGCGCTGAGGATGAAGATTTTAAAGATAGATGGCTGGGAGAGATAAGAGAGCTTTCTGAATCATCACTGCTCTTGATGAAAGAAAAGGATGGGAATGAATGTTCCGATCCTAAAATGCAATGTTCCGTTCCTAAAATGATACGGTTTTACTTGTAAGCTATATGGAAAAGAAAGCGATATTTCACGTAAAAGCTTTGTTCGCGAAGGTTGAGTGTACATATTGAAAAGGCAACAATTTGTCGGAAGAACATTGAAAATTAAACTTATGACTGATGAAAATTAGAGAAAAGCGTATGGACGTCAGCGATAAAACTTTAGAAAAATTTCTTTCAAGTATTTTTTAAAAAAAACTTTTTCCTTCATTTATTACGGTTTTGTTTCTAAGCCTTACGGTCTCGATAGCGTAAACTTGACCTAAGCTTAACCGGAGGAAAGTTTTAAAAAATACTAAAAGAAAAAAAATCTCATCGCTGACGTCTACACGCTTTTTGGAATCACACTTTTCGGCAATTGCCCTCATGATCACTATTGAATTCTTAAGATTCAAAATATATAACTTCGCGCGAAAAATTCAAACTGCAAAATTCGCAATAATGAATCACCAAAAAAACTGACTCAATGTACAGAGTGCGTAAAAAGTATTGCAACACGGATATTGATCCATATCTTGGTTGTCATAGAAGCTATGGAATGGAAATTAACAGGTTTTATTCATAGCACCGGTATGTACGACGTAAATGAAATTCACACGAATCGGCCTCCATGTTCACGAATGACAGCACGAAGTCTGCCTTGGTACTGTTCGACGCATGTGCGCAAGTACTGCGGAGACAGAGAGTCCCAAAACTTCTTGAGATCGTCTTTGAGGAAATCCAAACTTCGGTGGGCGGTAGCACACACTTTGGCCTACATTTCGCCCCAGATCGCGTAATCTAGCGGGTTCAGATCGGGTGACGACGCGGGCCATTCTTCCTTTGCGATGGAGGCGGGTAGCGAGAGTTTGCACCACTCTTGAACGGTTTTGGCAGTGTGTAAAGGGGCTCCGTCCTGCTGGAGGACGTAGTGACCTCCGTTGAATTTTTCTCAGGGTTTCAGAGTATCTTGGAGGATGGTTTTCAGGTAGACGTGACGGTTGACCTTGACGTGGGGCTCGATGAAGACGAGTCGACTTTTGCCGGTGGAGCAGATCGCTCCCCAGAACATCACCTGCGCTGGATGTTGTGTCCGGTTCACAATTATGCCTCCAAGGTCTGCCAGCGAAGGTGTCTTAGCCAATACGCGCACATTCTGGCTGTTGGAGGCAGCTTCAACGGTGAAAGGCTTCTCGTCGCAGAAAATGGTGCAGTGTATCTCACCCTTGCGCGCTCGAGCCAACGAGCACTTTCTTCGTTCTCGCAGCTTTATTTTGGTCGCTGAGCAGCGCACGCTTCCTGCTCCGATACGACTTCATACCGAGCACGCAGTGAACGATGTTCGTCACTGATCCCTCCGAAATCTAGAGTTCGTGGCCCATTTTTCGCATGCTTCTCTTCGGATCCTGGACGATGCGGTCTCTGATCTTCTTTACGTATTTTCGGCCAGTTACCGTCACAGGGCGTCCTTTCCAATGACGGTCCTATGTGCCTATGACCTCCTCGTAACGTGAAATGGCCCGATGAACAGTTGATCGGTGGATTTTAAGAAGACGAGCGATGTCTGTGGAAGCCCGGTTTTGTGTGTGCATGGCAATGATTGCGGTGCGCATTTTGTTCGCGGCCACCATACCCTTCAAAGTGAACGGATGTAAAGAAAATCATAAAGGAAAAAAACATTACGCAGAAAACATTGGGGAAAATAAAAAGACCTCAACACCCCCCGTCAGACGACCATTTTCGATAGACAAGGCCAGCCCGCCAAATTTTGATTAGGATGCGCAGGCACGCACGCGAGACGCACTCGAGACGTAGACGCATCCGCTCTTTCCCATCTCTCTCTAACTCGCTCTTTTCCTCTGTCTCTCTAACTCGCTCTTTTCCTCTGTTTCTCTAACTCGCTCTTTCCTTCTCTCTACATCGCTCTCTGCCAATGTTACTCTCTCATCCATTTTTTCTTATTCTTACCCTTTCTCTCTCAATGCATTGCTCTCTCAATGCCCAATGCATTGCGTATCGCAAACGAAAAAGTGAAAAAACGGCCCATATCGATTTTTTTAAAAAGCGCGCTCGCACGCGCGCGCACGTGCTCACGCGCAGCGTGTTTTAAAATTATTTTCAAATCCGCCGCCTTTTTAGCCACTTTAAGGCGGGACCGTATGAAGTAATAAAAATTGCGTGCAAACTTCCTCCTTCCTCCATTGTGTGACGGGGTGTGCCTCAACATGAGGTACAGTACAGTTCAAGTTGAGTGTCCGCTTGGTCAAACTTTGTTGCAATACTTTTTACCCACCCTGTAAGCTTGATCCAGGGGCCGTATGCACGTAAAATTTTTGGGAAAATGATAAAGAAAATAGTCGACAAATTGATCAAACCACCGCACGGAAAAAAGCTAGTCACCGGGGGGACTCGAACCCATGCAACCATCTCTCCTCTATCCGGGAGCGAGCGTGTTAACCATTACACCACGGTGACACATTGCTATTCCGTGCGATAGTGCTTATTAAAGGCTCAATTGCCTCGTTCTCTTAGTCACGCATGTTCATGAAGCGAGAGCGTCGTGAATGGAGCATAACTCCAGATTTCACAGTTAAGACAGAAGAGAGGTCGAAGATGGATGATAAATCTTCAAATGCTCAGTTACACAGTTTTAAGGCAGTGACGCCTGGTAGAGAAGACAAATTGATCAAACCACCGCACGGAAAAAAGCTAGTCACCGGGGGGACTCGAACCCATGCAACCATCTCTCCTCTATCCGGGAGCGAGCGTGTTAACCACTGTGGTGTAATGGTACCTCTACCAGGCGTCACTGCCTTAAAACTGTGTAACTGAGCATTTAAAGAAAATAGTGTTATGTGTTCTAGGATAACACTGTTTTCTTCGCCATTTCCCACCAAAAATGGTACGTGTATGCGGCCTCAGAAGAAGGATCTATCGGTACTATTTTATCAATGAAGAACTCACAATAAACTCAAAGGATTGAACAACGTTTATCGAATCACAAATATCATTAAGAAATATTGGGCGAATGCATGGCAAACGACTTCCGGGGTTGTAATGCAGACTTGAAGTGGATACTTGGTATCAGGGCTCACACTCAAAATCAGAACAGCTACATTTAGATATAAATCAAATTTTTAAAGCCTAATTTTGACTCTTTGAGATAATTCAACGGATTTCCGTTTCAAGCAATCGTAAATCACTGTTTTCGAACTATGGCCAAGACTTTATTGATTCGATCGATGGTTGCAAACAGTCGATGAGAATCGTTAAACTAAGAAATGAAAATAATGTTTTTGAAGCTGATTATAAAAGCTTAAATTTTAACAATAAAGTTGGGTTTCTGGTTAAAAATTTATGAATAGTCCTATCAAATGTGTTTTGAACTGATAAGTTGTGGAGATACCTTCTGTGGCACGGGAGCCTGTAACAATAGTTTTATTTTTCCTCAAAAATGAAGTTACGTCAAAAATCGAAATCCGCTCTCGAAATAAGGTTATTCAACTGAGATTGAAGAGCTTGTCTTTTTTGAATTTGAAAGAGACATAGATGTCGAAAAGGATGAGGTTTTCAAGAAAGAAAAAACTAACAGGGAATCGGGCTCTGAATGGTGCAATTCTCGCCAAGCGGTCCTTCCGCCACACTCCGATGGTACCGTTTCCGTTGCAAAGGTCCGTTTTGCAGGTGCAAAATACTTCGAATGTCTGTCCAAATAGCTGCCCTGTACATAAAGTTATCTCCCCCCCTCTCCAGCAGCCTCTGCGCACCATGAAGCCCTCGTCGTCGTAGAGATCTTCCACGTCTGTGATGTCCATTAAGAAAACAGCCATGCAACGGGCTTGTCCCTCGCCCCCGCATAACTCTTCTTTATTGTCCAAGCCATAGCACACCTCAAAAAATTCATTCATTAGCAAATTGTCTAAAAAATTAATTTTTAAATAAATTAGTTTTCCTTTTTTTCAAGGTTTAAAATGTGTGAATTTCTAGCGCAAAAACTGATCCTAAAACCGAAAAGACAAATAAGAGCTAATTTCACGCACTGTCGTGTTTTATTCGATAGCCAAACTCGTGAAATGTTTTATCCACAGTAAGATCGTACATGAAGCAATTAAGTTCACAAAGATTCTCTGGAAAGTCAAAATTTCCGTGGCCCTCAGTATCCGCGGTAATAAAACCTTAGCAGCAGAAGTTTGGTGTAGAATTCCGAAAGCATTTGCTAAGGCGAGAAGGTTTGCGGAAGAAGCGACATGGCCTGCCTTAACTTAGTTTTGTTTACCTATTTAAGTTTTATCAGTTTTGTTTACCTATTTAACAGTATTATGCAAGATTTTTATTAACGAAAACATAATGAAACATAACGACATCCCGTTTTTTTCGAATTGCGTGAACGTCTTGTTCTAACCTAAAATTTGTATCATTTTTGTACTCGCTGCTTTTTATAAGAAGAAAAAAAGACATCGTTGCTCATGTCTTTTACTTTATACCTCTCTGAATAATTGTACAAATTTTAGGTTAGAACAAGACGTTCATGCAATTCAAAAAAAACAGCCGCGACGTTAAAGTCTAAACGATGAGATCATCGGTGCGATGATTATGAGCGCTCACATGACTTTGAGGTCTAAGATAAGAGCTTCCTGGGTACGAGCTCGGCTGAATTTTTGTTTTAAGACTATTTCAACCACGCGCTTGAAGAATCTGAATTTTATCTGCCGCGACATTAATTTCTAAACGATGAGATCATCGCACCGATGATCTCATCGTTTAGACTTTAACGTCGCGGCAGGATTTCGTTATTTTTCATTATGTTTTCGCAAATAAAAACACTGCATTAAACGTCCATTATTTTTTCAGCAATTTTTCAAGAGAAGTATTAATTAAGAACACTTGTTAAATTTTGCCGTCCGCGCAGGCTCGTCATCCTCGGCTAGTTTACGGTACTTCTTTGCTCGTCATCCTCGGCTAGTTTACGGTACTTCTTTGCTCGTCATCCTCGGCTAGTTTACGGTACTTCTTTGTTCGTCATCCTCGGCTAGTTTACGGTACTTCTTTGTTCGTCATCCTCGGCTAGTTTACGGTACTTCTTTGTTCGTCATCCTCGGCTAGTTTACGGTACTTCTTTGCTCGTCATCCTCGGCTAGTTTACGGTACTTCTTTGCTCGTCATCCTCGGCTAGTTTACGGTACTTCTTTGCTCGTCATCCTCGGCTAGTTTACGGTACTTCTTTGCTCGTCATCCTCGGCTAGTTTACGGTACTTCTTTGCTCGTCATCCTCGGCTAGTTTACGGTACTTCTTTGCTCGTCATCCTCGGCTAGTTTACGGTACTTCTTTGCTCGTCATCCTCGGCTAGTTTACGGTACTTCTTTGCTCGTCATCCTCGGCTAGTTTACGGTACTTCTTTGCTCGTCATCCTCGGCTAGTTTACGGTACTTCTTTGTTCGTCATCCTCGGCTAGTTTACGGTACTTCTTTGTTCGTCATCCTCGGCTAGTTTACGGTACTTCTTTGTTCGTCATCCTCGGCTAGTTTACGGTACTTCTTTGTTCGTCATCCTCGGCTAGTTTACGGTACTTCTTTGCTCGTCATCCTCGGCTAGTTTACGGTACTTCTTTGCTCGTCATCCTCGGCTAGTTTACGGTACTTCTTTGCTCGTCATCCTCGGCTAGTTTACGGTACTTCTTTGCTCGTCATCCTCGGTTAGTTTACGGTACTTCTTTGCTCGTCATCCTCGGCTAGTTTACGGTACTTCTTTGCTCGTCATCCTCGGCTAGTTTACGGTACTTCTTTGCTCGTCATCCTCGGCTAGTTTACGGTACTTCTTTGCTCGTCATCCTCGGCTAGTTTACGGTACTTCTTTGCTCGTCATCCTCGGCTAGTTTACGGTACTTCTTTGCTCGTCATCCTCGGCTAGTTTACGGTACTTCTTTGTTCGTCATCCTCGGCTAGTTTACGGTACTTCTTTGTTCGTCATCCTCGGCTAGTTTACGGTACTTCTTTGTTCGTCATCCTCGGCTAGTTTACGGTACTTCTTTGTTCGTCATCCTCGGCTAGTTTACGGTACTTCTTTGCTCGTCATCCTCGGCTAGTTTACGGTACTTCTTTGCTCGTCATCCTCGGCTAGTTTACGGTACTTCTTTGTTTCATAAATTTGTATTTCTTTTTGTGATTGCTCAATTGATGTCATTGACTTGACCAATAATAACAATAAGAGAAATTTTCCTATGCGGTCGGGTTAGCCTAAATCGCATGGCCTCGTTAAATTTAATGTGATAATAGAAAGGGGGAAGGCGTGAGCGTGATGAAGTTTTTTTGAAAAAAGTTGGAAAACATGAATTCAACAACATACAAAATGTTGCAAAAAATAATTCATCAAAGCGAATCCGAACTTTCGCCAAACTACTCACAGTTGAACATTTTCAACCTGCACTACAGTGCCTAATAGTGATGATGAATTGTTTTCTCAGCCAGCCGAGGATGCCGAGCCTGCCGGACGGCAAAAGTTCACAAGTATTAAGAATGAGACTCAAACTCCGAAACTTGATTGGCAAAGTGGACACAATTGAAATGTAAATAATAATAATAAAAACTTGATTCTATAATAATAATAATAATAAGCGAGCTAGAGGCAAAGGGCATTCGAGGGAAAGTTTCTAATTATTTCAGACTCCGCCGCTCAAAGAACGGTAGGTTTTTCGAAAATTTCAACAGTGCAAGTGACCTATGACTGAGATCGAACAACTTGTTAAATTCATAGATAATCATGGAAAATGGTTTCAATGTGCATCTTGAGTATCATAGGATTATACTTGAAAATGACTTTCCCTGAACTCGGAAGAGCTTTTCTGGAGGTCAGTACAATTTATACTGCGAGTGTTACCCCTTGAATGATAAAACTAACTGAAACGGTTATGGGAAATATGAGCAAAAGAGCGAGCGAGAGACTCCAGTGCGAAAAGAAGATCATCCTTTAGCGTTCTCTTCTGAAGAAATGCTGAGACACTCTTTTTTTTAATGTGGTAAAAACGCAATATTATCACATTCGAAATTCTTCTCAGGTTTAAAATACGTTTTTTTTTTGCAAATGAGGTAAAAATTAGTCACATAACAGCTCTCTCAAGCAATAATGAGAAATAAGCGTGTTGCTGCTGAGTACGATGGACACTGAACTCATACACCAAAAAAAGGCATCTCAAAATCAGATTTCTGCTTGTAGCTTGAAACTAAAATTAAGAGATATCACGCAGAAGTTAACATGGTATTAAGCTTTTTACTGGTTCTACCCTTATGCTAATGAACGAATTTTTCGGGATAGAAATGAGTTACTCTTCGTAAGATCAGCAAAAAAGTGTGAAGAAGAAAAAAATAATGGTGAGAACGAAATAAATACGAACCAATTGGCAACGGGTAAAACGCTGTAAATGAAGGCGACAATGAAAATAGCTCACAGCCTATGTTGCTTTGATGAATAGTATATTTCAAATACATTCCAATGAGAAACAAAAAAAAAGACAATGGAGCTTTAAAATTGCAAAAGTATGTTTCTTGTGTAAAATGAAGAGTATTTCCGTATATCCGTACCTTCATTTGACTCACCATGAATTAACGTGAAATGCCTAAGAATTACGATGTTTTATCGCCACTTTTTCAAAGGAAGTTATTGCTTCGTTTAAAAATTAGAAATTAATTATTCAAAAAAACCTTTTAAACGCTTCACTAGTTACTCGCGTAAAACCAAAATCCACGTTTTAACATAATTCTGAACGGGTTGAACCTAGTCGTATTTCTATCACTCGAAAGTCCGCAATATCTCTACGACCCATTACTGATCAATGGCAAACTGCTTCGTCCACCTAACCACGTATGGTATTGAAGCTTTGCGGTGTGCAATGAGTCTAGAAGCCTTATTTTGTGAGAATGAGTCTAGAAGCCTTATTTTGTGAGAATGAGTCTAGAAGCCTTATTTTGTGAGAATGAGTCTAGAAGCCTTATTTTGTGAGAATGAGTCTAGAAGCCTTATTTTGTGAGAATGAGTCTAGAAGCCTTATTTTGTGAGAATGAGTCTAGAAGCCTTATTTTGTGAGAATGAGTCTAGAAGCCTTATTTTGTGAGAATGAGTCTAGAAGCCTTATTTTGTGAGAATGAGTCTAGAAGCCTTATTTTGTGAGAATGAGTCTAGAAGCCTTATTTTGTGAGAATGAGTCTAGAAGCCTTATTTTGTGAGAATGAGTCTAGAAGCCTTATTTTGTGAGAATGAGTCTAGAAGCCTTATTTTGTGAGAATGAGTCTAGAAGCCTTATTTTGTGAGAATGAGTCTAGAAGCCTTATTTTGTGAGAATGAGTCTAGAAGCCTTATTTTGTGAGAATGAGTCTAGAAGCCTTATTTTGTGAGAATGAGTCTAGAAGCCTTATTTTGTGAGAATGAGTCTAGAAGCCTTATTTTGTGAGAATGAGTCTAGAAGCCTTATTTTGTGAGAATGAGTCTAGAAGCCTTATTTTGTGAGAATGAGTCTAGAAGCCTTATTTTGTGAGAATGAGTCTAGAAGCCTTATTTTGTGAGAATGAGTCTAGAAGCCTTATTTTGTGAGAATGAGTCTAGAAGCCTTATTTTGTGAGAATGAGTCTAGAAGCCTTATTTTGTGAGAATGAGTCTAGAAGCCTTATTTTGTGAGAATGAGTCTAGAAGCCTTATTTTGTGAGAATGAGTCTAGAAGCCTTATTTTGTGAGAATGAGTCTAGAAGCCTTATTTTGTGAGAATGAGTCTAGAAGCCTTATTTTGTGAGAATGAGTCTAGAAGCCTTATTTTGTGAGAATGAGTCTAGAAGCCTTATTTTGTGAGAATGAGTCTAGAAGCCTTATTTTGTGAGAATGAGTCTAGAAGCCTTATTTTGTGAGAATGAGTCTAGAAGCCTTATTTTGTGAGAATGAGTCTAGAAGCCTTATTTTGTGAGAATGAGTCTAGAAGCCTTATTTTGTGAGAATGAGTCTAGAAGCCTTATTTTGTGAGAATGAGTCTAGAAGCCTTATTTTGTGAGAATGAGTCTAGAAGCCTTATTTTGTGAGAATGAGTCTAGAAGCCTTATTTTGTGAGAATGAGTCTAGAAGCCTTATTTTGTGAGAATGAGTCTAGAAGCCTTATTTTGTGAGAATGAGTCTAGAAGCCTTATTTTGTGAGAATGAGTCTAGAAGCCTTATTTTGTGAGAATGAGTCTAGAAGCCTTATTTTGTGAGAATGAGTCTAGAAGCCTTATTTTGTGAGAATGAGTCTAGAAGCCTTATTTTGTGAGAATGAGTCTAGAAGCCTTATTTTGTGAGAATGAGTCTAGAAGCCTTATTTTGTGAGAATGAGTCTAGAAGCCTTATTTTGTGAGAATGAGTCTAGAAGCCTTATTTTGTGAGAATGAGTCTAGAAGCCTTATTTTGTGAGAATGAGTCTAGAAGCCTTATTTTGTGAGAATGAGTCTAGAAGCCTTATTTTGTGAGAATGAGTCTAGAAGCCTTATTTTGTGAGAATGAGTCTAGAAGCCTTATTTTGTGAGAATGAGTCTAGAAGCCTTATTTTGTGAGAATGAGTCTAGAAGCCTTATTTTGTGAGAATGAGTCTAGAAGCCTTATTTTGTGAGAATGAGTCTAGAAGCCTTATTTTGTGAGAATGAGTCTAGAAGCCTTATTTTGTGAGAATGAGTCTAGAAGCCTTATTTTGTGAGAATGAGTCTAGAAGCCTTATTTTGTGAGAATGAGTCTAGAAGCCTTATTTTGTGAGAATTTAAAAAAGACGCATAGAAAATTTGAACTTATGATATGTGAAAGGACATGTGCTAATCTCAGAACCTCTGCCAGATCGGACATGTGCTAATCTCAGAACCTCTGCCAGATCGGACATGTGCTAATCTCAGAACCTCTGCCAGATCGGACATGTGCTAATCTCAGAACCTCTGCCAGATCGGACATGTGCTAATCTCAGAACCTCTGCCAGATCGGACATGTGCTAATCTCAGAACCTCTGCCAGATCGGACATGTGCTAATCTCAGAACCTCTGCCAGATCGGACATGTGCTAATCTCAGAACCTCTGCCAGATCGGACATGTGCTAATCTCAGAACCTCTGCCAGATCGGACATGTGCTAATCTCAGAACCTCTGCCAGATCGGACATGTGCTAATCTCAGAACCTCTGCCAGATCGGACATGTGCTAATCTCAGAACCTCTGCCAGATCGGACATGTGCTAATCTCAGAACCTCTGCCAGATCGGACATGTGCTAATCTCAGAACCTCTGCCAGATCGGACATGTGCTAATCTCAGAACCTCTGCCAGATCGGACATGTGCTAATCTCAGAACCTCTGCCAGATCGGACATGTGCTAATCTCAGAACCTCTGCCAGATCGGACATGTGCTAATCTCAGAACCTCTGCCAGATCGGACATGTGCTAATCTCAGAACCTCTGCCAGATCGGACATGTGCTAATCTCAGAACCTCTGCCAGATCGGACATGTGCTAATCTCAGAACCTCTGCCAGATCGGACATGTGCTAATCTCAGAACCTCTGCCAGATCGGACATGTGCTAATCTCAGAACCTCTGCCAGATCGGACATGTGCTAATATCAGAACCTCTGCCAGATCGGACATGTGCTAATCTCAGAACCTCTGCCGGATCGGACATGTGCTAATCTCAGAACCTCTGCCAGATCGGACATGTGCTAATCTCAGAACCTCTGCCAGATCTCAGAACCTCTGCCAGATCGGACATGTGCTAATCTCAGAACCTCTGCCAGATCGGACATGTGCTAATCTCAGAACCTCTGCCAGATCGGACATGTGCTAATCTCAGAACCTCTGCCAGATCGGACATGTGCTAATCTCAGAACCTCTGCCGGATCGGACATGTGCTAATCTCAGAACCTCTGCCAGATCGGACATGTGCTAATCTCAGAACCTCTGCCAGATCGGACATGTGCTAATCTCAGAACCTCTGCCAGATCGGACATGTGCTAATCTCAGAACCTCTGCCAGATCGGACATGTGCTAATC
Source organism: Allodiplogaster pararmata (assembly GCA_964056735.1). Classification (NCBI taxonomy): domain Eukaryota; kingdom Metazoa; phylum Nematoda; class Chromadorea; order Rhabditida; family Diplogasteridae; genus Allodiplogaster; species Allodiplogaster pararmata. The sequence goes on along the minus strand of OZ057403.1, from coordinate 21,559,441 downwards.
TCAGAACCTCTGCCAGATCGGACATGTGCTAATCTCAGAACCTCTGCCAGATTGGACATGTGCTAATCTCAGAACCTCTGCCAGATCGGACATGTGCTAATCTCAGAACCTCTGCCAGATCGGACATGTGCTAATCTCAGAACCTCTGCCAGATCGGACATGTGCTAATCTCAGAACCTCTGCCAGATCGGACATGTGCTAATCTCAGAACCTCTGCCAGATCGGACATGTGCTAATCTCAGAACCTCTGCCAGATCGGACATGTGCTAATCTCAGAACCTCTGCCAGATCGGACATGTGCTAATCTCAGAACCTCTGCCAGATCGGACATGTGCTAATCTCAGAACCTCTGCCAGATCGGACATGTGCTAATCTCAGAACCTCTGCCAGATCGGACATGTGCTAATCTCAGAACCTCTGCCAGATCGGACATGTGCTAATCTCAGAACCTCTGCCAGATCGGACATGTGCTAATCTCAGAACCTCTGCCAGATCGGACATGTGCTAATCTCAGAACCTCTGCCAGATCGGACATGTGCTAATCTCAGAACCTCTGCCAGATCGGACATGTGCTAATCTCAGAACCTCTGCCAGATCGGACATGTGCTAATCTCAGAACCTCTGCCAGATCGGACATGTGCTAATCTCAGAACCTCTGCCAGATCGGACATGTGCTAATCTCAGAACCTCTGCCAGATCGGACATGTGCTAATCTCAGAACCTCTGCCAGATCGGACATGTGCTAATCTCAGAACCTCTGCCAGATCGGACATGTGCTATTATCAGAACCTCTGCCAGATCGGACATGTGCTAATCTCAGAACCTCTGCCAGATCGGACATGTGCTAATCTCAGAACCTCTGCCAGATCGGACATGTGCTAATCTCAGAACCTCTGCCAGATCGGACATGTGCTAATCTCAGAACCTCTGCCAGATCGGACATGTGCTAATCTCAGAACCTCTGCCAGATCGGACATGTGCTAATCTCAGAACCTCTGCCAGATCGGACATGTGCTAATCTCAGAACCTCTGCCAGATCGGACATGTGCTAATCTCAGAACCTCTGCCAGATCGGACATGTGCTAATCTCAGAACCTCTGCCAGATCGGACATGTGCTAATCTCAGAACCTCTGCCAGATCGGACATGTGCTAATCTCAGAACCTCTGCCAGATCGGACATGTGCTAATATCAGAACCTCTGCCAGATCGAGCTCACTGCGCCTACTAAATGAAGAGAACTACAGACACAATCAATTTTTCTTCTACCGCGTCATTGCTCTCTGGAACATAATTGCCGATGATAATTCCGAGATCAAAGAAGTCGAAGCCTTCGTCAAGATCCTAGAAGACTCCCCGCTGACCCAATACATAAGCCTACCTTCATTTTTGACTTGACATTTCGAGAAAGCGTCCAAGAAAACCACAGTTCCAAAATTCCCTCTCAAGTTCCCCATCATCCATGCGATGGCCATAACAAGCTATCCTTTGATGAAAAAGCTAATTCAATTCAAATGATAAATCTCTTTTCAAATGATAAATCTTAAAAATGATAGTAAGCCAAACAAGCTAAGTTCCAACTGCAAGGCTTTTCAGAGATTTTATGTGGTTAGGTCTACAGAGCCATTGTGTTTTCATGTGTTTTCAAACCGAAAAGACTAATAAGAGCTAATTTCACACACTGTTGTTTTTTATTCGATAGCCAAACTCGTGAAATGTTTTATCCACAGTAAGATCGTACATGAAGAAATTAAGATCACAAAGATTCTCTGGAAAGTCAAAATTTCCGTGGCCCTCAGTATCCGCGGTAATAAAACCTTAGCAGCAGAAGTTTGGTGTAGAAGTCCGAAAGCATTTGCTAAGGCGAGAAGGTTTGCGGAAGAAGCGACATGGCCTGCCTTAACTTAGTTTTGTCTACCTATTTAAGTTTTATCAGTTTTGTTTAGCTATTTAGCAGTATTATGCAAGATTTTTATTAACGAAAACATAATGAAAAATAACGACATCCCTTTTTTTTCGAATTGTACGAACGTCTTGTTCTAACCTAAAATTTGTAAAATTTTTGTACTCGCTGCTTTTTATAAGAAAAAAAGACATCGTTGCTCATGTCTTTTACTTTATCATGCAATTCGAAAAAAACAGGATTTCGTTATTTTTCATTATGTTTTCGCAAATAAAATATAAATATGTTTTCGCATTTTCCAGAAAAATAAAGCAATCTCGATCAGGCAAAGCATCTCGCTGATAAAAAAAAATGTTGAATTCAGAGGATTTGATGGTTACCTGAAAAACCCTAATAGGATTCATCAGTTGAAATAGAAAAAGCTTGGCTCAACGAACGCACTTGGGTGCATTAAATGTTGTGACTGAAGTTGAATGCTGTATTGAGTAGGCTTACCAAGTAGAAAAGCGTAGATGAAGAGTTCTGCGTGATGACAGTGTTTAGAATCTTCAGCAATAGATAACAGGAAAAAGAAGTCAAGGAGCATCATTCATTGGTTCTCTCTGCTCTTGAAGAGAGTGGTACGCTTACTCATCGCTCCCATATTGATTTATCAGTACACCTTATCAACCGTCTCACCGACCAATGTCTCTAGCTAGCGAAGCTCTTCTCAATTCTCTCGACGAATGTATCATCAAAGAAGAGGAGGCGACGGATCCCAATATTCCGAATCACATACTTCTTTTGCTGAAGACATGTTCTTTAGTAATGAAGCAGATGATTTCGGAATCTACAAACAACTGCAATGTCATTGAAACTGTGAAGAATGAAATGGAGGAAGAAAAAAGGCTACGTTCAGTGGTAATAGAACGCGCACCAGAGATTGCCGACAAGAAAGCTTCAGCTTCAGCTCAAATAGCCCACGATTCAGGCATAATTCATACTCTACTCGACGCTTTTGATCTACCGGTCGCAGGAGTCGCTCACTACCGCATGGGAATTAGGAAGAATGATTCAAACGATGCACGTGTTCTCAAGCTCACCTTCCCGACTAAAACGCATCAGAGACAGTTTCTCGCTAAATCGAGCTCTCTCCGCCAGAACCCTCTCTTGAGGAATATATTCGTCCGCCCGAGCTTAACGAAGTTTCAACGCGAACAGGAATATCAACTTCGTCAGGAGAAAAGAAAGCTGGTAGCTGCGGGTCAAGATGTCGTTATATACAATGGCCGACTTATGCCCCGTCGCGAGGTCGACGCTCTTCGTCAATCATATACCAATCGACCCTCTTCCCATCAACGAACGTTCCAAGGAAGTCAGAACATCACTGTGAGATCAACGAAGTCGACTGGGTCATCAGCAAGAAACGTCCAAGTCCTCCGCTCGTCAGAAGTCACCGTTCCTCGACAATCTTTTTATCCGACAGTCCACGCAGCCTTGCCGTCAAACTAGCGAAATGTCCAGGTCATGTTTCATCACACCGTTCTATATATTCGAATCCTAGTTCTGTCCGTACTCGTAATTTTCACTCCACTGATATTTTCTTGAAAGTATCGTATTATAATATTCGTTCTCTATGCAATAAACTTTCTGTTTTTCGAATGTATTTAGAGAATGAAAAACCTGATATAGTCTTGCTAACGGAAACTTGGTTGAAGAAAAGTATTCCCGATCATGAAATAATAGGCATATTACCATATGTAATAGTTCGTTGTGATCGTAATAGTAGAGGAGGTGGTGTTGCCTTAATTATACGTGATCACCTTTCGTTCATTGAATCTAGCATCTCCTTTCATCCGAACGAGATATTATTTATTGATCTCCTAGTCACCAAATCAATAGTTCGTCTAGTTCTTTTCTATCGCCCTCCCGATTACAGCACTGCTCAAACAGAATCTTTCTGTGACTCACTCTCGGATATATTTTCTTTCAATGATCATCCACTGCTTGTGATAGGTGATATGAACTGCGATGCCTTAGTGGTTGACAACTCATTTAATCACAAGAAGACTCATGAAATAATTTCCGCTTTTGATTTAGTATTTCTTTGTCGTGAGCCAACTCGTGCTGGTCGCTGTTTAGACTGGATTTTTAGTTCTTCACCAGAAATGTTCACAAATGTGAAAATAATTCCTGCATTTCCCTCTTGTGACCATAGTGGTATTTCTTTCCATATAGCTACATCCGCTTCGTCACCAATCTCTACACCCATTCGTGATTATTCAAGAGCAAACTACGACCTCATAAATCGATTTTTCAGTACCATCAACTGGGAGTACGAGTTCGATAGTTTTACCTCTTGTGATGATTTATACTCCCGTTTCACGACTATTGTTACCAGTGCTATATCTCGTTTCGTTCCTTTACGCACCCCACGAGATTTTCATTGTTCTTATCCTCTGCATATCATGAAATTGATTGCTTATAGAAATAGACTGTTCGGTAAGATAGATAAACCAGCATCGCTGGCTCTTTATAAAAAGGCAAGTGTGAAACTCCTTCATAAGATGCGTAGATGGAAACATTATTCCGAAAAAACCAAATTGAAGCGATCTCGTGATCTTTATAGACATATTTCATCTCTCACTAAACCGAAGCCAAGACCACCGAGATTTTTAACCGATATTACTGGTACTATGGTAACGGATACAATTGAAAAGTGTGATATGCTTGCAAGTGAATTTGCCTCTTCTTTCATAACGGCTGACACAGTTACTCCTTCTTTCCCTGATAGGCCTTCCCCTCCTCTTTCGAATTTAGAAGTTTTCTTACCGCATGTTGTTCTTAGGCAACTTATGAAACTTAAATCTTCTGGTAGTACAGGTAGTGATGATATTCCTCAGATAATGTTTAAGAAATGTGCCTCATCACTGTGTCTCCCCCTGACGCACATTTATAACATGTGCATCATGCTCCAATCTACTCCCAAAATATGGAAGCATTCCTTCATTTCTGCAATTCCGAAACCTGGTAAAGATCCTAGTTTTTCTTCATCTTATCGTCCCATTTCCATTCTTTCTCCAGCCTCTAAAACTATGGAACGCCTAGTTCGAGACATTCTTGTTGATCATTGCACGAAAAACAACATAATCCCTAGTAACCAACATGGATTCAGAGTAGGTGCGGTTCATCTGTTGTCACTAATCTCTTAGTTTGTGACGATGATTGGACTAATGCTTTATCAATCGGCCAGTGTACGGATGTTATTTATTTAGACTTTTCTAGGGCATTCGATTCCATAAGTATTCCGAAACTCCTCCACAAATGCAAATATTACGGCATCAACGATCCATTGCTTTCCTGGTTACAATCATTTCTGACGGAGCGTAGTTTTTCGGTTCGAATAGGTAAATCGTTTTCGAAGTCACTGCCAGTGACCTCCGGAGTTCCTCAAGGCTCTGTACTAGGTCCTTTTCTGTTTACTTTATATATCGCCGACATTAATGATGTTCTCGATTGTTTTCCGAATGTGAAGTACCAGGCTTATGCCGATGATATTAAATTCTATGTCTCTTATAACAAGGGAGATATGAACGAGAAAAAAGAAGAACTACAAGAAGCTCTTGACTGTGTTCATAACTGGTGCCTTTCCAATCAGTTGACTCTTTCACCGTCTAAGTCCTTCCATTTACATATTGGTTCCAGTAATCCGTCTACTACATATGTCATCAATCAGATATCGATCGACAGAGTACCACAAGTGCGTGATTTGGGCATCCAATTGGCCGCATCCCTACGTCGTAATGACACTGTACTAGATAGGGTGGCCAAAGCTCGAAAGGCTATGTTCTCATTTCTTAGAGCCATCTCTGTCCATGATTCATCTATATTGGTCAAATGTTTTAAAATTTATGTAATGCCTCACCTAGACTTTGCTTCGACGCTTTGGAATCCTCACTACTCGAAAGATTCGACAACGGTAGAAAATGTTCAGAGAATTTTTACACGCATTGTATATTATCGTTGTTTTCCGAACAAAATGTACCCTCAGGCTCTTCCGTCTTATGAAACTAGGCTAAGATGTCTTGGCCTAACAAACTTGGCCGATAGGAGATATCAAAACGACGTTGTCATGGGTTGGAAGATTATGCAGAACCAGTCCATAATTGATAGAAACCGCATATTTAAAGAAGGACGTTGTACAAGAACTAATCCTAGTGGTATTCAAGTTGAAAAAACTCGTAACACTGCTAGGTACTACACCTTCTCTTTGCGAGTTTCTCGAATATTTAGCAAGTTACCTATTGATCTTCTTCGGGAAAAGTCTCTCAAAGCTTTCCGTAAAAAATTGTCTGTAAATAGAATAGTGTTTCGCATTTAATGAAGTATCTAGCCTTCATATGCAATAGCTCTCAATTGTCTTTTTTTTTTCAAACAAATTTATTGCCTATGATGTTTGATTACCAATGCGCATTCTCGGATGCAGATAAAATATATATTTGTCAGGAGTACTGACATATGTTTGGTTATCGGAATGCATTGTTGCTAGAAGTGAATTCAATAGCATATACTTTCAAGATAACTTTTCGAGGTAAGATTGAATACTTTCGTCTTTAAAAAAATAAATAAATAAAAGAGATGAGGCCGGAAAAATTCTCAAAGATCTTTAAAATACTTGCAGATAAGTGTTGCGAAAGTGAAGTTAAAAAGAGAATTCAGCGATGAGGACCAGCTCGGAGAATGATCCGTTAAAAATGAGCTTCAAGTGAAATACTCGTTCTGTAAGATGTAGGGATATACGCTTTTTAGTCAAGAAGAGCAATTCTCAGGGCTGCAAGTGGAAGTTCATTGAACAATTTTTTTCAACATGTTCGAATTCTTTGCAGCTGGTCTTGTTGCGTTGGACATACCGGGATTAAGTAAGAGTGCCTTTTCTAACATTAGTGTGATCATCTCAGCTCCATGGCGTGCGCTAGCTCTGAGGTAGCTAGAGGTAAAGTTTTCTAACTAAAGCGTGGGAGTACGTTAAATGGTTATTCCCGCATTCAACAGGGCTCAGGAATTAAGGCGAGTTTCTGGAGGGAAAAAAGAAGCCAGTTTGCATATTAAGAAAACTTTTGAGGTGAAACACAGTCAAAGTTCGCGATTTATAAATAAAGCTAGAAACACTGGAGAGTTTCTCATCTCATCGTCTCTACCTTGTCTACGCTCATGGTTTGTTCACTGCGGGGAAAGGTTGAATACCTCTAAGGCGAGTGTACTCAAACAGAGGTTATATATAAGACGACGGATGGATTTTACGACAGAAGGATTCAATATAAGCCGGGTTTTATCAAACGACCTCTCCTATTTGGCGAGTTGCCAATACTTTGACTGCGTAGACTCTCGCACCTGAATATCAGCTGAGGCTATGATCTTTTAATCTCTTAGTTAATTTATTTTCATCGTTACTCCTGGTCCGGCACGGTGACCTCGCCGCGTCGTTGATCCCCCTTCTCGCGTTCCGCTCTTGCTACTTCCCGGTTTCTTTCTCTCTCTCCTCCGGGTCTACCACGCTCACCCTCCGGTTTACGTCCTACGACCAAGGGGCTAATACGTGGTAGAGGCCGCAAGCTGCCGCGGAAGGGGTAGAGAGCCGAAAGCCGCCCCAGGTCCCTGGTTGTGAGCCAGAACAGACTTGATCCGCTCTATCTCTTCAGTATTTTGTTCTAGTAGTTTTACCAGTCCACTCCTGTTTGGCCATCTCTCTTCATTCAATTGATTGAATAAATATTATTCTGTGAACCGCGTGGCAGGCAATCTACTCCAAGGCTTCAAGGCCGCAAGTATCCTACATCATTGACCCTGGTCATAGAGGCGAGACCGTGCTCATAGGCTGTCGGTACATCAATAATAGCTCGAACCAGAATAAGAATTTATATGTACTCTTTTGATTTATCAATGGAGAACTCACAATGAACTCAAAGGAATGAACAGCGTTTATCGAACCACAAATAACATTAATAAAGGTAGGGCGAATGCATGGCAAACGACTTCCGGGGTTGTAATGCAGACTTGAAGTGGATACTTGGTATCAGGGCTCACACTCAAAATCAGAAGTCATATTTAAATATACACAAAATTGTTGAAGCCCAGTTTTGACTATTATGAATAATTTAACTATATTCCGTTGTGTGTTGTTTAAGCCTAATTTTGACTCTCTGAGATAATTCAATTGAATTCCGTTTCAAGCAATCGTAAATCACTGTCTTCGAACTATGGCCAAGACTTTATTGATTCGATCGATGGTTGCACACAATCGATAAGAATCGTTAAACTAAGAAATGAAAATAATGTTTTAGATGCTGATTATAAAAGCTTAAATTTAACACTAAAGTTGGGTTTCTGCTTAAAAAATTATGAATAGCTTTATAAAATGTGTTTTAAACTGATAAGTTGTGGAAATACCTTCTGTGGCACGGGAGCCTGTAACAATAGTTTTATTTTTCCTCAAAAATGAAGTTACGTCAATCATCGAAATCCGCTTTCGAAATAAGGTTCTTTAACTGAGATTGAAGTTCTTGTCTTTCTTGAAAATTTTGAAAGACATATGTACATATATGTGAGAAAGGATGAGGTTTCAAGAAAAAAAACCAACCTTTGGTATTTCACATAGCTCAAAGACAGTTTAACCCGGTTATTATAAAGCTATCCTTAGCACAAAAGCTTGTTTACACTTCCACCAGGCATCACTGCCTTCATTTTTCACCAATTTTAGGTTTTTTTCTAGAGTCGTGATTTTATGCTCTTGGCATTCGCTTTGAAAGCTTGCGTGACTGAGGGACCCTTGTTTCTTTCACAAAACATCTTCGCATATATGTATAAGTTATGGGTCCCTGGTAGTTAATACGATGCAATCGCTCGGAGTAAGAGAGAGATAGATGGCTGGGTTTGACCTCGTCGGGGTGACTAAATTTTGTTCGTGCGATATTTTTAACATCTTATCCAGCATTCTTCTTAGTAAATTGATAGTATTCGTAAAAATTCAATTATAAGAAAACCTTTGTTTTCGAAGAAGGGTTTTTAAAAGTAATCGATTACGGTTACAGAGTTTTATGCCCTGGTAATCATATCTTCCCAGCCAAACTAACAGGGAATCGGATTCTGAAAGGCGCGGTTCTGTTCAAGCGTTCCTTCCGCCACACTCCAATGGTGCCGTTCCCGTTGCAAAGGTCCGTATCGCAGGTGCAAAATATGTCTGTGTATGCAAAAGACCTCGTAATAGCTGCCCTGTACAGCCAGGCATCTCCGCTCCTCTCCAACAGCCTCTGCGTACCATGAAGCCCTCGACGTCGTAGAGATCGTCCGCGTCTGTGATGTCCGTGAAGAAAACAGCCATGCACCGGTCTTGTATAGATTTCATGCTAATGCCCCCGCATAACTCTTCTTTATTGTCCAAGCCATAGCACACCTCAAAGAATTCATTCATAAGCAAATTGTCCAGGAAAAAAAATTAATTTTTAAATAAATTAGTTTTCCTTTTTTTTCAAGGTTCAAAATGTGTGAATTTCTAGCGCAAAAACTGATCATAAACTCGAAAAGACAAATAAGAGCTAATTTCACGCACTGTCGTTTTTTATTCGATAGCCAAACTCGTGAAATGATTTATCCACAGTAAGATCGTACATGAAGCAATTAAGATAACAAAGATTCTCTGGAAAGTCAAAATTTCCGTGGCCCTCAGTATCCAAGGTAATAAAACCTTAGCAGCAGAAGTTTGGTGTAGAATTCCGAAAGCATTTGCTAAGGCGAGAAGTTTAGCAGAAGAAGCGACATGGCCTGCCTAAACTTAGTTGTTAGGAGTTGACAATGATTGAAGCGAGCTAGAAATGAACCACTTAGAAAGGAGAACTCCTCATCATTCTAGTAAAAACCACCGCTCAATAAAAGGAAGTTTTTTGTTTACAAATTTCAGCAGTTTTGTTTACCTATTTAACAGTATTATGCAGTATTTTTATTAGCGAAACTTATGAAACATAAGGACAGTCCGTTTTTTTTTAATTGCGTGTACTTCTTGTTCTAACCTAAAATTTGTACAACTTTTTAGAACTTTTGCACATCCCCCCTACCAGAGGTTCAATGAGCCAGATGAGTTCAATGGCTCAATATCAATATCGAGAATTTTTAAGCGAATAAGTTTGGTTCTATAGCACCCTATATATGCAAGTGAGTTCAATATCGAGAATTGAAGCGAATAAAATCGGTTATATGACACCCTATATATGCAAGTGTGCTCTCTTGAAAGTCAGACGTATGACCCATTGAACCTCTTTTAGGGGGGTGTGCCTAAAGTGCAAAAGTGCCAATTTTTGTATTCGCTGATTTTTGTAAGAAAAAATACATCAAGAAAGCTCATGTCATTCACGTTATACCTCTCTCAATAATTGTACTAATTCTAGGTGAGGACAAGACGTTTACGCAATCCAAAAAAAATGGAATGTCGTTTCATTATGTTTTCGCAAACAAAAACACTGCATTAAACCTCCATTATTTATTTTAGTCATTTTCGAGAGAACTATTAATTAAGAACGAGACTCAAACTCCGAGATATGATTGACAAAGTGGACACAATTGAAATGTAAATTTTAAAAAAAACTTGATTATAATAATAAGAAGAAGTGAGCTAGAGGCAAAGGGCATTCGAGGGGAAGTTTTTAATTATTTCAGACTCCGCCGCTCAAAGAACGGTAGGTTTTTCGAAAATTTCAACTGAGATCGAACAACTTGTTAACTTCATAGATAATCATGGAAAATGGTTTCAATGTGCATCTTGAGTATCATAGGATTATACTTGAAAATGACTTCCCTAAACTAAGAAGAGCTTTTCTGGAGGTCAGTACAATTTGGCATTTAATAAAGTGTACGGAGTTCACGGTTCACTAGATCTCAATATGCGTCGCGGTCTTCACTGAGCGTCGCGGCCCTAAAACACGGCCTCAACTTAAAAACGGTCTGGCTCAATTAGTTAGTATTCTTTTTTTTCTCTTTTTATTTTTTCTCTTTCTTTTTCTTACTTGTTCTCTTACTTTCTTTGTAAAAAGTTGGCTTTAATCTACTTTAGCCGTCCAAAGATTTTTTATCAGAAAGAGATTGAAAAATCCATTCCTCCCTTTCTCCTTAGGGCCCCCCTTCTGCCGTTTAGGGCCCCCCTTTCATTAATGTTTCAACTCAACAAAAAACCATACGGGTGCGTTTGTCTCGGGAAGAGATTTTATTCATGAAAACTCTTTTCCCCCTTTCTCCTTAGGGCCCCCCTTTCCCCCCCTTTATGGTCCCCCTTCCCCCTCCCCCCTAGGTCCCCTACCCCTCTCCCCTTGCTTAGGTAGGGCCCTCTTCCTCCCCCCTTCCCCCTTTAGGGCCCCCCTCCCCCCTTTCCTTTCCCCGGAATTTATAAAGATAATTTAAAAAGAAAGGAAAAGAAAAGAAAGAGAAAAAAATAATAAAGAAATCATCTCTCTCAGAACTAGCCATTGCTTTTATAACGCATTAGGCACTTTTTTACTTGGTCTGGTACCTCGCGTCGCGGTTGCGTCGCGGCCCCCTTCGCGTCGCTTAAACCGGATCGAACCTTCTTCTTCTTCCTCGCGCTTGTTCCCGCCTCGCGGCAGGGTACGCGCTCCCCTGAGATGCAGGACAGACCTATCCTGGTAGAACCAGTGGCTGCCTGCTAGATCACTGCTAGTGTGATTAGCAGCAGTGGGGGGAGTCAGATTCGTGCATGAGCACTACCAACATTTCTTAACCCCCTTGGTTTGGGTGGATCTGTCCGGGGGTGGGAGTCGAACTCGGGACTCTTCGCACAATGGTCTATCACACTACCACTATGCCACGCCTTAAACCGGATCGAACCGTGGAATTAAAATTATTTTTACATTAAAAAAACGCTTAGGCTTAGGAAAAGTTTACGCTAACGAGGCCGAACGACTTAGTATCGAGGCCGAACGGCTTAGCTAACGAGGCCGAGGGCCGCGACGCGAGGTACCAGACCAAGTAAAAAAGTACCACGCATTAATATAATAATGTTTTTGCTTTTATAACGAACTTCATGTATCTCGTAAACACGCTACATGTATGTCGTTCACATTAGTCTGGTGCGCGCACTCTTCCACGGTTTAATTTCACGGCTCAATCTGGTTTAACTACCCAAGTTCGGGGTAAATCCGTTTTTGAGTTGAGGCTCTGTTTTAGGGCCGCGACGCTCAGTGAAGACCGTGACGCATAGTGATCTAGTGAACCGTGAACTCCGTACACTTTGTTAGGCTGCGCATTGTTTTTCTCACCGACCGTTTTTTACCGTAAAAAAGTAAAACTAATTTACTCACCTACAGTCAGAAACATACGAGTTTTTTTGAATTTTTTTTTGCGGGAGCTCCCTGATTAGCAATTTTTATGAACGCTGTGACTGTCCAAATGGAGCAACTCATTGCATTTTGAAAGAAGATGATGCATTTGGACAGTCACAGCGTTCATAAAAATTGCTAATCAGGGAGCTCCCGCAAAAAAAATTCAAAAAAAACTCGTATGTTTCTGACTGTAGGTGAGCAAATTAGTTTTACTTTTTTACGGTAAAAAACGGTCGGTGAGCAAAACAATGCGCAGCCTTAAAGGCCGTACAATTTATACAGCGAGTATTACCCCTTGAATGATGAAACTAACTGAAACGGTTATGGGAAAGAGGAGCAAAAGAGCGAGCGAGAGACTCCAGTGCGATAAGATCATCCTTTAGCGTTTTCTTCTGAAGAAATGCTGAGACACTCTTTTTTTAATGTGGTAAAAACGCAATATTATCACATTCGAATTTCTTCTCAGGTTTGAAATAAGTTTTTTTTTTTTGCAAATGAGGTAAAAATTAGTCACATAACCACTCTCTCAAGCAATAATGAGAAATAAGCGTGTTGCTGCTGAGTACGATGGACACTGAACTCATACCCCAAAAAAGGCATCTCAAAATCAGATTTCTGCTTGTAGCTTGAAACTAAAATTAAGAGATATCACGCAGAAGTAAACATGGTATTAAGCTTTTTTCTGGTTCTACCCTTATGCTAATGAACGAATTTTTCGGGATAGAAATGAGTTACTCACCGTAAGATCAGCAAAAAAGTGTGAAGAAGAAAAAAATACTCGTGAGAAGAAAATGAATACGAACCAATTGGCAACGGGTAAAACGCTGTAAATGAAGGCGACAATGAAAATAGCTCACAACCTATGTTGCTTTGATGAACAGTATGTTTCAAATACATTTCAGTGAGGAGCGAAAAAAGACAATGGACCTTTAAAACTGAAAAAAAAAGAATGTTTCTTGTGTAAGACGAACAGAGCAGTAATTCCGTTCCTTCATTTGAATCACCATGAAATGCCGTGAAATGCCTAAGAATTACGATGTTTTTATCGCTATTTTATAGAAAGTCAGTGCTTCGTTCAAAAAGTAACAATTATTTATAATTAAAAAAACAACACCTTTCAACGCTTTACTAGTTGCTCGCGTAAAATTAAACTCCACGTTTTAACACGATTCTTATCAATGGCAAACTGCTTCGCTCACCTAACCACGTATTGAAGCTTTGCGGTGTGCAATGAGTCTAGGAGCCTGATTTTTAAGAAAATTAAAAAAACGCATAAAACATTTGAACGTAAGCTAAGTTCCAAGTGCAAGGCTTCTCAGAGACTATGTGTGTTTAGGTCTACAGAGCCATCGGGTTTTCACGTGGGTCATGTAACAATCGTGGCAAGCTAAAGAATGCGCGTTGGTAAGAAGGTTTGAAGTTCTACCCTGTAATTAGGGATCACCGACACTTCGTATTATCGACACTTTGTACCCGACACTTCGTACCTCGACATTTCGTACCCGCGACATTTCGTACCCGACACTTCGTACCGCGACACTTCTTACCATCGACACTTCGTATGAGCGACTTTTTGTACCCACCCAAAACTTCGTACCGCGACACTTCGTATCCCGACACTTTGTATCCACGTTAATACGACACTTCGTACCGCGACAATTCGTATCCCGACACTTTGTACCCACGTTAATACGACACTTTGCACCCCAAAACTTCGTACACACGTTAATACGACACTTTGCACCCCGAAACTTCGTACCCACGTTAATACGACACTTTGCACCCCAAAACTTCGTACACACGTTAATACGACACTTTGCACCCCGAAACTTCGTACCCACGTTAATACGACAATTTGCACCCCAAAACTTCGTACACACGTTAATACGACACTTTGCACCCCGAAACTTCGTAACCACGTTAATACGACACTTTGCACCCCGACACTTCGGGCACTTTTTTTGTTTCGTGTTGTAGGGCCCTCGTGGGCTTTAAACGCTTCGGTTTCAATTTTTTTGTTGATAGATATTCATTTTGAGCATCAGGGACTCTGGTTCTTGCAAAAAAAATTTTGTTTTCGTGTTATTTTTATAAAATATTTTTTTTCAAAAATTTTTTTTGGGCTGAACTGCAGTTTCAGTCACCCCCAAAGTCTTTTATTCTACTTTTTTACTTCGTGTGGTAAAGGAAATTTTGGGGAAAGGAAAGGGGGGAGGGGGAAGGGGTTTACCTAAGCAGGAAAGGGAGGGGGGCCCTAAAGGGGGAAGGGGGGAGGAAGAGGGCCCTACCTAAGCAAGGGGGTAGGGGCCCTAGAGGGGAGGGGAGGGAGAAAGAAGGCCCTAAAGGGGGGAGGGGGGCCCTAAGGAGAAAGAGGGGAAGGGAGTTTTCATGAATAAAATCTCTTCCTAAGACAAAAATTTTTTTTGACTTCGGGGGTGACTGAAACTGCAGTTAAGCGAAAAAAATTTTTTAAAAACAATGAAAAAAAATTTTTTTTTGGGCAAGAACCAGAGTCCTTGAAGCTCAAAATAAACATCTATAAAAAAAATTGAAACCTCAGAAGAAATCTCAGAAGACTCTTGAGAAATCTACACAACAAGATGAAGAAACGAAAACAATGAGTGAATTCATCAGCGCACAGCTCAGAGGCACGTTGTCTGAAGAGGTCACCAAATGCGTCACTTCAACATTGCGAGACCTGTTCTCTGGTACACTTGAAGCCATAATTCAACCTTTAGTAGCCGAGAATATACTATTGAAGACAAAGGTGGCAAAATTAGAAGAAAATATGATAGCTCTATTGGAGGAAAATAATTCTAAGACTCCAAAAGACTCACAGCCAATCAAAATTTTAGAGGAAAAGATAGCTCAACTAGAAGAAATCTTATCTTTAAGTGACAGGTCAACTCCAAGAGTTCAAAAAACTTATGGAAGTGCTATTCACTCTTCTCCTAACAATCAAGTAGAACCAGCTGCTCGTTTGACGAACTTATCAAAAATCATGATTCCAGATAAGTCTTCTTCAAGATGCCCCCCTGAGCTCGATTGGGTAGAATTGTTCGAACGGGCCAAGCGTTTGAGTGTGATACCCCAGACTGAAGAAAAAATGGAGAACGTAGTGATAGAAAGACTACCAGAAAATGAGAATGAGAAAGATGATCAAGAACTCATTGAGAAAGTGCTCGAGAAAGGTGGAATCAGATCTGACATGATAACTAGAGTTTGGAGACACGGTAACCGAAAAGAAAAGGGAAACAAGACTCGTATTTTAAAGATAAAGGTCAAGAACCTCCATACCAAAAATTACTTGCTTCAAAACTTCCAGTCTTCTCTTCCAGAAATGAATAGTTTCAAGCCACGACCGTTCATCAGAAGAGACTTGTCCAGAGATGAGTTGGAATTGCAGGCTCAGATGAGACAAAAAGTAATTGAAATGAATGCTTTTCTTGGCTGCCACAGGTTCGCCTACCGAAATTTGTTCATTTTTCAAAGAAAGAACCCGCGTACAATCGAAGCAGGAAAAGCTCCACTTTTCTTACCAGCCTTCCCCCCCCACTCCCATTTTGGGCTCACACTAGGATGAGGTGGTCCATTTTTTTCACATTACTTCAAATAAGAATGACAATATTAAAAGATCTCTTAATAGTGATAAGCTCTCAAATGACAATCTCAAATGTTTGTTCAGTAATATTAGAAGTATCAATAGTCTGAGGAAAGTTCATGAACTTTTCTCTTATTTAGATTCAGAAAAAGTTGACCTTGGGCTCTTTGTAGAAACATGGCTTAATGATAAGTTTCCCGACTCTCTTCTTTATCATCCTGACTATTCATTTCATCGTCAAGACCGCCGCAACAATAAGCGAGGTGGAGGTCTAATAGTTATTTATCGAAAAAGCCTTATGGTTACTCGCGTGACCATCGACCTTTCAGCTAACGATAACATTGAGCTACTTTGCGTAGACTTGAGTCATGAGCGTAGTTCTAAATACCGTGTTTTTCTGATATATAGACCTCCGAATATGGCTAATGAGGCGTTTGAAGCAACGCTGACTGCAATAAAAAGTCACATGCTACATCAAAACAATGTTATATTGGGAGACACAAATCTACCGAATATTGACTGGAATGAGTTAGCTGTAACCCGCAGTTCTACAGAAGCTCTACTGGCAGACTTTGTTGCTACCCACTCACTGTCTCAAGCAATAACTTTCCCAACCAGAGTAGACATCAATGGGACAAGTTCTCTTCTGGATATATTACTCTATAATTAATTACTATAATAGACTGGATTACTTTATTTCTGCAAAACCGTTCATTTAAGGTTCGAATAGAAAATGTCTACTCTGATTCTTTCCCAGTACTCAGCGGGGTACCCAAGGGACAGTTCTCGGGCCCCTCTTGTTCCTATGCTTCATCAATGACATTGAGAGCTGTATTCCCTCAACTGTAAAGTTTTCCTTGTTTGCCGATGACCTCAAAATTTATAGTGAGGACTCTGATTCTCTTCAACTATGTATAAACAATATCTCAAATTGGTCACGTGAATTCAAACTTCCCTTAGCTGTCGAGAAAATCAACTGTCTCCGTCTTGGGAAATCTCAAAACGAATACTTCATTGATAGCTCGCTGATAAAAGTCGTTAATTTAGTCAGAGACTTAGGTATTTTTGTGGACTCTAAGCTCAAATTCAAGCAACACGTAGAAATAATACGTGCTAGGACTCTGTGTAGAATTTCACAAGTTTTCAAAGTGTTTAGATGTTTGGACTTGAACGGTTACAAAACCGTTTACACCACTTACATCAGACCACTACTTGAATATGGTACAATTATTTTCTCTCCGAAAGTCCACAGTAATAATTCGAAAAGGTTGGAATATCCTCAGAGACTTTTCACAAAAAAAGCTTATTCTCGTTGTGGAAGTATTAGGTTGAGCTATCCCCAACGTCTCGCTGAATTCAATTTAGATTCACTAATCATTCGACGACTCCGTTCTGATTTATTGGTAGTTTTTCGTCTACTTTCTGATAGAGCGGATTGTCAGACGTGCAAAAAAGAGCTGAAGTTAAGAACTGAAACCAATCTCCGCACTTCAGACCGAACCTCCAAATTAACTCTGATGAACTTTAAACGATACAATGATCCACATTCTTTCTTTTCTAGAGCAATTGCTTTATGGAATAAAGTTACAGATAATTTCAAAGAGATTCAAGATATCGAGGCATTCGGCAAGGCTCTAGAAGAAATCGACCTATCGAATGTCATAGTTTTACCGAACTTTCTGTTGTCAACAGCAAGAGTGGACACCAACGAAAATTGACCGTCTTATTCCTCATTATTCCCCTTCCTATTTCATGATTCCATATAAGCGATGGCCTTACAAGCTATCCTATGGTAATAAAGAACTACACAATAAACCGAAGCGTTTAAAGCCCACGAGCGCCCTACCACACGAAGTACAAAAGTGCCCGAAGTGTCGTGGTGCAAAGTGTCGTATTAACGTGGGTACAAAGTTCTGGGGTGCAAAGTGTCGTATTAACGTGTGAACGAAGTTTCGGGTTGCAAAGTGTCGTATTAACGTGTGTACTAAGTTTCGGGGTGCAAATTGTCGTATTAACGTGGGTACGAAGTTTCGGGGTGCAAAGTGTCGTATTAACGTGTGTACGAAGTTTAGGGTTGCAAAGTGTTGTATTAACGTGTGTACGAAGTTTCGGGTTGCAAAGTGTCGTATTAACGTGTGTACGAAGTTTCGGGGTGCAAAGTGTCGTATTAACGTGTGTACGAAGTTTCGAGTTGCAGTGTCGTATTAACGTGTGTACGAAGTTTCGGGGTGCAAAGTGTCGTATTAACGTGGGTACAAAGTTCTGGGGTGCAAAGTGTCGTATTAACGTGTGTACGATGTTTCGGGGTGCAAATTGTCGAATTAACGTGTGTACGAAGTTTCGGGGTGAAAAGTGTCGTAATAACGTGTGTACGAAGTTTCGGGGACGAAGTCTCTTGCTACTTCCCGGTTTCTTTCTCTCTCTCCTCCGGGTCTGCCACGCTCACCCTCCGGTTTACGTCCTACGACCAAGGGGCTAATACGTGGTAGAGGCCGCAAGCCGCCGCGGAAGGGGTAGAGAGCCGAAAGCCGCGCCAGGTCCCAGGTTGTGAGCCAGAACAGACTTGAGCCGCTCTATCTCTTCAGTGTTTTGTTCTAGTAGTTTTACCAGTGCACTCCTGTTTGGCAATCTCTCTTCATTCAATTGATTGAATAAATATTATTCTGTGAACCGAGTGGCAGGCAATCTACTCCAAGGCTTCAAGGCCGCAAGTATCCTACATCATTGACCCTGGTCATAGAGGCGAGACCGTGCTCATAGGCTGTCGGTACATCAATAATAGCTCGATCCAGAAGAAGAATTTATATGTACTCTTTTGATTTATCAATGGAGAACTCACAATGAACTCAAAGGAATGAACAGCGTTTATCGAACCACAAATAACATTAATAAAGGTAGGGCGAATGCATGGCAAACGACTTCCGCGGTTGTAATGCAGACTTGAAGTGGATACTTGGTATCAGGGCTCACACTCAAAATCAGAAGTCATATTTAAATATACACAAAATTTTTGAAGCCCAGTTTTGACTATTATGAATAATTTAACTATATTCCGTTTCAAGCAATCGTAAATCACTGTCTTCGAACTATGG
The DNA here is from genome assembly GCA_964056735.1 of Allodiplogaster pararmata. Classification (NCBI taxonomy): domain Eukaryota; kingdom Metazoa; phylum Nematoda; class Chromadorea; order Rhabditida; family Diplogasteridae; genus Allodiplogaster; species Allodiplogaster pararmata. The sequence goes on along the minus strand of OZ057403.1, from coordinate 21,540,486 downwards.
CCAAGACTTTATTGATTCGATCGATGGTTGCACACAGTCGATAAGAATCGTTAAACTAAGAAATGAAAATAATGTTTTTGATGCTGATTATAAAAGCTTAAATTTAACACTAAAGTTGGGTTTCTGCTTAAAAATTTATGAATAGTCCTATCTAATGTGTTTTAAACTGATAAGTTGTGGAGATACCTTCTGTGGCACGGGAGCCTGTAACAATAGTTTTTTTCCCTCAAAAATGAAGTTACGTCAATTATCGAAATCCGCTCTCGAAATAAGGTTCTTTAACTGAGATTGAAGTTCTTGTCTTTTTAATTTTGAAAGACATATGTACATATATGTGAAAAAGGATGAGGTTTCAAGAAAAAAACCAACCTTTGCTATTTGAAACAGCTCAAAGACAGTTTCACCCGGTTATTACTATAAATCTATCCTTAGCACAAAAGCTTGTTTACACTTCCACCCGCCTTCATTTTTCACCAATTTTAGGTTTTTTTCTAGAGTCGTGATTTTATGCTCTTGGCATTCGCTTTGAAAGCTTGCGTGACTGAGGGACCCTTGTTTCTTTCACAAAACATCTTCGCATATATAAGTTATGGGTCCCTGGTAGTTAATACGATGCAATCGCTCGGAGTAAGAGAGAGATAGATGGCTGGGTTTGACCTCGTCGGGGTGACTAGCTTTTGTTCGTGCGATATTTTGAACATCTTATCCAGCATTCTTCGTAGTAAATTCATAGTATTCGTAAAAATTCAATTATAAGAAAACCTTTGTTTTCGAAGAAGGGTTTTTAAAAGTAATCGATTACGGTTACAGAGTTTTATGCCCCTGGTAATCATATCTTCCCAGCCAAACTAACAGGGAATCGGATTCTGAAAGGCGCGGTTCTGTGCAAGCGTTCCTTCCGCCACACTCCAATGGTGCCGTTCCCGTTGCAAAGGTCCGTATCGCAGGTGCAAAAGACCTCGTATGTCTGTCCGAATAGCTCCCCTGTACAGCCAGGCACCTCCGCTGCTCTCCAGCAGCCTCTGCGTACCATGAAGCCCTCGTCGTCGTAGAGATCGTCCGCGTCTGTGATGTCAGTGAAGAAAACAGCCATGCACCGGTGTTTTATAGATTCCATGCTAATGCCCCCGCATAACTCTTCTTTATTGTCCAAGCCATAGCACACCTCAAACAATTCATTCATTAGCAAACTGTCTAGAAAAAATTTTTTTTAAAATAAATTAGTTTTACTTGTTTTCAAGGTTCAAAATAAGTGAATTTTTAGCGCAAAAACTGATCATAAAACCGAAAAGACAAATAAGAGCTAATTTCACGCACTGTCGTTTTTTATTCGATAGCCAAACTCGTGAAATGTTTTATCCACAGTAAGATCGTACATGAAGCAATGGTTCCATGACACCTTGCAGAGCGACACCTTGCAGAGCGACACCTTGCACCGCGCACTTTGCAGAGCGACACCTTGCAGAGCGACACCTTGCAGAGCGACACCTTGCAGAGCGACACCTTGTAGAGCGACACCTTGCACCGGACATCTTGCAGAGCGACACCTTGCAGAGCGACACCTTGCAGAGCGACACCTTGCAGAGCGACACCTTACACCGGACACCTTGCAGAGCGACACCTTGCAGAGCGACACCTTGCAGAGCGTTATTTTTCAGAGCGTTGTTTTGTATATTGTCTCTAGTGCACTTTCCGTTTAGTAGTTTGAGTTCGCAGGTTATTTCAATTATATGTGCAGAAGAGTTTCGGTGATTTGGGAATTCGAAAAGAGTTTGCATTGAAGGTATGCAATTTCATCATTTATGCAATTTCATTTAATGTATGCAATTAATGTATTCTTGTATTCATCATGTATGCAATTTCATCATTTAATGTAAATCATTTAATGTTTTTCTGATGTAAAAATAATTTTCTTCTTTCTATTGCTGTTGATAACACCTTCAATCTTCTTTCCATTGACTTATTATGTTTTCGGTACTTCTTTACTTCGTTGCATGCTCCTCTCCCCTGCATTTTGCGAAATATTACTATACGGCCTCGTAAGCATACATGGTACCTAAGCCTAAGCTTTAAAAAATCAGTGAAAAGTGACCTGACCCTCATGTAATTTGCGCCCCCCCCAAGTAGCAAAGCGCCGAAAAGCAATTCATTCTGGAAAAGTATTTTAGAAAAACGGTTCTTTTCAACTTGGGAGGGCGCGCTTTACTTGAAGGGGTTTTTGAAATAACTTTTTTCAAAGAGTTTTTTTTACATTAAAAAACGCTTTGAATTAGGAAAAAAATTTCGCTAACGAGGCCGTACGGCTTAGGCGAACGAAACCGCATAAGAAATTGTATAAATTTTTGTATTTTTTAACATGTTTTGAACGCTTCGATAATTTCATCATTTATGCAATTTCATTTAATGTATGCAATTAATGTATTCTTGTATTCATCATGTATGCAATTTCATCATTTAATGTTGATCATTTAATGTTTTTCTGATGTAAAAATAATTTTCTTCTTTCTATTGCTGTTGATAACACCTTCAATCTTGTTTCCATTGACTTATTATGTTTTCGGTACTTCTTTACTTCGTTGCATGCTCCTCTCCCCTGCATTTTGCGAAAATCATCTACATTATCTCCTCCTTCCGTTCTATTCTACTTTCCCCATTTTACTTCTCTTTTCACTCTTTCTGCCTTTCCCCACTCCTTTTTCAACTCAAACATGCCTTATAGCGGTTTTATTTAACGCCTGCCAAAATGTTTGAGTGCGAGTGAGCTATGCTACAAATAAGTGCAGATATTCATGTTCTTTTATCTCACTGTTGAGATGCAATTTCTTCCTACGTGCAAAAAAATACGTGTTCCCACGGACGAAGCACCTCATCGATTGCTGTGCGGTTTCTCCAGTGAAGGAAGAGAAGGCGGAGGCCGAGGAGGCGGACGAAGAAGGGAAGGTGACGGAGGCGGATTCAGAGGAGGCAGAGGCGGTTTCTCTGCTAAGAGGAAGATGTACGATGATGATAATGAAGAGGAAGAGAACGATGAAAATGGCCAAGGTGAGTTTAGTTCATTTGAGGAAGCGCATGTTTTCAGTGAAATGTCTGCTTAATGTAATCATCTGCTTAATGTAATCATGTAAGAAATGGTTGTGTTTCAGATAAGAGCTTCAAGAAGAGAAAGTTCAACCAGGATACTCCAACTTTGAAGAAGAAGAAGATGGTAGAAGAGGAAGAAGAAGATGATGAGGAAGAACAAGAAGACTCCGACTCCCCTGCTCCAGTAAAGGTTGCTCTTGGTGAAAGATTTAGTGAATAAAAGCCAGTGTGTTTCTTAGCACCCACACAAATTTTTTTCGAGCGCATAGATTTTTAAAATTTCAGAGTTCAACATTAAATTTTTTCAATGATTTGGTCTTTCCCCACGAAAATCCGAGAAATTTTTTCACCAAGCGCATAGATTTCTATGTTTTTTTCATGGTTTTTGAGAAGCGCATAGATTTTTCTACCCGCAGTGCGGGTCAGAGAAACATCCTGATAGAAGCTTGATCCAACGCAATTACAATCTCCATTAGAATTTCTCTAATAGGGAAAATGTTATCATTCTTTCTCATTCTGCGAAATTTTCTGCAATTTATCAACAAAAAAACAAGCAGCGAATGAATTTTTGAGAAAAGGAAATTTAGTCAATTTTCCATTTTGTCGTAACTGTGAGACACCCTGGCTTCAGCCCCTTCTCTGCAATGCTTCCGGTGTGCTAGTGAACCCGCCGAACGTGCAGGCGATGAGCAGCCGAGAGTCGCAAAGGCAGCAACAGATGACACTGCAGGTGGACGCCGCCACGCCGCCGCTTCGGCGCGACGCAACGGCATACGCGGAGAACCGCCATGCGGCCGAGATGCAGGCGGCCGCTTATAATGCACTCCAGCCAACGCATGCTACGATGTCCGTGGTGAGCAAAGGTTTTATAATACGCCCGAGAAGGTTACACAGGCTGGTTACAAAGTCGAAAAGATGCCATAGCAAAAACTTATGGGGTTTATAAAAATAGTTATGTTGAGATTAATTAGCTTTACTCATCAGAAGAAAGATAGTTTTTGCAGTTGAAGAAGCATAAGCAGGGTTTTTTTGTGTACAAGAAAAGGGTAAATACGGCCGCTGAAGGTGAAATTTTTTCTTTCAGATATTGGTCCCCTGTTATGACTTTAAAAAAAACAGAGGCCTGCGAATTTTTTTTTGTTTTATATGATTTGAAAAAAACAGAGGCCCGCCGACAGAAAGTCTGACATGGATATTTAACCCCTGAGCAATTAGCGAAAGGCAAAGAATACACTCGGCCTCGCACTTTTTCCTGTTCTTCGTTGCGCGTTCTTTTTGCATGAATAACTAGAGCTGACCGAAAAAGTCGTTAAAAAACTCTTTCATTTTATCACTATGAAGACCTTATGGCGGATCGTGAAGGCGATTATCGAAGTAGGAGGTTGTATATGCCGTAATGAGGTAGCAAAAACGGTCATAGGCCCGTCCGAAATAGAAAAAAACACATATAACCTGTTCAAAAAATGACGTGGTTATTCATTTTTCGCGTCTCTATATTGTCCAATTTTCCGCTCTTTTTTGTTTCTGATTCTTCTGGATTTTTTTTCGTGACACTTGGTTTTGAGCTTTACCCATCGGCTAGCGAGGGAGTGAACAAGAGCGCAGCGACAGTTTCGGGTACAGAAAGCAGCCACCCGGGTTGGCCTGCCCAGAATTCCAGATCACCGATCCATCAACAACAACATTTACCCGTTCCCGTCACACCCGGAAGGTAAGAAGAAAACCTCCATATAAGGGAACAGTTATTCAAACCAACCAAAAAATAATGAAATTCAGGAATTATCCAGGTTTTTTCTGACTAGCTCTTTTGGATATTAAATAGCTCACCGGCATTGTCGGTTAGTGAAACCCTGAACTTCTTATGGACGCAAACGTGAAAAAGGAGAATGTGACAAAAGTATGAGTGATCAGGGAGACTACAAGTTTTGAAAAGAAAGGTTGAATGAGCGCACAACAATGAAAGATGTCGGTAATGGTTGGGAACCGGGGAATCTTTGTCAATTGCTGAAGAGGAATTAGTGTATTTTATCTGAAGAGGAATTGATGCATTTTACAGAATACCGTACATTGGGTCTCCGATGAGATCCCCGAATGTGTCTGTCTCATCGGCGGACCTCCAAGCGCTGGTAGGGGAGGCGCAACACGAGTACGGCTACCAGGGGGGCTCCTCCATACGAAGCGTTGCTACGCTGGGTTTGGGCGAAGTTCCGCTCACCCCCAGAAGCCGAGGTCGACCAAGAGGAACGGTGAGCGTTTCTTGGTCATACATGCGTGACCTTCCGTTTTCTTTTCCAACTCTAAAAAAGTAATACGGATTCGGGGCTTTGAAAGATTCGAACGCAATTGCGAATGTGAGTGAGCAATCGGGGCTAGAAATCACGAAATGGATGGGGACATAGTGAATGGGCGAGAAACATGAGCTACGGGAGGGGTGTGGGATTGATGCCGTCATCCTAACAAAGTGTGCATTTTGTTGTGGATGGTTATTTGTTTCTCGGCGCGCTCTGCATGATTGAGGTATGTGGACGACGCTGATCCCTTCTCATGATTCTAATATTGAAATGATCATTCCAAATCAAGTTTTCCGTGAAGTTTGAAAAAAGGTAAGTAGTGCTTTGCATGATGTGGATGGTGTTTAGCGATCGCATTCCTCGTTGTCATCTTCTGCATCCTCGTTGACATCTCTACAGAGAAATATTAATTATATGAGTTTTCTATAAACTTGATAGAATGGTAGGTAAAATAATGACCAGTAAAGACCAGTAAAGTGATCAAGAAAACAGAAAGGAAATATTGTCGAGAGCCCCAATATAAAATTATATCTCACAAGATAGAGGGACATTCACCGGACAAGCAACGACAAGAACCATAGAAACAAGCGTTTACCAGGTATCAACCAGCTTTCTACACAAAAGTCGCGCCAAATCTCATCTTGAATGGAGTTGGGGACACCCGCAGTGAGCTGCCTACTGTAGCAGTTTATGCCAGAAAGGTTTCACCAAAAGACTGCAGCGTTGTCAAATGGTTTTTGAAAAGCGCGAAGCTCCGTGTGTATTGGTAGCTCAGTTGGTAAGAGCATCGCCGAGAAAGCAAAGATGCGGGTTCGACTCCCGCCCAATGACCTACTTTTTGCATGATGGTACGTTACTCTGTGAAACGTTGATAGAAATAAATCAGGGAAGGTTTTCTGAGTAAGGTATTTAAAGGCCTCCAAGATGATTGTATATGATTAGGCGAATGTAAAAATTTTTCACTTTCGGTTAAAGGTCGAGGTAATCAATAGCTTCAACAAAGCTTTTTACTAAAAGTGACCCTGAACGAAATTTTTCTTTTTAGCTGTATTTGAGCTAACCTGAGTGCAAATAAGTGTCTAAAATTTTGAAACTAAAGTTCTGCTGTTAGTAATTTCAGATTGAACGGTTTTCAGGAGAACGAACCTGGAACTTTTGATAAAGGCGTAGTGTTCTACACAAAGAATGAAAAGGTGTTTATTTTTCTCTTCTAAGTTCTGAATTTGCCGTGAAATTAACTAAAATCTGAAATCGTCGATGGAAGCTAAGATAAGCTCGAGAAAAATGTGCTATTTTAGTACTTTTTTTGAGAACCGGAAGCCATGCAGACAATTGCAATCTGGGAACTGAAATAAATTGGAACAATTATAATTACAAAATTGTGAAAATACAAGTGGGGAACATGAAAATATGAAAGAACAATTGGTCTTTTGACAGATTGTTGGAGTTTTACTGGTGAATCTCTATGGCAGCGGTTTGGATGTGGCACGAAGGTTCTCATTTTGAGCTTTTTCATGACTGAATTATTTAACGGACAAAAGCCAGTACACGAGGCGGGATCGAACCCTGCCATCTCTGGCTTACCGGGAGCAAGCGTGTTATCACTACACTATCGAGACATTACCAACCGGTAGTGTCTCATAAAAGGCTCTTTTAACTTTTTTTTAGTCTCATACGAACATATCTTAATTTTTTGCAAGCTATTGAAAGAGATTTGACGAAAGATTAGGAATATAGTGAATGAGCCTCGTATTTTTTTTCTTATTGAATGCTATCAAATGGTTTTTCGTTTTATTCAATATTACATCGCTTTTTTCTAAACATCAGGTTAATCGATGACGCGAGAGAAATCCCGGAAATGAAAGACGCAGCGAAACTCTTCGTTCTCTACGAAAATGCAGTGTCGGAAGAAGAAGAGGGAAAAAAGAGTGCGAAGGAAGAAGAGAGCTAGAAAGTTTGCAGCAAATGAGCTGCGAGTTAATTGAAAGTTACTAGGTCTCAGGTTTTCCAACAAAAAAAAAGAATTTAAATGTTTGATAGCTCAATAGGATATTTTTCATGTTATAGAAATTGTTCTCATCGGTGAACTCATTGAGTTTGTTGCAATATGCATGTTCTTTCATTGCGAACCTGGCAAGCAATGCGTTTTGAAGGACCTATTTAGAGTGAATAGATATTTGGTCCCTTTCGATAACCATTTCTTGTTGAGTATGTTTGAAGTTTGCTTTTTTTTATCACGCAATGTGTTTTACTACATCGCGTGAAAATAATCTTGAAAAGGTCGGAGAGATGACATAGTTGTTGAGAAGGGAAAAGAAACATAGGGGTTCAGAGGCGCAATTCAATGGTATTGCTCCAGATAAAAATTAAGAGTGGAGATAACAACTGCTCTGAAAGACGAAAATAGGGTAGGGTGAGTCGGAGGAGAGAGAGGTATTAATTACATGGCAAACGCTCAGAAGAAAAGGTCAAGAAGGAGACTATAAAACCTTAAATACAAGAGACTATAAAACCTTCTTTGACCTACAAGATACAATAAGACCCTCTAGTTGAATTTAAGAGTAAAGGTTATTTATAGACCCCGTAACACCCTAGCCTTCATACTTTTATGATTGATGTCATATTCGGAATCTGTTGTTCGAGAATTCTTATCTAAATAATGTGCTTGTATACGACTTCCCGTGATAATCCCTTATTTGAGCTCTCTCTAAGGCCTTGATAATGTTAATCAATTTAATTCTTCAGGGACTTTTCTTCTACATACGGTTTTAATCATTGTTTTTTTATTTCTCAAATAAATTCGTAAAACTGCTTTTTTCGCTAAAATTGAGAAAATATGATTAACACAAGAATGACTTCCTCGTTTATTGTTATAGTGCTTAAAGCTAGTTGTCGCCACAGTTATACTGGAGCATTATATATACATACATACATACATACATGCTGTTGTTCTCAACTTTGTAAGTTTTCATTGTTTCAGTTGGGGTTTTAAAGAAGTTCCTGCACAATATGATGCGATTTACATACAAGAGAAGATGCGAGAAGGCCGAATCCGATAGTATAGCCGTTCTGGGAAAATATCTAACAATCGCGGCGAGACCTATCAAAGCACGAACAAAGCAAACGCCCACAAGGCACTCAAAACAAGTTTCCTGGACATGCTCAGACAAGTTCTCAGCCTTATGCTTCTGCATCCTAAAAAAACGCTCAAGACCTGTTCTTCTAAAGGAGATCTACGCCGATTTTAACTTACGCGTAACAACGCAAAGAAGATAGAAGATTTAAGAATTAATAGTTTCTCTTCGACTTATGAAAAGAAACGCGTTTTCCCGAAACACGAAAAAACTGAATTGGTTCAATTTATAATATGAGAAAAATAGCAGACAGCTTGACTAACGTGCTCTTTGTTTAATGATGTTTCCTTTTTCAAATGGGACTTAGTTTGCTTCAAAATAGAAATTGATTTACATAGGAGGGGGGGGGGAGATTATACAAGCTGAGTTACTCCAATCAATGTTCGACCTAATGGGTGCAACAGTTGGACCGAAAGAAACCTTTGAATCGATGGCTCATTTTTAAAAACACTCTTATAAACATCCTCTCAAATTTTGGTGATATTTTGTAGGATTTGAGAAGTACGGTAGCAGCCAATAAGCAGCGCACTTCCACACAGCCGCGTGTATAACGGCCTGCTCTCTCGTCCTAAACCTCCTCGACCACGCCTTGTGGGAATCCTACATGAGAGCAAAAGTCTGTGCTAAAGTACATCACAGTTTTGATGCCTTGAAATCGTCTCTGAAGAGAGCATGGGACAATCTCTCGCAAGAGTACTTTTCTGCCGTGAAAGTCATACGTCTGAAGAGCGTAAATTCTCGAAGGAGCCTGTTTTGAAAGAAATTCAAAGTGGATGTACTTGATAAGGTGGGCATAACTTGCTAGATTAGGAAGAAAAGCTTCCTTGTCGTCTGAGTAACCGGCTAATAACAAACCTACAGTAAGTTGAATTACCGTAATTGCTATTCTCTCTTCTATAAAAACTGATGGTGGTATTTCGAAACTTTTTGATCTTGCATTGCATCTTTTATGATATGTAGTTATTCTCAACTTGATCGAGTTAGACTTCATTTTCTTCGAAAAAATGCTTCTTACAATCGAAATACTCTCCAGATTTCATCAAAATTTTTTTTGGTAAAACTCATAGGATTGTGAATCAAAATGATGAAAAAACCATTTTCACTCCAGTAAAGTAAACTAAAAATTTGATTTGAACCTTCACATCAGCACGTAAAGATCTATAATATTAGAAAGCATCAATGAAAACGCAGAACTAAGACTTGTTCAGACCCATACTATACCGGCTGAGCCAGTTCAATACCTCGGAGAGTTTATACATACACCTCTCACCCTAGTTGAGTCTCCGGCCTCCTTTACGCACACGAGTTGAGCCTATTAAAACACTCAGCCTACTCTACCTTTTCTCTTTCTCTCTCTCTCTCTCTCTCTCTCTCTCTCTCTCTCTCTCTCTCTCTCCATTTATCTCTCTGTATCTATTTAAGGTTATCTTTTTCTTTCACTTCCAGTTTCTTGTATTCCAAATAAAGTCCCAGTTTTCGTTTGGAAAATGCAATCCAAAATTGTGTTAATGTTGCTAGCTTGGTAGCTTGGGCGTGTTCTTCGACGGTTTTTCTGTCTGGCAGATCTTTTCTTTGGTATAGAAAGTGGGATATTGTGATAAGGATGTTTTAATTTTTCAAGAGAATTCAAATTATCAGAAATCAGACCATAACTTTGTATTTATTCATTAAGACCATAAGGATAAGCTTATCCAGTAAGATTCTTTGTTACGTAACTCTGCTTTATCAGCAGCATGGTCAAGTACATGGATTTTAATGTCATTTGGTGGTTGACAATGTGTGTGAAAGTGATTACATAGATAGGTTCTCAGAGTATTTTTATTAATATGATATTTGTGTTGAGAAATACGTTTTTTAAACTTTGAGTAGTTTCTCCTATATATTGCATATTACATTTAGTGCAAGTTATCATATAAATTACGTTCTTAGTAGTGCAGGTTAGATCATTGGGTTTATTCGTTATGAATCCTTGATTAGTTGTGTTACTTACCACGGTGTTATTAAAGTTCATTATTTTACATATAACACACCTATTATTGTTGCAAGTATTTCCTTGGATCATGGAAGTGTTTGTTGGTTTGAAAACATGTCTACCTTCAACCGTATTGTGGAATATTGGTATATTAGAAAGGAGGTTATTTTTGTTTTGGGTTTTTTTAAGCAGATGATACGATGAGGCTGGCTGCTTATCCAGTCTGTCATCGTGCGCTACTCCGTCTTAACAGTACGGTCAAACTGTCTTGTAGGGAGACCCATTTCTCACACTCGGGTTAAGCGCAAGATTCCCGAGAGTGTGGTATATCTCACCTGTGAGTAGAATATGAAATAGATTAGAAAAATTCATTCGATTTATCCAAAGTAGTTGTAATGTGTTATGATAAGAGATTCCTTCCGTTTTAGAAATGTTAATAATATAAGGGTGAGTTAACTGGAAGGGAGTGAGGTAATTTGAAAAGTGTAAAATTGAAATGTGTAATAGTGAGAATCTTGTAGTCTTTAGATTCTCTGTTCACGTGTTAAGAAGGTAGTGGTAATGAAATACGATGCGTGGGAGCATCTAAAGGTTGAGGTAGGTATATAATTTTTGTTTGATCAAGGTGATGATATGTTGCTATTTATAGTGTGTTTAAAGAATAAAAATTTATTGCAATGATGTTGAGATTAGAAGGCTAAAAAAGGGAAACAGTTTTTACCTCAGTAAGTTGTTTTTTTGGGATATTGAAGAATCAGGAATTGGAGTGGTTATTTAAGTTATTTCAAAAAAATTTTTGGAGTATACAAGGTATTAGAATAGTGATAGTGGAATATTCGAAAATTTTAGAGTAGATTGTATTTCTTTGGAATATTTATGATAAGGTTTTAATGATTCTGATGTAGAGGATGTTTTAATATCATAGTATATAGTTAGATGTTTTTTGGAATATTGAAAAAAACAGGATTTGTAGGAGGGTTAAAATTCTTAGGCTACAAAGTACAAAAGGTATTGAAATGATGATATTGGAAAATTGAAAAGGATAAATAGTTTTACAGTAGTTAGATGTTTTGTGAGTTATTGAAGAATCTGGAATTGGAGGGGTTTTTAAGTTGTTAAACTATGAAGTACAGAAGGTATTGGAACAATGATAGTGGGTAGAATATTTGAAATTTAGAAAGGGTTTTAAAGTAGTTGGTTTTAATTGTATTTGGGATATTCTGGTAAGGTTCAATGTTTCTGTTGGTGTTTTAATGACACTGTCACATCTTTTCTTATAATTGGATTTAGATTTGAAGTTGAATCAATTTACAGGAGGTATATAATTATTGTTTGATAAGTTGTTATTTATGGTGTGTTTACAAAATATATTGCAATGTTAAATTTCGAAGATTGAAAAAGAGAATTGGTTTTTATTGTAGTTAGTTATTTTTAGGATTTTGAAGAAACTAGATTTGGAGGATGTGTGAGGTGGATGTCTCTGTGACCGGTTTTCATCGATTGATTTAAAGGGGCGTGTCACATCGAGAGACTTTTTCTCTGACCGCAAAGAATCACTCCAGCTGATCTCTCTCTTTTATCTCTCTTTTTTAAATCTTTCTTTCTCTCTCTTTCTTCATCTCTCTCTCTCTTTCTTTCTTTCTCTCTCTCTCTCTTTTCTGACCCTCTTTTATCTCTCTCTCTCTTTTTATCTCTCTCTCTCTCTTCTCTCCTTTTCTTTCTCTCTCTCTTTCTCTATTTCTCTCACAATCATACATTATGTCTCTCTTTTTCTCTCTCTCTTTCTCTTACTCTTTCTCTCTCTCTCTTTATACTCTGTCAGATATTTTTTCTCTGAATCTCTTGAAAAATATAACCATCCACGATGCTTTTATCTGCGTCTCTCAATATTACAAGTTATTTTCTTTTACGCTCTCTAACGTTTTTCTCTTAGCAGTCTTTCTCAGAAAGACACATTTTTTATACACTCTCTCCGATGTCTATTTTTGAATCTTTTATTAGACAATTTTTATCATGTGTTTCCAATAATCACTGTTTTCATACACGCATAATTTATGGATACGATCTTGGAAGGAATCCATCTCCTACTCTCGCAACTTGCACTCTTTGCGGTAAAGAATACGTCACGTATTCTTCCGCCTTTTTAGAACAAAGAACACAAAGATTAGCAACAACATTTTATCATCTCAAAGACAAAATGAAACAAGCAATAGACGAAAATGAACTAAATAGCTTAGTATTTTATTACGTAGAGAAAAAAAAAGCAAACCGAGCCCACTGCTCGCTCCCCTTTTTTCTGGAATAAATTGTTTTTAAGGAAATTATCGTACTCTAGGATCTATTGATGTGCAGGTTATCATTTTAACTCGAATATATTCTGTAGTCTGCCGGGGAGCGAGCAGTGGGCTCCGAGATTTTGGTGATGACGTCATCAAGCAGGCTGAATACATTGTGGCATTCAAACAAATAGAGGGGGTGACACTCGACCCTTGAACAATGCTGCCGCCCGTGTTATCACGTGGTTGCATAATCACACTTTCCCGCTTAAATGGGCGGTACCACTTGAAGTCTACTTTTTTTTTCTAGAAGGGGTCTATATAAACTTTAATATATATCCACAAGGTCTGTTATTTTCACTCACCGTCAATTCGGTAACTTTGCTGTTTGAACCGTTTTAGAATAGGAGAAAGTTCCGGAACGAGTTCCATACCGTATACATCTACCGAGTCCTTGAAGCCGTGAAAATAAGATAACATAACTGGCTTTGGTTAAGACTTGACGAAAATCGAAAGAGGAGAATAACAATCATTTTTGAAATTCGAACGCTCTGATCCCTCACCAATGATTCATTAATCAACAAAAAGGTTGAACTTCTTAGATGTTGATAGCTAAATATCGAGTTTCTGGCCGATGATTATTGTTATCAGCTTATGCAATCTCCAGACATTCCTTTAGCGAAGCTTGAGATCATGGAACAAAGAGAAAGTAAGAGAAAGAAATAGTGTGTAAAAGAGAGAGAGAGAAAGAAAGAGAGAGAGAGATCTGGAAGATGCGGGAGGAGGTGGGGAGAGTGATTGTTTTGATAACTACATGATAATTGATTGACGTCAACTTACACTTGAAGGTGTGAAAATTGAAGACGACTTTGTTCCCTTTCTCAATGTTGGAGGCGTATTGAATCGGCTTCTCCTTCTCGATACTCTCTTTAGATTCGTTAACCTCGCAACAAAAAGTCTTTAGTATTAGTTCTTTAACCATAGGTTTAATATTACCAACCTTCTCGTATCCTTGTCCGTCAGCACGAATCTTCTTTTCGGCTACGGGTCTTCTTGTATTTTCTCCAGATGAGAACCAATCTGTCAGCTGAATTATTGTGTTATTAATTTGACTAACTGTTCCAGATAACTTACGTCAGACCGAGCCTTGGCCATGGACGTTTATCAGAATCCGGAAATGGTTATACTTTATTATTTTGATAACAAACAATCATTTTATACACAACGTTTATTTTAGCAGATGCCATGCACTTATGAGGAGTACCTCGAAATGCTGGAAGAGGATAGAATACAGTATGGAGGCGGGCCCTCAACATCCTCGGATGTTGAGATGCAGAGTTTGGAGTCCTCTACTTTTGAAGAAGACGACTCTGACAAAGAGCAGTTTGAAAAGGTAAATCTTCATATAACGCCAAAAACAGTAAATAATTGTACTAAAGAATGTATATTAAAGAAAAAAATGTGTCCTGAGCTTTTACACTTTATCATTCTGAAAAAATAAACATTTTACCCGAAAGTTTCCATGAGCAGATGCCTTGCCCTTATGAGGACGTCGAGATGATGGAGCAGGACAGAATACATTATAGAGGGGGACCCTCTACATCGTTGGATGTTGAAATGCAGGGTTCGGAGCCCTCATCCTCCGACGAAGATGACTCAGATGAGGATCAGATTGAAAAGGTAAATCTTGAGAAAATCTCAATTGATAATTGTACTAAAGAATGCGTTTTAAAGGACTGTCTCGTCGTGAACGGCGTCCAGCATGATGTGAGGGACTTTTACAACCTCACCGCAGAAGACAACAGCTACTCCGAAAAATTTGGAGTAGTTCAAAAGAACTTGACCTTCAGGCTGAATGAGTTGGCCAATGGCACGACCTCCATTGAGGACCTCTTCGACAAGGTTAATAACATGATTTATTGAGTTATTATTATATCCTTGCATACTCGATATCAACATCAGAAAATGCCTTTTTTACAGGTAGTTCACGACCTTGTAGAAACATCGAAACCGGCAGGGGGCAATTTGTACGTGTCCGTGGGAGTCACGCAGGACGGAAGCACAAAGAACTTTGGGATGAGGGCCGTCTCTTATCCGAGGTTCAGTGCCTCTACGCCGGGACGAGTACCGGCATCATCACCCCATTGGTTCTTGGAAACGTTAGTAAACATTCGAATCCTTTTTTTTTGTTTTTTCCCCTAAATGTAGAAATTTAGCTTGAAATGCGTGTTTCCTGGGTGGATATGCCATCAGGATCGGGTGACCCGGTCCTCGAGACGACAACATCACCAACTCGAAACACACTGGCAACAGTGGCCATTCGTGACTCTACAGCCTTAAGAGCCTGTCACAGATGGAGCCGGATTATCCAGTCCAGAATCGAGCGCGACCTCAGGTGGCGGATAGAGGGACGCCTCCCTAAGAAGAATTCGTGCTGGGAGGTAGCAGGAGAAATCCCGCCGCGGACCAAAACTGGGTAGTATAGCTCGTCAAAGGAGGGCGATGCCGGACCGGCCTGGGCATGCCACCGGACAAAACATCAGCCGATACTCCGCTATACTTTTCAATGGCGAGTCGAGGCGCCAGTAAAATAACCTCTTGCCCTTCTCCGGTTAACGAATGGGTCTCGCCAAGAGGATCGCCGACTGCGGTGCGAGTGTAGACGGAGAAACTCTCTCCGGACTCAAAAGGATCCTCACCACCAACCTATCCCAAAAGGACTCCCCTCGACAGGACCTATGGGCAAGACAACAACAACATCACCAAAGTCATAGGTTGGTGTTGGTGAAATTACAATTTGTTTTCAACTATTAAGTATACATACCATACATACATTTAAAAAAAAGATGTACGAGAACGAAATGCTGACCAATTATGTTGATTAAGGGAACAACTGCCTCCCGAAAGCCATCGCCGTAGGCATTGCCTACTTGAATCGAGAAAGAGACTCCCTCAAATGGAGAGCTATTTCTCGGTTCATGAAGCCTCAGCAGAAGGCTGCGCTGGAACTGCTTAACCGATTGGGGCTACCCCAAAAGGAATCAGATGCAGGAGAGACTCACCGACTACCAGCTCATAGTTTTTGATGGAGCCAAGCATCCATTATTCCGAGGCATTTTCGCTGGAGATGGAAAGGTCATTGGACTGCGACTCAAGACCAGCCACTACGACCACATCAAGAAAATCCCTACATTCTTTGGTTAGTTGACAGTTTATTGTTTTAATAACAAAGAACCAGAAGAGAAAAAAATCTTTGATTAGCTGACAGTCACAAAGTTTTAATAATCAAGACCCAAAAAAGAAAATTTCTTTGATTAGTTGACAGTTTAATTTTTTAATTACAAAGATTCAGAAGAGAAAAACCACAACTCTTTGCAGACAGCGAGTACTATTGCGGGAATTGCAACTCGATGTACATGAACAGAGACGCCCATTACAACTGCCCCATTAGGTGTTCCCTATGCATCCACCCGCGCATCGAAGAGTGTAGTGGCCAGCTGCATAAAGAATGCGCTCGGTGTCGATTTGTCTTCAACAACGAGGACTGTTTCAAACGTCCTTCGAGCAAGGTGTCCGAGGTGGTGCATCACGATGTGAGCGCGTCCAAATATGTGAGACGTGCAATCAGGTTATTAAATTTACTTGACTTGTTCATCTTGGAAAAGCGTTACTACATACTTTTTTTTGTAGTTGATCAACGAAGGACGGACAGGACGAGCTCACGTATGCAGCATGTCATTTTGCCCTCGATGCAAGACGGATATGCCTAAAGACCATCCAACATGTTTCGTTGCACCAGCGAGTCCCATCTCCTCAAGATTTCGACTCAAGACTATCGCCTTCGATATTGAGGTAGTACATATATTTTTTTAAACTAGCTCTCTCTAACTAGCTCTCTCAAAACTAGCTCTCAATGAGTCATTTGTTCAGTCGACAGTCGTGAGCGAGAATGGCAAAAACGTTCACAAGCCGAACGTCATCATTGCCATCCGCTCGTGCAGTGCCTGCCAGCACAGCACGCCAGAGTCTCACGATTCTCAAGAATCGTGCCATCAATGCGGAGGGCGTCGTGTCCATGTATGGCATGGTTTGGATGGATGCAACAGGGACCTTGTCAGCGAGTTCGTAAAGTGGCTGAACCTCAAGGAAAACCGTAACGCAACGGTTCTCGCGCATAACCTAAAGGGGTAAGCCAACTTTCTTACTCTCTTGACAATCATATATTTCTTTCGTTTTCTCTCTTTCTTCAATCATGTATTGCTTGAGGTATGACGGCCAATTTCTGCTGAGAACCATGATGTCGAGCGACGATGTCCCGAGTAAGATGATTCTTTCGGGACTAAAGCTCATGCATATGGTCAACAGGAGCGTGCGGTTTGTGGACACGCTAAACTTCCTGCAGATGCCACTCGCATCGTTCCCCAAGGCATTTGGAATACCGGAGCTAAAGAAAGGTTTGTTGTATTCTCTTTCAAGTACAGTTGATGTAAAATATTTTCAATTCAATTTATTTCCCTCGTTTCTTTTAAAATACTTTCAATTTAAGCTACTTCCCCCATCTCTTCAACTGCCCGCAAAACTACAACTACATTGGAGCCGTTCCTGACTCCACCTTCTACAATCCCACTCAAATGAAGGAGGAAGGTAAAAAACCGTTTTTGGAGTGGCACGCGGCTCAAAGTGAAGTAGAATTCCACTTTCGGCAGGAAATTGTGGCCTACTGCTACTCTGATGTAGCATTGCTCAGCAGAGGAGCAACGGCCTTCGACACGGAGTGCTTCCGTATATCGGGCACTCACGTTTTCCATGAGAGTGTCACAGCTGCAAGTGCAGCTATGCTCATCTTCCGGAGAAATTTTATGAAAAAGGAGAATCTGGCGATTGAAGCACCGATACTTCCATGCAAGAGACAGAGCATCCTAGCCCTCAAGTTTCTGGCGTAAGTTACTCTAATAAATTTCATTCTCTTTGTGCTTTGTTCAACTGTAAACTATTACAGATACCTTCGTGAGACGAAGGGACAAAGGATTCAGGACGCAACGCACGGCGGGGAACACAGAGTCCCTGGAACAATATACCACGTGGACGGCTACACTCCCAGAGAGGGCAAGAGGCCGGTAGCTATCGAGGTTAGCTGATAATGTTGAAACATTTGGGTTTTTTAAAACAATGTTTTGTAGGTACATGGATGCTACTACCACGCATGCACCTGCTCATACCAGGATGACGCCGTCATACTGGGCCGTACAGCTGTCGAAATAAGACGTGACGACAAGTTGAGGCTCAGCGTACTCGAGCCAAACTACAAGGTGAAGGTCTATCGGGAGTGCGAAATCAACAACATGCTGCGTCAAGATGAGGAGATGAGGACCATGTTCTTGAAGCATCGAATTCTAGTAAGTTTTATTTTTGTTTTCTCCTTAAACGACTTGCCTACAAATTTATAATTGAGGAGCCTCTTGATATCAACGATGCGTTCTTTGGCGGATGAACCGAGACGTTCAAACTACACGCAAAATGTCAAGAAGGATGGAGCATCCGCTATCAAGATGTTTGTAGGTTACTGATTATCTCTTTGTCATGGTCTTTTTTATGTTCAACAATCTGCTTTCAGCCTGTACCCATTCACGAACAAGTACAAGCCATATCCTATCGGCGTTGGAGTCTACGTTTCTGGAGAGGATATCCCGTGCCCAATCAATGATGCACAAGATTTGGGCGTAAATGGTTTTCTCAAGTGCAGAGTATGTTTTCTTTTTGAATTCGTAACGTCTTTCTGTTACTTATTTACAATCCTATTGTTGAGGTATTGGCACCACCCAAACTGCATCTACCGGTTCTATGTATGAGAGTGGGAGGAAAGTGCATCTACGCACTATGTCAACAATGTGCTCTGGAAAAGTCCCCAGAGAGTTCTTGTGCGCATACAGATAAGGAGAGAGCTTTCGAGGGAACATGGGCCACGGAGGAGATCAAGCTCGCCTTGAGAACTGGCTATACAGTTCTGAACGCCTATGAGGTAGTCACTTTTCATATATATACATATATCACAGTAATTCATTACTACAATTCAGGGAAGACATTATGCGGACTGGAGCAAATACGAGATGAATCCTGAAAGCGGGCATGTACGTCACGGTATTCTCTCCGAGTACATGAACACATTTGTGAAGCTCAAAACGGTTAGTGATTTTAATTATTGTTTAGTAGTGTGTTGTTGATTCTCATATGATCATTTAAAAAATTAAGCTGTTTGAAGGAAGCAAGCGGATGGCCCAGAGACGTTGGCGATGACGCCATGAAGCAGGCCGAGTACATTGAGGCCTTCAAGCGAAGAGAAGGAGTGACGCTCGACCCTGCAAAGATGGTGCCAAACAGCGCAGCAAGACAAGTCGCAAAGCTGATGCTCAACTCCTTGGTAAGATTCTTTCTGTGTATAAGACAATTACAAACAATTTATTCTGAATTTTCAGTGGGGAAAACTCGGAGAACGCTCGGGAAGGAAAGAACAGGAAATGATTTTCTCCCCCGAAAGACTGCACAGCCTTCTGAACGAGGCCGAGACCGAGGTTGGGGACATTATTGTCCTCACCGATGAGAAGCTTTGGGTCTCCTTCAAGAAGAAGACTGGCCACTCCGAGCCGATAGGCACAACGTCGGCAGTGCTCACGACGGCTTACGCGCGAGTGACACTATACAATATCATCTCGCGAGTGCAAAGTTCCAGACTGCTGTATTGTGGTTCGTTTAAATCTGTTCGTTATTCTTTGCTTTATGTTCCGATTCTTTTTGTTTCAACCCTTTTTTTTAAGACACGGACTCGGTCATCTACCTTCACAAAGACAGTGAAGTGGATCCCCTGGAGGAGCTGAAGGGGAACTTTCTCGGGGACCTGACGGACGAAATTCCTGGAAAAGGAACAGAGTTCGTGTCGCAGGGGCCGAAAGCCTACGCATACAAATATGTCACGCATGACGGCATGGTGAGAGTTTTACATTCATTGGTTCACTAGGATTTCAAATTGGAGAAACATGTCTTGATTTCTTGCAGGAAAAGAGCGTGGTAAAGGGCAAAGGCTTCCCTCTCACGTCCGAAGCGTCGCAGAAGATTCATTTCGAGCAGATGCGCCAGTTTGTAAGGGAAATGAAGAAAGGTGAAAAACCTCTCCCTGTCACCGTTACCTACGACAGAATAGTCACTGAGAGAAGTCACGCGGTGACATCTCTTCTTCAAAAGAAGAAGTTGAACGCTGTGTTTGACAAAAGGGTTATCGTCCGGGGGACGTACAACACAATCCCATATGGATATAAGGAATGATGTAGATTTATCTAAATGAACTGTTGAAATTAGATTTTTTTTATTACTCGCTTTGTTTTTTTTCTCTCTAATTAATAAAATACTGAGTTATTTAGTTCATTTTCGTCTAATGTTTGTTTCGTTTATTCTTTGAGATGATAAAATGTTATTGCTAATTTTTTTTTGTTCTACGAAGGAATACATTACGTATTCTGATTTGTTATTACTCGGTTTGCTTTTTTTTTTCTCTACGTAATAAAATACTAAGCTATTTAGTTCATTTTCGTCTATTTCTTGTTTCATTTTGTCTTTGAGATGATAAAATGTTGTTGCTAATCTTTGTGTTCTTTGTTCTACAAAGGCGGAAGAATACGTGACGTATTCTTTACCGCAAAGAGTGCAAGTTGCGAGAGTAGGAGATGGATTCCTTCCAAGATCGTATGCGTGTATGAAAACAGTGATTATTGGAAACACATGATAAAAATTGTCTAATAAAAGATTCAAAAATACACATCGGAGAGAGTGTATAAAAATTGTGTCTTTCTGAAAAAGACTGCACTGTAAGAGAAAAACGTTAGAGAGCGTAAAAGAAAATAACTTGTAATATTGAGAGACGCAGATAAAAGAATCGTGGATGGTTATATTTTTCAAGAGATTCAGAGAAAAAATATCTGACAGAGTATAAAGAGAGAGAGAGAGAGAGAGAGAGAAAGAGTAAGAGAAAGAGAGAGAGAGAAATAATGTATGATTGTGAGAGAAATAGAGAAAGAGAGAGAGAAAGAAAAGGAGAGAAGAGAGAGAGATAAAAAAAGAGAGAGAGATAAAAGAGGGTGAGAAAAGAGAGAGAGAGAGAAAGAAAGAAAGAGAGAGAGAGAAAGAGAGAGAGAGAGATGAAGAAAGAGAGAGAGAAAGAAAGATTAAAAAAAGAGAGATAAAAGAGAGAGATCAGCTGGAGTGATTCTTTGCGGTCAGAGAAAAAGTCTATCGATGTGACACGCCCCTTTAAATCAATCGATGAAAACCGGTCACAGAGACATCCACCTCACACAGGAGGAGTTTGTTAGTTTAAACTACAGAATACAAAAGATATTGAAATGAAGATATATATTGTAGTTAGTTATTTTTAGGATATTGAAGAAACTAGATTTGGAGGAGTTTGTTAGTTTAAAATACAGAGTACAAAAGATATTGAAATGATTATATATGTATAAGACGACGGATGGAGTTTACGACAGAAGCAGTCAATAAAAGCCGGGTTTTATCAGACGACCTCTCCTATTTGACAAGTTGCCAATACTTTGACTGCGTAGACTCTCGCACCTGAATAACAGCTAAGGCTATGACCTTCTAATCTCTTACTTAATTTATTTTCATCGTTACTCCTGGTCCGGCACGGTGACCTCGCCGCGTCGTTGATCCCCCTTCTCGCGTTCCGCTCTTGCTACTTCCCGGTTTTTTCTCTCTCTCCTCCGGGTCTACCACGCTCACCCTCCGGTTTACGTCCTACGACGAAGGGGCTAATACTTGGTAGAGGCCGAAAGCCGCCGCGGAAGGGGTAGAGAGCCGAAAGCCGCCCCAGGTCCCGGGTTGTGAGCCAGAACAGACTTGAGCCGCTCTCTCTTCAGTGTTTTGTTCTAGTAGTTTTACCAGTCCACTCCTTTTTAGCCATCTCTCTTCATTCAGTTGATTGAATCTCTCTTTACTGTTTTGTTCTCTTGTTTTTGTTCAGACTCTCTTCAGTGTTTTGTTCTAGTAGTTTTACCAGTCCAGTCCACTCCTTTTTAGCCATCTCTCTTCATTCAATTGATTGAACAAATATTATTCTGTGAACCGCGTGGCAGGCAATCTACTCCAAGGCTTCAAGGCCGCAAGTATCTTACTCCATTGACAGCACTGGGCATAGAGGCGAGACCGTGCTCATAGGCTGTCGGTACATCAATAACAGCTCGATCCAGAATGAGAATTTATATGTACTCTTTTGATTTATCAATGGAGAACTCACAATGAACTCAAAGGATTGAACAGCGTTTATCGAACTACAAATAACATTAAGAAAGGTAGGGCGAATGCATGGCAAACGACTTCCGGGGTTGTAATGCAGACTTGAAGTGGATACTTGGTATCAGGGCTCACACTCAAAATCAGAAGTCACATTTAAATATACACAAAATTGTTGAAGCCCAGTTTTGACTATTATGAATAATTTAACTATATTCCGTTTCAAGCAATCGTAAATCACTGTCTTCGAACTATGGCCAAGACTTTATTGATTCGATCGATGATTGTAAACAGTCGATAAGAATCGTTAAACTAAGAAATGAAAATAATGTTTTTGATGCTGATTATAAAAGCTCAATTTCAACACTAAAGTTGGGTTTCTGCTTAAAAAATTATGAATAGCCTTATAAAATGTGTTTTAAACTGATAAGTTGTGGAGATACCTTCTGTGGCACGGGAGCCTGTAACAATAGTTTTATTTTTCCTCAAAAATGAAATTACGTCAATCATCGAAATCCGCTCTCGAAAATAAAAAATAATTTAACTGAGATTGAAGATCTTGTCTTTTTAATTTTGAATGACATATGTACGGTATCACGACTATTCACTCCCGCACAATTCACTCCTACGACAATTCACTCCGGAGCGAGCGATCACACAACTTCACCGCTTGATATCTTTCACGAAGCTAGTTTTTGAAAAGAAAAACTTTACATTTTATTTTTGATAAACATTGAGCTTCACAAAAACTTTATTTTGTGAAAGTGTCCGTCGTCGGGAGTCGGGAGTGAATTGTCCGTCGGGAGTGAATTGTCCGGGAGTGAATTGTCCGGGAGTGAATGGTCATGGAACCCATATGTACATATATGTGAGAAAGGATGAGGTTTCAAGAAAAAAAACCAACCTTTGGTATTTTACACAGCTCAAAGACAGTTTCACCCGGTTATTATAAAGCTATCCTTAGCACAAAAGCTGGTTTACACTTCCACCAGGCATCACTGCCTTCATTTTCACCAATTTTAGGTTTTTTCTAGACTCGTGATATTATGCTCTTTGCATTCGCTTTGAAAGCTTGCGTGACTGAGGAACCCTTGTTTCTTTCACAAAGCATCTCCGCATATATTAGTTATGGGTCCCTGGTAGTTAATACGATGCAATCGCTCGGAGTAAGAGAGAGATAGATGGCTGGGTTTGACCTCATCGGGGTGACTAGCTTTTGTTCGTGCGATATTTTGAACATCTTATCCAGCATTCTTCGTAGTAAATTTATAGTATTCGTAAAAATTCAATTATAAGAAAACATGTGTTTTCGAAGAAGGGTTTTCAAAAGTAATCGATTACGGTTACAGAGTTTTATGCCCCTGGTAATCATATCTTCCCAGCCAAACTAACAGGGAATCGGATTCTGAAAGGCGCGGTTTTGTGCAAGCGTTCCTTCCGCCACACTCCAATGGTGCCGTTCCCGTTGCAAAGGTCCGTATCGCAGGTGCAAAAGACCTCGTATGTCTGTCCGAATAGCTGCGCTGTACAGCCAAGCAACTCCGCTGCTCTCCAGCAGCCTCTGCGTACCATGAAGCCCTCCTCGTCGTAGAGATCGTCCGCGTTTGTGATGTCCGTGAAGAAAACAGCCATGCACCGGTGTTTTATAGATTCCATGCTAATGTCATCGCATAACTCTTCTTTATTGTCCAAGCCATAGCACACCTCAAACAATTCATTCATTAGCAAACTGTCTAGAAAAAATTTTTTTTAAAATAAATTAGTTTTACTTGTTTTCAAGGTTTAAAATGTGTGAATTTTTAGCGCAAAAACTGATCATAAAACCGAAAAGACAAATAAGAGCTAATTTCACGCACTGTCGTTTTTTATTCGATAGCTAAACTCGTGAAATGTTTTATCCACAGTAAGATCGTACATGAAGCAATTAAGATCACAAAGATTCTCTGGAAAGTCAAAATTTCCGTGGCCCTCAGTATCCAAGGTAATAAAACCTTAGCAGCAGAAGTTTGGTGTAGAATTCCGAAAGAATTTGCTAAGGCGAGAAGGTTAGCAGAAGAAGCGACATGGCCTGCCTAAAATTAGTTGTTGTGAGTTGGCAATGATTGAAGCGAGCTAGAAATGAACCACTTAGAAAGGAGAACTCCTCATCATTCTAGTAAAAACCAGCGCTCAATAAAAGGAAGTTTTTTGTTTACAAATTTCAGCAGTTTTGTTTACCTATTTAACAGTATTATGTAGTATTTTTATTAGCGAAACTTATGAAACATAACGAAAGCCCGTTTTTTTGAATTGCGTGTACATCTTGTTCTAACCTAAAATTTGTAAAACTTTTGCACATCCCCCCCACCAGAGGTTCAATGAGCCAGATGAGTTCAATGGCTCAATATCAATATCGAGAATTTTCAAGCGAATAAAATTGGTTCTATAGCACCCTATATATGCAAGTGAGTTCAATATCGAGAATTGAAGCGAATAAAATCGGTTATATGACACCCTATATATGCAAGTGTGCTCTCTTGAAAGTCAGACGTATGACCCATTGAACCTCTGGTAGGGGGGTGTGCCTAAAGTGCAAAAGTGCCAATTTTTTGTATTCGCTGATTTTTGTAAGAAAAAATACATCGAGAAAGCTCATGTCATTTACGTTATACCTCTCTCAATAATTGTAATAATGCTAAGTGAGGACAAGACGTTTACGCAATCCAAAAAATGGAATGTCGTTTCATTATGTTTTCGCAAACAAAAACACTGCATTAAACCTCCATTATTTATTTTAGTCATTTTTCAAGAGAACTATTAATTAAAAACGAGACTCAAACTCCGAGATATGATTGACAAAGTGGACACAATTGATATGTAAATTTTTAATAAAAACTTGATTATAATAATAAGAAGAAGCGAGCTAGAGGCAAAGGGCATTCGAGGGGAAGTTTCTAATTATTTCAGACTCCGCCGCTCAAAGAACGGTAGGTTTTTCGAAAATTTCAACAGTGCAAGTGACCTATGACTGAGATCGAACAACTTGTTAACTTCATAGATAATCATGGAAATGGTTTCAATGTGCATCTTGAGGATCATAGGATTATACTTGAAAAGGACTTTTCCTGAACTAAAAAGAGCTTTTCTGGAGGTCAGTACAATTTATACATACACGTCTCTTAACTCATAAGAAGCGGTCGAATTGATTTCTCAGTGCCAACTGGACAATTCAACAATTTTCCTTTTCATTCCTATCTCAATTCATCTTCAACTATGACCAGCCACCGTCAACCAATGGACTCTTCTTCTCCTCAAGATGACGCCGAAGATCTCGCCAACGCCCTATAGACTTGCATTCGAGCTGAAGAAGATCTGGACAAGCCCTCTTTACCGTCCCATATTCTTCTGCTCCTGAAGACATGATCTACAGTGATGGTCAAAATCTTGGCAGAGAGTAAGTCTCAACAGTAAGTCACTGTTGAGACTATTCGTCATGAAATAGATGAAGACAAACGTCTCCGCTCCGTGGTGATTGAACGCGCCCCAGAACACTCGAATCCTTCTTCTTTACCCTCAGTCCGTGTTGCCCACGACGACGCCCTTATAAGCTCTCTACTGGACGCGGCAGGAGTTGCTGTATCAGGGATCGCTCACTTCCGCATGGGCATCAGAAGAAACGATCATACCTATCCAAGACTTCTCAAAGTGATCTTCCCGACGAAAACCCACCAGACACACTTCCTCAGCCAGACGACTTCGCTACGTCACAACCCTCGTTTCAAATCCATCTACATACGGCCAAGTCTGACTCGAGAGATGAGAGAGCAAGAGTACTTGCTTCGACAAGAGAAAAGAAAACTGATCGCTGAAGGAAAAGATGTTGTCATCTTCGATGGAAGCCTGATGTCACGAGCGGAAGCGGATGCCCTACGAGTTTCTCGCCGTCCCGACTACGACTGGACCTGCGTCCACACGATCAACTCGGCCATCTACAGCCACAGCCCCCCTCCGGTCAAACTGATAAAATGTTCAGATCCTATTTCTTCTCTCAAGTTTTTCTATTACAATATGCGTTCCGTTCGTAATAAGCTAGACGTATTTCGCCTATTTTTAGAAAATAGACAGCCAGATATTGTAGCTCTATCTGAGACGTGGCTGAGTTCTAGAATAGCTGACAGTGAAATAATTGTGGTGTCGCTCTTGTCATCAGAGACTATATAACTTTCACAAAAGCT
Organism: Allodiplogaster pararmata; assembly: GCA_964056735.1. NCBI lineage: Eukaryota > Metazoa > Nematoda > Chromadorea > Rhabditida > Diplogasteridae > Allodiplogaster > Allodiplogaster pararmata. The sequence goes on along the minus strand of OZ057403.1, from coordinate 21,514,224 downwards.
TCTTTCACCACTTCTCGGGATGAAATTACCGCAATTGACATTTTACTCTCAAATACCTTCTTCCGTTTAGTTGTTTGTTATCGGCCACCTCATTTTACAACCGAGCAAACCCGTTCCTTTTGTGATCTCTTGTCGGATATTTTCTCTTCCACTAATTACCCGTATGTTCTCGTAGGAGACTTCAATTGTGATGCTCTATCTTCCCCCAATACTCCCTCAAATCATGTTTTAAATGATATGTATGGTTAATTCACTAGATTTTTCTTTCCTTTGTCGACAACCAACCCGAATTAATCGATGTATTGACTGGCTTATTACTTCTCAGACGTCTCTTTTCTCTAATTGTCGGGTAATCCCTTCGTTTCCGTCTTGTGACCACTAGGACTTGATTGTTCAATTAATTCATCTGCTATGCTTCATTCTCCGAACCTTGTGCTTGACTATAGCAGAACCAATTTTGAAGCTCTTAATGCATATCTTTCCGCTCTTAATTGAGAAGCTTCTTTCGATCTTTTCTTAACATTTATTTTCTATAATTTGATGAAGGATTTTCCGGGTATAATGAAACAGGGATTACGGGTATGCAGTTACTTCAAACAATTAGATTCTATATGTTTTGCCTTCAGTTGGGTGTCAAGAAGCCGTTTTGCCGAAGAGACCGTCAAACAGACTCGCTCTCGAAATGGATGCTGGGCTCCAGCCGATTGCCATGGCCCATGGCATGTTCGTTTGGATTTTTCTTACTAATGAAGTAGGCGGACTCGCTCTCGAAGGAGATTCTGGGCTCTAACGGATTGTCATGGCCCATGGCATGCTCGTTCGGGTCCTTTTCCATTCAGTAGATGATCTTTATTCACGTTTCCTTTCCATCCTCAAAGAAGACATCTCTATACATGTTCCTAGTCGTTTTCCTCGCACTTCTAATTTTGTTTTTTCTTCCCATATATGTATGTAGGCTTATCGCCTATCGCGATGCTCTCTTTCGTAACATACGTATTCCTGCTGTTCGTTTACTCTATAACAAAGCAAGTTGTGATCTATTGAAACAAATCAACAAGTGGAATAGAAGTTGCCAGAAGGCCAAATTATCTCGATCACAGAATCTCTATCAGCATATCGCCTCTCTGACAAGACCTAAACCTTCCCCTCCGCTCCAACTCATTGACCAATCTGGTAACATATCAGTAGATTCTAGTAAGAAATGTGAAATTTTAGCATCCTAATTCGCATCTTCTTTCACTCATGATAATCACTTACCTCCCCCTATGTATTGCCCTCGCATCTCTCCTAAGATGTGTCCTTCATTGTTTCTCCCTTCCACAGTTGAACGTTTTCTTTCTTAACTGAAATATTCTGGCAGCCATGGGGCAGATGATATTCCTCAACTTATATTCAAGAAATGTGCTTCTTCTATTGCTCTTCCTTTGGCTCACATTTATAATATTTGTATGGACACTGGTTCGACTCCCACTATCTGGAAACATTCTTTAGTGACAGCCATTCCGAAACAAGGCAAGAATGCATCTATACCCTCTTTATATAGACCTATTGGTACTCTCTCACCTGCTTCTAAAACGATGGAAAGATTAGTTAGATCAACTATTTTTGAGCACTTGAGTCGATACAACATTTTGCCTATGAATGAACATGGTTTTAGAAAGAATGCCTCTGTAGTTAGCAATTTGCTAGCTTGTGAAGATAATTGGAGTCGTTCGCTTAGTGAGGGCTCTACTGTCGATGTTATCTATTTAGATTTTTCACGTGCGTTCGACACTGTCAGCATATTCAAACTTCTCTACTCATTACGGCATATCCGATCCCTTACTCTCTTAGCTAGAATCTTTTCTCAATAATCGTACTTTTTCTGTCCGTATGGGAGACAAGATGTCCACTCCCCGTCCAGTCATATCAGGCGTTCCGCAAGGATCGGTTCTTGGTCCCGTTCTCTTTATTCTTTACATATCTGATCTAAATTCCGTTCTTGAACCATTTCCGAACGTATGTTACCAAGCATACGCTGACGATGTTAAGATTTATGATTCGTACAAGAAAGAAAACTTCGTTGAACGCTGTCATGAATTACAATTGGCTTTGAATGCTGTATATGATTGGTGCAATTCTAATGATCTCACTCTTTCTTCATCTAAGAGCACTCATCTGCACATAGGCTCTCGCACTCTCCACCCAGCCTACAAAATCAACGATGTTCCTCTGACCCCTTCCTCAGAAGTGCGGGATCTCGGAATCCAAATCGTACCGTCTCTCCGTCGAAGCCAAGCAGTAACTGACAGGGTCTCCAAAGCAACGGCAGCAATGTATTCTCTGTTTCGAGCAGTTTCTATCGACGATTCCCAGATACTTGTCAAATGTTTTAAAACATATGTCTTACCTCACTTAGAATTTGCATCTAGCTTTTGGAACCCATATTTTGCCAAAGACATGAAATTGATTGAAAGAGTTCTGAAAATTTTTCATCTAGAATTTGCATCTTGCTTCTGGAATCCATATTATAAAAAAGACTGCAAAATTATCGAGAAAGTACTTGAAGCTTTTACTCGTATTGTATACTACCGATGCTTTCCTAATCCTGATTATCCACGTGCACTTCCTTCTTATTCTTGTCGATTGGCTAACCTAGGTCTTTCTTCCTTGATAGACAGGCGGAAAGTCGCGGATCTTATGATGGGTTGGAAAATTTACAACAATAGTTCCCTTGTCGCGAAGGAAAAGTTCTTCAAATGGGTTCTGATTACACGGACAAATGTTAACGGTTTGTATGTCGAAGCAACACAGAATACGGCCCGTTTCCATTGTTTCTCATTAAGGGTAGCACGTATGTTCACTAGATTATCGAGAGATGTGTTGAATGTTCCGAGTGAACACGTTTTTAAAAAAGCTGTCATCAATATCATTGATACACTTTAGTCTTTCCGTTTCGAATCAGCAGACATATGGATGTAATTATTAGACACTATGACGCGCTCTGTAATAAATTGTTACAAGAATTGTCTTAGATTTCTTTTCTTTTTTTTTCTTTGCTTCTTAAAGACACCATTATTATCTGTGGTTTTTGAATGTTTGTTTTTGCACTGACAAGTGTAGATAAAATATATAAATCCTTTACACGCATTGTCTTCTATCGTTGTTTTCCCGACTACAATTACCCACATTCTCTCCCATCAAACAAAGATACATTAGCTAGCCTCAATCTTTCACCCCTTTATTTGAGAAGAATTCAAGCTGACATGAAAATGGGTTGGAAAATTTATAATAACCTGTCAATAATCGAAAGAGACCGAATCTTTAAACATGTTAAACCAACGCGTACAAACCCTAGCGGCATTTTTGTAGAAAGTACGAAAAACGCGGCTCGTTTCCATTCTTTCACTCTTAGAGTTCCACGTATGTTCGCTCAATTACCTAGAGAAGTTTTGCTGAATACATCTTTCGCTGCCTTTAAAAGTTTTCTGGAGAAATCATCATTTTTAGAAAGTATGGCTGAGTTATTCAATATTCATATTGTTGATTAAAAGAAAATGTTCTTTCTTTTGAGAACTTCATTCTCCGCTGTTTACATGATGTTCATCATGTCACGCTTTATGAGTTGTTAATTAATTCTCTGGAAACTGTTTTTGCATTGAAAAATGTAGATAAAATATATAATATATACTGCGAGTGTTACGCCTTGAATGATAAAACTAACTGAAACGGTTATGGGAAAGAGGAGCAAAAGAGCGAGCGAGAGACTCCAGTGCGAAAAGAAGATCATCCTTTAGCGTTCTCTTCTGAAGAAATGCTGAGACACTCTTTTTTTTAATCTGGTAAAAACTATTTACCCTTTACTGGTTCTACCCTTATGCTAATGAACGAATTTTTCGGGATAGAAATGAGTTACTCTTCGTAAGATCAGCAAAAAGTGTGAAGAAGAAAAAAATACTCGTGAGAAGAAAATGAATACGAACCAATTGGCAACGGGTAAAACGCTGTAAATGAAGGCGACAATGAAAATAGCTCACAACCTATGATGCTTTGATGGCATTGGCTAACTCACTTCTATTCCTTCGACTACAAGCACATGGTGCATCGGTTAAAATAAAATGACATCAGCTAGCACAGTCACACAGGCCGGTAAAACTGTTGTTTTGGAAATTTTCGTAGAGTTGCACGAACACGTCAGATTAGCGAAGGAAATCTTGGATGGAAATCTTGGAGAGGAATTCTTGGATCGAAAGGATTTACCGGATATCCAGGAAATCATTGGAAACTTAGACGCCTACTTGCAATACTACATCGACGCATTCGATGCTTGGGAAATCAAGATCAACTCCATCACAACAAGATCGAAGGAGCAGGAAGCGAAAGAGCTACAAGCATGGATCGATGAGGACCCAAGATCACGCACGAAGGCAGGCACCACGATCAGCGTGAAGGAACTTAAACGCAAGCTAGCCAAGCTTCTCAGGCGTAAAGAACCTCCTCGAAGAGAGCACGTTGAAGCACAGCCAGTACAAGAGCAGAGCCTCATCACAGCTCATCACGAGCAAGCCTTGCAGAGGTTGCCTCCACCAACACTTCCTACCTTTGCCGGCATCAGAGGTAAATACACCGCCTGGTGGGAACAGTTCCAAGAGATGATCCACAACAGATTAGACATCACGAAAGCGGACAAAATGCGCTACTTGAGGCAATCAATACGTGATGAGGCCAAGGTGGCACTCAGTCATCTCAGCGCGACTTCAGTGGATTACGACATCGCCATCCAGTTAATACACGACACATTCAGCGAATCTAAAGCTGACTCAATAATGGAATTAGCTCAACTGCGATCCCTCCGCCCCACAGACACATCTTGGGCAGCACAACTTTCTCTCGTCACCGCTCTCAAGGCAGTTACGGCTAAACTTAGCCGTACGCAAGAAGGCCTGCAAGCCAACACCCTCATGCATCAACTCATTTTGGAAAAATTTCCTGCAAAAACCAGAGAGACATTACTGAGGTATATGTACGATCATGAGGAAATCACGGCAACTATGATCCTAAGTCATGCAGAACAATACATCAAAAGAGAAATGTTCGCAATCACAATGACTGAAAAAACAACCGCTTCTACCAAGTATCAGGAGCCTACCAAGAATTATCACATCAACGCAGGACTGGAAACGAATAGATCAGCAATAAAGAAGCAGGACAACTACAAAGCGAGAAGTGATTATGGAGAGGTTCAAGCATGTGCATATTGTTCAGAAGCTCATCTTTCATGGTCATGTCAGAAAATGTGGAGGATAAAAGACCGCATCAAATTTCTCAGAGAGCAAGGGCTATGTCAAGGATGCCTAGCGAGAGGAGGCACATCGCATACTTGCAACTCCAGATGTCCCCTGTGTAGCGGCCCACACGATATCTCGACGTGCTTCAAACTTATCAGCATAAACAAGGTGGATAAAGGGAGGAAGCATTCCAACGAGGGAAAACAACCATTCAATCGTGCTCGTACTAACAACAACGAAGATAATCAACAGAGAAAAGAAAGACGAAATCAAAACGTCAACACTTCTTCTCTTCACACCTCTGCCAATACCAACTACAAACCCAGATTACTCACTGGCCGAGTACAAGTCAGAAGTAAAGCGGGAACGGAAATAAACTACCTTCTCGATTCTGGAGCTACTATTTCACTAATTGACGAGATAAATTATCAAAGAAATCAAAACTCAGCAGAAACTTGGCAGAGAAACTTGGCAGAGAAACTACAACTACAGTTTCTCAGATCTTCGGAGTTTACTCTTTGCGGGCTTGGCGGAAACACCAAGGGAAAGAGAAGGTACAAGATGTACAACGTCCCGATCATCACCTCCGATGGTGGGACAATGTTAATCGAGGCTGCAGCACACCCGAAGCCCATCACAGCCGATTTGGACATCGAACCTCTACCTCAGCAGGATATCGATTACATGGCTTCGAAAGGTATACATATATCTGGAGAAGGTAAGAGCACAACACAAGTGACTCGAGAGCTGCTGCTAGGGAACACAGATTTTTTGAGATGTGTTCGATGGAACCAGGAAATCGTACACCTACCAAGTGGATATCTACTGATGAACACAACTCTGGGTTGGATAGCAACCGGAGCCAGGAACGGGAATTTCCCGTGGGAACATCATTGTGTCTCGACAGTGATCAACTCGAAACGTCAAGAAACCGAGGCTCTTCGCAAGTTTTTGGCACTTGATGAAGCAGTTAAGAAAGGAGAAGACAGCGAGAGCAAAAACTCGACGGATCAACAAGATCGCGTCGGCTGCCACTTTTCAGAAAATGTGGAAATAAACGAGAGCAGAATCTACACAAGATACTGCATCAAGGAGGAGAATATGCCTCAGTTATCTCGCAACTTCAATAGCTCCATCGCTCGTCTTCGCAACGTGATTGATTCTCTGCGAGAGAAAGGATCGCTTCAACATTACAACGATATCATCCTGGATTACTTAAAAAAAAGGGATACATCGAGGAAGTCCTGGACTCGGAAATCGAAGGACATGACCCAACAACATATCTTCCTCACCATCCAGTATACCGACCAGAAAAGCCAACGAAACCAATCCGCATCGTTTTCGATGCTTCTTCCAAGGAACGAGGAAAGCTCTCGCTCAACGATTGCATGGCAGAAGGAGTTATTCAGCTCGAGCACATTCCAGCATTACTCAAACGAGCCCGTTGCACTACGAGTCTTGTGACAGCTGATGTGGAAGCAGCTTTTCTCCAAATCAAAATTCAACCGGATCAACGAAACCTACTGAGTCTCCTGTGGGTTTGGGACCCCGACAAACCGCCTGGAAAGAACAATCTTGTGACATATCGATTCACTGTCACGCCATTCGGGATCAGTCAAAGTCCATATCTACTCGAAGCATCAATATCGCATCAAGTCAAGATATGCGGCAATCGGCAGGATGTCGACGAGAAGCAAGAATTTGTTCTGGAACAACTGAAGAACAACGTCTACGTGGACAACATACTCTTCGAGTGCGATGAAACCACAGACAAAAAACTGTTGTACAAGGATTCGAAGGAAATACTGGCCGGCATCTCAATGAACCTCAGAGAATTCGCTTCGGACGATAGCGCCTTCATCTCGGAACTTCCCACTGCGGACCAAGGAAAAATCGGCGAGCAGAAATTACTTGGAGTCAAATGGAATTCACGGACCGACAATCTCCATCTACTCGCGGAAATGCCAATTGCTTCAAGCTTGACAAAACGAGTCGTCTTGAAGAAGATTGCAACTCCATTCGACCCTCTCGGCCTTTTAGCTCCGCTTCTGCTACCAGCAAAAATATTTGTTCAAGGATTGTGGAAAAAGGACTACGGATGGGACACTTAATTGGAACCGGAAGATGCGAATTCTTGGAAACGCATTGAGCAAGACATAGCACAGTTCTCCATTCACCGCCCCAGATCAACGGCGATTCCAAGCGAGAACTGGATTTTAGCCGTATTCGTCGATGCTTCTTTGAAGGCTCTAGGAGCATCAGTCTACGTCGTTGGAAATAATGGAGCGGAAATCCTGATGGCGAGATCACAGTTAGCGCCGTTGAGAAGAACAATGACAATACCGAAACCTGAATTCAAGGCAATTTTACTCGGACTCCAACTCTTGACCTTCGCAGCGAGAAGTATCAGGAAATACAGGAATTATTAACTCTTGTTTCGCGGGGTCCCAACCTCACTCCGTGACCTACTTTAATTTAATTCTTTTAATTCTTCTTCTCCTTATACTCTTTATACACAATAAATCTTCAAACAAGTCAGCGATAGACGTCTTGTTTCTACAATAATTCATGTTGCAAATAAACCAGGACAACATCCAGATGGACGTGCGCCCCGAACGATTCGGCCAGGAATTCCGGGAAATCCAGGAAATCTAGGAAGCGAGACCACCAGCTTCAGATGAGAACGATACAGTCTCAATGGAGGACGACATCAAGGAATTTATCTTGGATAATCCAGCCGGTCCTCGGCATGCTCGCCGTCCACACACGTCTTGTCTTCTCTGTGGCCGCCTTCACCACTACATCGTGTGTGACAAGCGGACAGCCTAGAAGTCGTCTACGTTGATTGTTTTTGTGATGCATTTTCGAGATTATTGTTATAGCCTTATTTATTTGCTAGATCACAAATTAGGTTCTTCGTGACTATTTGAGTTCTCTTGTGTGGCTTTTCATTAGCTACGTTTTGGACAGTTATGTTTAACTTATTCTGTGTTGGGCTCCTTCCTCGGATTCATGTAGCTTAACTCGGTGGCGAGTTGGTAGACACCTTTGGTTTGTCGCTCAGGGCAGCTCCGTCCCTGGCCAATTGCAAGGCAGATCGACCTTGGCATGAGGACTGGTTTGTTTTCTTCCTTCTCTAAAACACGGCCTCAACTTAAAAACGGCCTGGTTGAGTTTTTTCTTTCTCTTTCTTATTTTTTCTCTTTCATTTTTCTTTCTTGTTCTGTTTCTTTCTTTTTTTCTTTTCCTTTCTTTTTAAATTATCTTTTTAAATTTTGGGGAAAGGAAAGGGGGGAGGGGGAGGGGGTTTACCTAAGCAGGGAAGGGAGGGGGGCCCTAAAGGAGGAAGAGGGCCCTACCTAAGCAAAGGGGGTTTTTCCGATGCCTTGTTTTCTTGTTTTCCGATGCCCTTCCCCCCTCACCATAGTCGCCGCGCCCCCAATGTAGCTGCGCTACCTCTTTTTAGTGTGTTTTGGGGTGATGTTTAGTGAGGGTAGCTACGCTACCTCTTTTGGTGCGATTGGGTTGAGGTTTAGTCATGTCGACTTTCGACGTTTACTAGTTCTAGAAGTTTCTGTTTTGTTTTAATATTTTTGGGCCTAAATTAGAAGTCAGTCTTAGTTTTGCTTGTGGGCTCACATCATCGCACCGCTTCTCCCACGCTCGCGCACACCCCTGAAAGGACACGTTTGTTGTTATTTGGTTGTATTAATTAGTATTTAGTAAGGTATTTAGTAATTTGTTAGTAATTTGTTGAAGGTTATTTAATTGCTGATAAATCAGTAAGTAAGTCGTGGCAGGCATCATTGAGCATCGTTATTGAAGAACCATTGCTTTTGGCATTCTTTATCTAACACACAGCCTTACAACTTCACAACCACAATCCAAATACTTCATTCATTTCGGTTCCTTTTACGAACAACACATAAATTCCTTCGATTACAAGCACAACATGTACATGGGTTATTCCAAATCTGAGCAAATTTATGATTATCAAGATTTTTGAAAAATTTGTTGTAATTGAGAAAGTTTTTACTAAAAGGATCCTGTAATTTGTATATTATACGAAATTATAATTTTTTATTATTAAGTTTTTCTTTTAAATCGGAGTTATTATGTTTTTTCAAGGCTTTGTTAAATATACGGTTTAGTGGGATGTTATCCATATATTTTCCGTGAAATGTGAGTTTTACGTTGAATTTGTCAAATTCGTCTATATTTGGTTTTTGTTTTTCCCAGAAATAATCACATATTAAACTGGTTATCATAATTTTTTGTGGGTTGTGAAGGTTAATAAATTCTTTGGTCAAGGTAAATTTAATAAGGTTATCTTTTTCTTTCACTTTCAGTTTCTTGTATTCCAAATAAAGTTCTCTCCCAGTTTTTGTTTGGAAAATACAATCCAAAATTGTGTTAATGTTTCTTGGTTGGTAGCTTGGTCGTGTTCTTCGACGGTTTTTATGTCTGGCAGGTCTTTTCTTTGGTATAGAAAGTGGGATATTGTGATAAGGATGTTTTAATTTTTCAAGAGAGTTCAAATTATCAGAAATCAGACCATAACTTTGTATTTGGTCATTAAGACCATAAGGATAAGCTGTCATGAGTAATCTTATCCAGTAAGATTCTTTGTTACGTAACTCTGCTTTATCAGCAGCATGGTCAAGTACATGGATTTTAATGTCATTTGGTGGTTGACAATGTGTGTGAAAGTGATTACATAGATAGGTTCTCAGAGTATTTTTATTAATATGATATTTGTGTTGAGAAATAAGTTTTTTTAAACTTTGAGTAGTTTCTCCTATATATTGCATATCACATTTAGTGCAAGTTATCATATAAATTACGTTCTTAGTAGTGCAGGTTAGATCATTGGGTTTATTCGTTTTGAATCCTTGATTAGTTGTGTTACTTACCACGGTGTTATTAAAGTTCATTATTTTACATATAACACACCTATTATTGTTGCAAGTATTTCCTTGGATCATGGAAGTGTTTGTTGGTTTGAAAACATGTCTACCTTCACCCGTATTGTGGAATATTGATATATTAGAAAGGAGGTTATTTTTGTTTTGGATTTTTTTAAGCAGATGATACGATGAGGCTGGCTGCTTATCCATTCTGTCATCGTGCGCTACTCCGTATTAACAGTACGGTCAAACTGTCTTGTAGTGAGACCCATTTCTCACACTCGGGTTAAGCGCAAGATTCCCGAGAGTGTGGTATATCTCACCTGTGAGTAAAATATGAAATAGATTAGAAAACTTCATTCGATTTATCCAAAGTAGTTGTAATGTGTTATGATAAGAGATTTCTTCCGTTTTAGAAATGTTAATAATATAAGAGTGAGTTACCTGGAAGGGAGTGAGGTAATTTGAAAAGTGTAAAATTGAAATGTGTAATAGTGAGAATCTTGTAGTCTTTAGATTCTCTGTTTATGTGTTAAGAAGGTAGTGGTAATGAAATACGATGCGTGGGAGCATCTAAAGGTTGAGGTAGGTATATAATTTTTGTTTGATCAAGGTGATGATATGTTGCTATTTATAGTGTGTTTAAATAATAAAAATTTATTGCAATGATGTTGAGATTAGAAGGCTAAAAAAGGGAAACAGTTTTTACCTCAGTAAGTTGTTTTTTGGGATATTGAAGAATCAGGAATTGGAGTGGTTATTTAAGTTATTTCAAAAAAATTTTTGGAGTATACAAGGTATTAGAATAGTGATAGTGGAATATTCGAAAATTTTAAAGTAGATTGTATTTCTTTGGAATATTTATGATAAGGTTTTAATGATTCTGATGTAGATGATGTTTTAATATCATAGTATATAGTTAGATGTTTTTTGGAATATTGAAAAAAACAGGATTTGTAGGAGGGTTAATATTCTTAGGCTACAAAGTACAAAGGTATTGAAATGATGATATTGGGAAATTGAAAACGATAAATAGTTTTACAGTAGTTAGATGTTTTGTGAGTTATTGAAGAATCAGGAATTGGAGGGGTTTTTAAGTTATTAAACTATGAAGTACTGGGAACAATGATAGTGGGTAGAATATTTGAAAATTAGAAAGGGTTTTAAAGTAGTTGGTTTTAATTGTATTTGGGATATTCTGGTAAGGTTCAATGTTTCTGTTGGTGTTTTAATGACACTGTCACATCTTTTCTTATAATTAGATTTAGATTTGAAGTTGAATCAATTTACAGGAGGTATATAATTATTGTTTGATAAGTTGTTATTTATGGTGTGTTTACAAAATATATTGTTGCAATGTTAAAATTCGAAGATTGAAAAAGAGAATCGGTTTTTATTGTAGTTAGTTATTTTTAGGATTTTGAAGAAACTAGATTTGGAGGATGTGTGAGGTGGATGTCTCTGTGACCGGTTTTCATCGAATGATTTAAAGGGGCGTGTCACATCGAGAGACTTTTTCTCCGACCGCAAAGAATCACTCCAGCTGATCTCTCTCTTTTATCTCTCTTTTTTTAAATCTTTCTTTCTCTCTCTCTTTCTTCATCCCTCTCTCTTTCTCCCTCTCTTTCTTTCTTTCTCTCTCTCTCTCTTTTCTGACCCTCTTTTATCTCTCTCTCTCTTTTTATCTCTCTCTCTCTCTTTCTCTCTCTCTCTTCTCTCCTTTTCTTTCTCTCTCTTTCTCTATTTCTCTCACAATCATACATTATGTCTCTCTTTTTCTCTCTCTCTTTCTCTTACTCTTTCTCTCTCTCTCTCTCTCTCTCTCTCTCTCTCTCTCTCTCTCTTTATACTCTGTCAGATATTTTTTCTCTGAATCTCTTGAAAAATATAACCATCCACGATGCTTTTATCTGCGTCTCTCAATATTACAAGTTATTTTCTTTTACGCTCTCTAACGTTTTTCTCTTAGCAGTCTTTCTCAGAAAGACACATTTTTTATACACTCTCTCCGATGTCTATTTTTGAATCTTTTATTAGACAATTTTTATCATGTGTTTCCAATAATCACTGTTTTCATACACGCATAATCTATGGATACGATCTTGGAAGGAATCCATCTCCTACTCTCGCAACTTGCACTCTTTGCGGTAAAGAATACGTCACGTATTCTTCCGCCTTTTTAGAACAAAGAACACAAAGATTAGCAACAACATTTATTCATCTCAAAGACAAAATGAAACAAGCAATAGACGAAAATGAACTAAATAGCTCAGTATTTTATTACGTAGAGAAAAAAAAAGCAAACCGAGCCCACTGCTCGCTCCCCTTTTTTCTGGAAGAATTTGTTTTTAAGGAAATTATCGTACTCTAGGATCTATTGATGTGCAGGTTATCATTTTAACTCGAATATATTCTGTAGTCTGCCGGGGAGCGAGCAGTGGGCTCCGAGATTTTGGTGATGACGTCATCAAGCAGGCTGAATACATTGTGGCATTCAAACAAATAGAGGGGGTGACACTCGACCCTTGAACAACGCTGCCGCCCGTGTTATCAAGTGGTTGCATAATCACACTTTCCCGCTTAAATGGGCGGTACCACTCGAAGTCTACTTTTTTTCTAGAAGGGGTCTATATAAACTTTAATATATACAAGGTCTGTTATTTTCGCTCACCGTCAATTCGGAAACTTTGCTGTTTGAACCGTTTTAGAATAGGAGAAAGTTCCGGAACGAGTTCCATACCGTATACATCTACCGAGTCCTTGAAGCCGTGAAAATAAGATAACATAACTGGCTTTGGTTAAGACTTGACGAAAATCGAAAGAGGAGAATAACAATCATTTTTGAAATTCGAACGCTCTGATCCCTCACCAATGATTCATTAATCAACAAAAAGGTTGAACTTCTTAGATGTTGATAGCTAAATATCGAGTTTCTGGCCGATGATTATTGTTATCAGCTTATGCAATCTCCAGACATTCCTTTAGCGAAGCTTGAGATCATGGAACAAAGAGAAAGTAAGAGAAAGAAATAGTGTGTAAAAGAGAGAGAGAGAAAGAAAGAGAGAGAGAGATCTGGAAGATGCGGGAGGAGGTGGGGAGAGTGATTGTTTTGATAACTACATGATAATTGATTGACGTCAACTTACACTTGAAGGTGTGAAAATTGAAGACGACTTTGTTCCCTTTCTCAATGTTGGAGGCGTATTGAATCGGCTTCTCCTTCTCGATACTCTCTTTAGATTCGTTAACCTCGCAACAAAAAGTCATTAGTATTAGTTCTTTAACCATAGGTTTAATATTACCAACCTTCTCGTATCCTTGTCCGTCAGCACGAATCTTCTTTTCGGCTACGGGTCTTCTTGTATTTTCTCCAGATGAGAACCAATCTGTCAGCTGAATTATTGTGTTATTAATTTGACTAACTGTTCCAGATAACTTACGTCAGATCGAGCCTTGGCCATGGACGTTTATCAGAATCCGGAAATGGTTATACTTTATTATTTTGATAACAAACAATCATTTTATACACAACGTTTATTTTAGCAGATGCCATGCACTTATGAGGAGTACCTCGAAATGCTGGAAGAGGATAGAATACAGTATGGAGGCGGGCCCTCAACATCCTCGGATGTTGAGATGCAGAGTTTGGAGTCCTCTACTTTTGAAGAAGATGACTCTGACAAAGAGCAGTTTGAAAAGGTAAATCTTCATATAACGCCAAAAACAGTAAATAATTGTACTAAAGAATGTATATTAAAGAAAAAAATGTGTCCTGAGCTTTTACACTTTATCATTCTGAAAAAATAAACATTTTACCCGAAAGTTTCCATGAGCAGATGCCTTGCCCTTATGAGGACGTCGAGATGATGGAGCAGGACAGAATACATTATAGAGGGGGACCCTCTACATCGTTGGATGTTGAAATGCAGGGTTCGGAGCCCTCATCCTCCGACGAAGATGACTCAGATGAGGATCAGATTGAAAAGGTAAATCTTGAAAAAATCTCAATTGATAATTGTACTAAAGAATGCGTTTTAAAGGACTGTCTCGTCGTGAACGGCGTCCAGCATGATGTGAGGGACTTTTACAACCTCACCGCAGAAGACAACAGCTACTCCAAAAAATTTGGAGTAGTTCAAAAGAACTTGACCTTCAGGCTGAATGAGTTGGCCAATGGCACGACCTCCATTGAGGACCTCTTCGACAAGGTTAATAACATGATTTATTGAGTTATTATTATATCCTTGCATACTCGATATCAACATCAGAAAATGCCTTTTTTTACAGGTAGTCCACGACCTTGTAGAAACATCGAAACCGGCAGGGGGCAATTTGTACGTGTCCGTGGGAGTCACGCAGGACGGAAGCACGAAGAACTTTGGGATGAGGGCCGTCTCTTATCCGAGGTTCAGTGCCTCTACGCTTCGGCGCGAGATGACAATTGCCGGGACGAGTACCGGCATCATCGCCCCGCCCCATTGGTTCTTGGAAACGTTAGTAAACATTCGAATCCTTTTTTTTGTTTTTTCCCCTAAATGTAGAAATTCAGCTTGAAATGCGTGTTTCCTGGGGTGATATGCCATCAGGATCGGGTGACCCGGCCAGCAACGCGTCTCCTCGAGACGACAACATCACCAAAGTCATAGGTTGGTGTTTGTGAAATTACAATTTGTTTTCAACTATTAAGTATACATACCATACATACATTTAAAAAAAGATGTACGAGAACGAAATGCTGACCAATTATGTTGATTAAGGGAACAACTGCCTCCCGAAAGCCATCGCCGTAGGCATTGCCTATTTGAATCGAGAAAGAGACTCCCTCAAATGGAGAGCTATTTCTCGGTTCATGAAGCCTCAGCAGAAGGCTGCGCTGGAACTGCTTAACCGATTGGGGCTACCCCAAAAGGAATCAGATGCAGGAGAGACTCACCGACTACCAGCTCATAGTATTTGATGGAGCCAAGCATCCATTATTCCGAGGCATTTTCGCTGAAGATGGAAAGGTCATTGGACTGCGTGCGACTCAAGACCAGCCACTACGACCACATCAAGAAAATCCCTACATTCTTTGGTTAGTTGACAGTTTATTGTTTTAATAACAAAGAACCAGAAGAGAAAAAAAATCTTTGATTAGCTGACAGTCACAACGTTTTAATAATCAAGACCCAAAAAAGAAAATTTCTTTGATTAGTTGACAGTTTAATTTTTTAATTACAAAGATTCAGAAGAGAAAAACCACAACTCTTTGCAGACAGCGAGTACTATTGCGGGAATTGCAACTAGATGTACATGAACAGAGACGCCCATTACAACTGCCCCATTAGGTGTTCCCTATGCATCCACCCGCGCATCGAAGAGTGTAGTGGCCAGCTGTATAAAGAATGCGCTCGGTGTCGATTTGTCTTCAAGAACGAGGACTGTTTCAAACGTCCTTTGGAGCAAGGTGTCCGAGGTGGTGCATCACTATGTGAGCGCGTCCAAATATGTGAGACGTGCAATCAGGTTATTCAATTTACTTGACTTGTTCATCTTGGAAAAGCGTTACTACATACTTTTTTTTGTAGTTGATCAACGAAGGACGGACAGGACGAGCTCACGTATGCAGCATGTCATTTTGCCCTCGATGCAAGACGGATATGCCTAAAGACCATCCAACATGTTTCGTTGCACCAGCGAGTCCCATCTCCTCAAGATTTCGACTCAAGACTATCGCCTTCGATATTGAGGTAGTACATATATTTTTTTAAACTAGCTCTCTCTAACTAGCTCTCTCAAAACTAGCTCTCAATGAGTCATTTGTTCAGTCGACAGTCGTGAGCGAGAATGGCAAAAACGTTCACAAGCCGAACGTCATCATTGCCATCCGCTCGTGCAGTGCCTGCCAGCACAGCACGCCAGAGTCTCACGATTCTCAAGAATCGTGCCATCAATGCGGAGGGCGTCGTGTCCATGTATGGCATGGTTTGGATGGATGCAACAGGGACCTTGTCAGCGAGTTCGTAAAGTGGCTGAACCTCAAGGAAAACCGTAACGCAACGGTTCTCGCGCATAACCTAAAGGGGTAAGCCAACTTTCTTACTCTCTTGACAATCATATATTTCTTTCGTTTTCTCTCTTTCTTCAATCATGTATTGCTTGAGGTATGACGGCCAATTTCTGCTGAGAACCATGATGTCGAGCGACGATGTCCCGAGTAAGATGATTCTTTCGGGACTAAAGCTCATGCATATGGTCAACAGGAGCGTGCGGTTTGTGGACACGCTAAACTTCCTGCAGATGCCACTCGCATCGTTCCCCAAGGCATTTGGAATACCGGAGCTAAAGAAAGGTTTGTTGTATTCTCTTTCAAGTACAGTTGATGTAAAATATTTTCAATTCAATTTATTTCCCTCGTTTCTTTTAAAATACTTTCAATTTAAGCTACTTCCCCCATCTCTTCAACTGCCCGCAAAACTACAACTACATTGGAGCCGTTCCTGACTCCACCTTCTACAATCCCACTCAAATGAAGGAGGAAGGTAAAAAACCGTTTTTGGAGTGGCACGCGGCTCAAAGTGAAGTAGAATTCCACTTTCGGCAGGAAATTGTGGCCTACTGCTACTCTGATGTAGCATTGCTCAGCAGAGGAGCAACGGCCTTCGACACGGAGTGCTTCCGTATATCGGGCACTCACGTTTTCCATGAGAGTGTCACAGCTGCAAGTGCAGCTATGCTCATCTTCCGGAGAAATTTTATGAAAAAGGAGAATCTGGCGATTGAAGCACCGATACTTCCATGCAAGAGACAGAGCATCCTAGCCCTCAAGTTTCTGGCGTAAGTTACTCTAATAAATTTCATTCTCTTTGTGCTTTGTTCAACTGTAAACTATTACAGATACCTTCGTGAGACGAAGGGACAAAGGATTCAGGACGCAACGCACGGCGGGGAACACAGAGTCCCTGGAACAATATACCACGTGGACGGCTACACTCCCAGAGAGGGCAAGAGGCCGGTAGCTATCGAGGTTAGCTGATAATGTTGAAACATTTGGGTTTTTTAAAACAATATTTTGTAGGTACATGGATGCTACTACCACGCATGCACCTGCTCATACCAGGATGACGCCGTCATACTGGGCCGTACAGCTGTCGAAATAAGACGTGACGACAAGTTGAGGCTCAGCGTACTCGAGCCAAACTACAAGGTGAAGGTCTATCGGGAGTGCGAAATCAACAACATGCTGCGTCAAGATGAGGAGATGAGGACCATGTTCTTGAAGCATCGAATTCTAGTAAGTTTTATTTTTGTTTTCTCCTTAAACGACTTGCCTACAAATTTATAATTGAGGAGCCTCTTGATATCAACGATGCGTTCTTTGGCGGATGAACCGAGACGTTCAAACTACACGCAAAATGTCAAGAAGGATGGAGCATCCGCTATCAAGATGTTTGTAGGTTACTGATTATCTCTTTGTCATGGTCTTTTTTATGTTCAACAATCTGCTTTCAGCCTGTACCCATTCACGAACAAGTACAAGCCATATCCTATCGGCGTTGGAGTCTACGTTTCTGGAGAGGATATCCCGTGCCCAATCAATGATGCACAAGATTTGGGCGTAAATGGTTTTCTCAAGTGCAGAGTATGTTTTCTTTTTGAATTCGTAACGTCTTTCTGTTACTTATTTACAATCCTATTGTTCAGGTATTGGCACCACCCAAACTGCATCTACCGGTTCTATGTATGAGAGTGGGAGGAAAGTGCATCTACGCACTATGTCAACAATGTGCTCTGGAAAAGTCCCCAGAGAGTTCTTGTGCGCATACAGATGAGGAGAGAGCTTTCGAGGGAACATGGGCCACGGAGGAGATCAAGCTCGCCTTGAGAACTGGCTATACAGTTCTGAACGCCTATGAGGTAGTCACTTTTCATATATATACATATATCACAGTAATTCATTACTACAATTCAGGGAAGACATTATGCGGACTGGAGCCAATACGAGATGAATCCTGAAAGCGGGCATGTACGTCACGGTATTCTCTCCAAGTACATGAACACATTTGTGAAGCTCAAAACGGTTAGTGATTTTAATTATTGTTTAGTAGTGTGTTGTTGATTCTCATATGATCTTTTAAAAAATGAAGCTGTTTGAAGGAAGCAAGCGGATAGCCCAGAGACGTTGGCGATGACGCCATGAAGCAGGCCGAGTACATTGAGGCCTTCAAGTGAAGAGAAGGAGTGACGCTCGACCCTGCAAAGATGGTGCCAAACAGCGCAGCAAGACAAGTCGCAAAGCTGATGCTCAACTCCTTGGTAAGATTCTTTCTGTGTAGAAGATAATTACAAACAATTTATTCTGAATTTTCAGTGGGGAAAACTCGGAGAACGCTCGGGAAGGAAACAACAGGAAATGATTTTCTCCCCCGAAAGACTGCACAGTCTTCTGATCGAGGCCGAGACCGAGGTTGGGGAAATTATTGTCCTCACCGATGAGAAGCTTCGGGTCTCCTTCAAGAAGAAGACTGGCCACTCCGAGCCGATAAGCACAACTTCCCTGGCGTCGGAAGTGCTCACGACGGCTTACGCGCGAGTGACACTATACAATATCATCTCGCCAGTGCAAAGTTCCAGACTGCTGTATTGTGGTTCGTTTAAATCTGTTCGTTATTCTTTGCTTTATGTTCCGATTCTTTTTGTTTCAACCCTTTTTTTAAGACACGGACTCGGTCATCTACCTTCACAAAGACAGTGAAGTGGATCCCCTGGAGGAGCTGAAGGGGAACTTTCTCGGGGACCTGACGGACGAAATTCCTGGAAAAGGAACAGAGTTCGTGTCGCAGGGGCCGAAAGCCTACTCATACAAATATGTCACGCATGACGGCATGGTGAGAGTTTTACATTCATTGGTTCACTAGGATTTCAAATTGGAGAAACATGTCTTGATTTCTTGCAGGAAAAGAGCGTGGTAAAGTGCAAAGGCTTCCCTCTCACGTCCGAAGCGTCGCAGAAGATTCATTTCGAGCAGATGCGCCAGTTTGTACAGTTTGTAAGGGAAATGAAGAAAGTTGAAAAACCTCTCCCTGTCACCGTTACCTACGACAGAATAGTCACTGAGAGAAGTCACGCGGTGACATCTCTTCTTCAAAAGAAGAAGTTGAACGCTGTGTTTGACAAAAGGGTTATCGTCCAGGGGACGTACAACACAATCCCATATGGATATAAGGAATGATGTAGATTTATCTAAATGAACTGTTGAAATTAGATTTTTTTATTACTCGCTTTGTTTTTTTTCTTCTAATTAATAAAATACTGAGTTATTTAGTTCATTTTCGTCTAATGTTTGTTTCGTTTAGTCTTTGAGATGATAAAATGTTATTGCTAATTTTTTTTTGTTCTACGAAGGAATACATTACGTATTCTGATTTGTTATTACTCGGTTTGCTTCTTTTTTTCTCTACGTAAAAATTTACTAAGCTATTTAGTTCATTTTCGTCTATTTCTTGTTTCATTTTGTCTTTGAGATGATAAAATGTTGTTGCTAATCTTTGTGTTCTTTGTTCTACAAAGGCGGAAGAATACGTGACGTATTCTTTACCGCAAAGAGTGCAAGTTGCCAGAGTAGGAGATGGATTCCTTCCAAGATCGTATCCATAGATTATGCGTGTATGAAAACAGTGATTATTGGAAACACATGATAAAAATTGTCTAATAAAAGATTCAAAAATACACATCGGAGAGAGTGTATAAAAAATGTGTCTTTCTGAAAAAGACTGCACTGTAAGAGAAAAACGTTAGAGAGCGTAAAAGAAAATAACTTGTAATATTGAGAGACGCAGATAAAAGCATCGTGGATGGTTATATTTTTCAAGAGACTCAGAGAAAAAATATCTGACAGAGTATAAAGAGAGAGAGAGAGAGAAAGAGTAAGAGAAAGAGAGAGAGAGAGAAAGAGAGAAATAATGTATGATTGTGAGAGAAATAGAGAAAGAGAGAGAGAAAGAAAAGGAGAGAAGAGAGAGAGAGATAAAAAGAGAGAGAGAGATAAAAGAGGGTGAGAAAAGAGAGAGAGAGAGAAAGAAAGAAAGAGAGAGAGAGAAAGAGAGAGATGAAGAAAGAGAGAGAGAAAGAGAGATTAAAAAAAAGAGAGATAAAAGAGAGAGATCAGCTGGAGTGATTCTTTGCGGTCAGAGAAAAAGTCTCTCGATGTGACACGCCCCTTCAAATCAATCGATGAAAACCGGTCACAGAGACATCCACCTCACACAGGAGGAGTTTGTTAGTTTAAACTACAGAGTACAAAAGATATTGAAATGAAGATATATATTGTAGTTAGTTATTTTTAGGATATTGAAGAAACTAGATTTGGAGGAGTTTGTTAGTTTAAACTACAGAGTACAAAAGATATTGAAATGATTATATATGTATAAGACGACGGATGGAGTTTACGACAGAAGCAGTCAATAAAAGCCGGGTTTTATCAGACGACCTCTCCTATTTGACAAGTTGCCAATACTTTGACTGCGTAGACTCTCGCACCTGAATAACAGCTAAGGCTATGACCTTTTAATCTCTTACTTAATTTATTTTCATCGTTACTCCTGGTCCGGCACGGTGACCTCGCCGCGTCGTTGATCCCCCTTCTCGCGTTCCGCTCTTGCTACTTCCCGGTTTTTTTCTCTCTCTCCTCCGGGTCTACCACGCTCACCCTCCGGTTTACGTCCTACGACGAAGGGGCTAATACTTGGTAGAGGCCGAAAGCCGCCGCGGAAGGGGTAGAGAGCCGAAAGCCGCCCCAGGTCCCGGGTTGTGAGCCAGAACAGACTTGAGCCGCTCTCTCTTCAGTGTTTTGTTCTAGTAGTTTTACCAGTCCACTCCTTTTTAGCCATCTCTCTTCATTCAATTGATTGAATCTCTCTTCACTGTTTTGTTCTCTTGTTTTTGTTCAGACTCTCTTCAGTGTTTTGTTCTAGTAGTTTTACCAGTCCACTCCTTTTTAGCCATCTCTCTTCATTCAATTAATTGAATAAATATTATTCTGTGAACCGAGTGGCAGGCAATCTACTCCAAGGCTTCAAGGCCGCAAGTATCCTACTCCATTGACAGCACTGGGCATAGAGGCGAGACCGTGCCCATAGGCTGTCGGTACATCAATAATAGCTCGATCCAGAATAAGAATTTATATGTACTCTTTTGATTTATCAATGGAGAACTTACAATGAACTCAAAGGAATGAACAGCGTTTATCGAACCACAAATAACATTAATAAAGGTAGGGCGAATGTATGGCAAACGACTTCCGGGGTTGTAATGCAGACTTGAAGTGGATACTTGGTATCAGGGCTCACACTCAAAATCAGAAGTCATATTTAAATATACACCAAATTGTTGAAGCCCAGTTTTGACTATTATGAATAATTTAACTATATTCCGTTTAAAGCAATCGTAAATCACTGTCTTCGAACTATGGCCAAGACTTTATTGATTCGATCGATGATTGTAAACAGTCGATAAGAATCGTTAAACTAAGAAATGAAAATAATGTTTTTGATGCTGATTATAAAAGCTCAATTTCAACACTAAAGTTGGGTTTCTGCTTAAAAAATAATGAATAGCCTTATAAAATGTGTTTTAATGTGATAAGTTGTGGAGATACCTTCTGTGGCACGGGAGCCTGTAACAATAGTTTTATTTTTCCTCAAAAATGAAATTACGTCAATCATCGAAATCCGCTCTCGAAAATAAAAAATAATTTAACTGAGATTGAAGATCTTGTCTTTTTAATTTTGAAAGACATATGTACGGTATCACGACTATTCACTCCCGCACAATTCACTCCTACGACAATTCACTCCGGAGCGAGCGTGCACACAACTTCACCGCTTGATATCTTTCACGAAGCTAGTTTTTGAAAAGAAAAACTTTACATTTTATTTTTGATAAACATTGAGCTTCACAAAAACTTTATTTTGTGAAAGTGTCCGTCGTCGGGAGTCGGGAGTGAATTGTCCGTCGGGAGTGAATTGTCCGGGAGGGAATTGTCCGGGAGGGAATTGTCCGGGAGTGAATAGTCATGGAACCCATATGTACATATATGTGAGAAAGGATGAGGTTTCAAGAAAAAAAACCAACCTTTGGTATTTTACACAGCTCAAAGACAGTTTCACCCGGTTATTATAAAGCTATCCTTAGCACAAAAGCTTGTTTACACTTTCACCAGGCATCACTGCCTTCATTTTTCACCAATTTTAGGTTTTTTCTAGACTCGTGATATTATGCTCTTTGCATTCGCTTTGAAAGCTTGCGTGACTGAGGAACCCTTGTTTCTTTCACAAAACATCTCCGCATATATTAGTTATGGGTCTCTGGTAGTTAATACGATGCAATCGCTCGGAGTAAGAGAGAGATAGATGGCTGGGTTTGACCTCGTCGGGGTGACTAGCTTTTGTTCGTGCGTTATTTTGAACATCTTATCCAGCCTTCTTCGTAGTAAATTTATAGTATTCGTAAAAATTCAATTATAAGAAAACATGTGTTTTAGAAGAAGGGTTTTCAAAAGTAATCGATTACGGTTACAGAGTTTTATGCCCCTGGTAATCATATCTTCCCAGCCAAACAAACAGGGAATCGGATTCTGAAAGGCGCGGTTCTGTGCAAGCGTTCCTTCCGCCACACTCCAATGGTGCCGTTCCCGTTACAAAGGTCCGTATCGCAGGAGCAAAAGACCTCGTATGTCTGTCCGAATAGCTGTCCTGTACAGCCAGGCACCTCCGCTGCTCTCCAGCAGCCTCTGCGTACCATGAAGCCCTCGTCGTCGTAGAGATCGTCCGCGTTTGTGATGTCCGTGAAGAAAACAGCCATGCACCGGTGTTTTATAGATTTCATGCTAATGCCATCGCATAACTCTTCTTTATTGTCCAAGCCATAGCACACCTCAAACAATTCATTCATTAGCAAACTGTCTAGAAAAAAATTATTTTTTAATAAATTAGTTTTACTTGTTTTCAAGGTTTAAAATGTGTGAATTTCTAGCGCAAAAACTGATCATAAAACCGAAAAGACAAATAAGAGCTAATTTCACGCACTGTCGTGTTTTATTCGATAGCCAAACTCGTGAAATGTTTTATCCACAGTAAGATCGTACATGAAGCAATTAAGATCACAAAGATTCCCTGGAAAGTCAAAATTTCCGTGGCCCTCAGTATCCAAGGTAATAAAACCTTAGCAGCAGAAGTTTGGTGTAGAATTCCGAAAGAATTTGATAAGGCGAGAAGGTTAGCAGAAGAAGCGACATGGCCTGCCTAAACTTAGTTGTTAGGAGTTGGCAATGATTGAAGCGAGCTAGAAATGAACCACTTAGAAAGGAGAACTCCTCATCATTCTAGTAAAATCCACCGCTCAATAAAAGGAAGTTTTTTGTTTACAAATTTCAGCAGTTTTGTTTACCTATTTAACAGTATTATGCAGTATTTTTATTAGCGAAACCTATGAAACATAACGACCGCCCGTTTTTTTGAATTGCGTGTACATCTTGTTCTAACCTAAAATTTGTAAAACTTTTGCACATCCCCCCTACCAGAGGTTCAATGAGCCAGATGAGTTCAATGGCTCAATATCAATATCGAGAATTTTTAAGCGAATAAGATTGGTTATATCACACCCTATATAAGCAAGTGTGCTCTCTTAAAAGTCAGACCTATGATCCATTGAACCTCTGGTAGGGGGGGGTGTGCCTAAAGTGCAAAAGTGCCAATTTTTTGTATTCGCTGATTTTTGTAAGAAAAAATACATCGAGAAAGCTCATGTCATTTACGTTATACCTCTCTCAATAATTGTAATAATGCTAAGTGAGGACAAGACGTTTACGCAATCCAAAAAATGGAATGTCGTTTCATTATGTTTTCGCAAACAAAAACACTGCATTAAACCTCCATTATTTATTTTAGTCATTTTTCAAGAGAACTATTAATTAAAAACGAGACTCAAACTCCGAGATATGATTGACAAAGTGGACACAATTGATATGTAAATTTTTAATAAAAACTTGATTATAATAATAATAAGAAGCGAGCTAGAGGCAAAGGGCATTCGAGGGGAAGTTTCTAATTATTTCAGACTCCGCCGCTCAAAGAACGGTAGGTTTTTCGAAAATTTCAACAGTGCAAGTGACCTATGACTGAGATCGAACAACTTGTTAACTTCATAGATAATCATGGAAATGGTTTCAATGTGCATCTTGAGGATCATAGGATTATACTTGAAAAGGACTTTTCCTGAACTAAAAAGAGCTTTTCTGGAGGTCAGTACAATTTATACTGCGAGTTTTACCCCTTGAATGATAAAACTAACTGAAACGGTAAGAGTAAAGCGGAGCAAAAGAGCGAACGAGAGACTCCAGTGCGATAAGAAGATCATCTTTTAGCGTTCTCTTCTGAAGAAATGCTGAGACACTCTTTTTTTTAATTTGGTAAAAACGCAATATTATCACATCCGAATATCTTCTCAGGTTTAAAATACGTTTTTTTCCGCAAATGAGGTAGAAATTAGTCACATAACCACTCTCTCAAGCAATAATGAGAAATAAGCGTGTTGCTGCTAAGTACGATGGACACTGAACTCTTACACCAAAAAAAGGCCTCTCAAAATCAGATTTCTGCTTGTAGCTTGAAAATAAAGTTAAAAGATATCACGCAGAAGTAAACATTGTATTAAGCTTTTTACTGGTTCTACTCTTATGCTAATGAACGAATTTTTCGAAATAGAAATGAGTTACTCTTCGTAAGATCAGCAAAAAAAAGTGAAGAGAAAAAACTACTCGTCAGAAGAAAATGAATACGAACCAATTGGCAACGGGTAAAACGCTGTAAATGAAGGCGACAATGAAAATAGCTCACAACCTATGATGCTTTGATGGCATTGGCTAACTCACTTCTATCGTCGATCGACTGGCCATGCATCCTTGCTGTGGGCCAGAATATAGACGAAACGTATGAAATTTTCTTATCTACAGTCCATGGTGTCATTGAACAATGCGTTCCTCTAACCAAATTGTCCAAATTGACCAAGAAGACACCGGGGAAAATTTCTCCACTCAAACGAATATGTGCACGTCTATAAAAGAGGAGGGAAGTTATTGGAATTTCTCCATTTTCGAGAATGAATCGCACACTTCGGAAAGCGCTCGACATTCACCGTAGAAACATGGAGAAAACTCTGTTGAAGAGTAAAAATCTGTCAAAACTATATCGTTTCACTAACTCTAACCTCAAAGATGATCCAATAATAGGCCCAATCGTTAATTCCGAAGGTGAGATGATTACTGATGAGTCATCATCGATCGACTTTTTTTTGAGAAGGCAGTTATTTTTGCTCAGCACTTTGAATCTCTTTACGATATTAGCACTTATATGAATTTTTCTCTGTCTCTACTACCGCATGCATTATCGACTTCATACACATGCCCGCTCACACAGTTTACTCATATCTCAAGCGTCTCTCATCCAAGAATAACACATCTCCGGACCACATTCCTAACATCTTTCTCAAGCAAACCGCACTTTCTCTAGCACTACCATTAGCTATAGTTTACGATAAATGTCTTCTTCACGGTAGCTGTCCGCAAATATGGCGAACTGCGATTGTCAAGCCTGTCTTCAAAAGAAAAGGAAAACGCACCGAGTCCCAAAATTATAGGCCTATAAGTCTCACTCCCTCGACGTCAAAAGTTAAGGAGTGTATGAATTGCCATGAGATTTTGAAATATCTCCAAGAACACAAGCTAATCAGTCCTCATCAGTTTGGTTTCAGGCCACGACACTCATGCGAACTTGCTTTGCTCAGGTCGCTTACTAATTTGCATCACCAAATGGATGATAAAAGTTTTATCAGCTGCGCTCTCATAGATTTTTGACGGGCCTTCGATGCGGTGCCACTAACACTACTAATTCGGAAAATCTCCCTATTTGGAATATCCGGTTGTCTTTGGAATTTTTTGAGAAGTTTTCTTGAAAATCGAGAACAAAGTGTACAAGTAGGGAAAAAGCAATCCTACTTCTACACGACTCCATCTGGAGTTCCGCAAGGGAGCTGCCTTGGGCCCTTACTGTTTCTTCTGTACATTAACGATTTACCGGGAGTTCTACCTAAAGGATGCGACTTGACAATGTACGCCGATGACGTGAAATTGACCACCACTGACGATGTGAAAATTCAAGGCGGGCTGAATGCTGTAGCTGATTGGGCAACGAGTTGGGGATTAAAAATTTCTACTTCAAAGACAACTTTTATGCGAATGGGTAAACATCACTCTGCAGTTAAGTTTTATCTTGACGGAAATGCTCTTTGTGAGTCTGATCACATTCGAGAATTGGGTATTGAGTATTCTAATAGTCTAAACTACTCTCGACATATCGAACAAATGTGTCGTAAAGCAAGCATGAGATGCGGGTACATTCTGAGAACCTTCAAGTCGAAATATGTAAGAGTTTACAAACAAGTATTAATTACCTACGTTAGGCCCATAATGGAATACTGCTCCGTCATTTGGTCTCCTCACTCGTAATTTGGTCTCCTCAAAAAAAACACATAGAAATGATTGAACAAGTTCAACGTCATTTCACAAAACAAGTTTGCAGGAGAGCCGGTCTGCAGATGACCTACGAAGAAAGACTGCAGCTCTTGGAACTTCCCAAGCTGCAAGCCCGACGGAAGACTGCAGATTTGATCATGACTTACAAAATATTAAATCGGCTTACGTCAATCGACCCTTGATCCATGTTTTTGTTTAACAAACACATTTATAATACTAGATCTAACTCGGATGCACTAATCAAACCACTAATTCGATCAGCTTGGCATTCTAACATTGTGTGATGTGGATGCGTCTGTAACCTAAAATAATAGTGTGTATATCGAGAGACTTTTTCTCTGACCGCAAAGAATCACTCCAGCTGATTTTTATCTCTCTCTCTTTCTCTATTTATCTTTCTTTCTCTCTATTTTTTCTCTCTCTTTCTTTCTCTCTCTTTTTTCTCTCTCTCTCTTCTCTCTTTTTTCTCTCTCTCTCTTTCTCTCTCTCTATCTTCTCTCTCTTTCCCTCTCTCTTCTCTCTCTTCCTCTCTCTTTCTTTCTCTCTATTTTTTCTCTCTCTTTCTTTCTCTCTCTTTTTTTCTCTCTCTTCGTTAGTGCCTGAAGAAAGGTTAGCGGCGCTCTCTTCCATCAAACCGGAAACCCAAATTGAAAGAATAGAGAGAGAATTACGCAGTTTGCTCTCTTCGACAGAGAGTGATGATAAACGTCTGAGATTGTATCAAGCCCTTCTCCAGCAACTCACGTCAACTATTCATAAAAATATAAATTATCAAGATGCAGAACAAAACTGGCAGGGAGAGATGTCGACTCACGTTCCAACTAATGCTGATAGTGTAGAAACAACGCCTTCCTCTATAAAAACTGTTGCTTTAACCCTGAATTCTGAAAACTTATCGACTAAACCTGAACCAATAAATGAAGAGAAAAAAGAGAAAATTTATTTGGATGAATTGAAATTCACAAATGCTGCAGTAAAGTCAAAAGCTGATTCGATAGTTGAACATTTAAGAAAATTTCCCGAAATTTTTATAATAAACGACAAAGGGAAAATTGACTTGGAAAATGAAGAATTTGACGTTTTGCCGATAAATTCGGATCTCTCTAATAGATGACGGAGTCGTTCGACACCTCCTATGGGTAGCGAAGAGTTTGTTCGAGCACTTGTATCCACAGGATTCCCTGTTGAGCAGATTGCGAACAAGAACCGGTCAGATTTTGCTGTGAGCAAATGGTTCTCAAATCAGTAGACTATAAATTGGAGCAGATATATTCAGACATCCAAAACCCCGGAGGTTTTAGAGGAGTGACTGCTTTGCTAAAAGCAGCCAATAATGCCGGAATTAAGGTGACTCGTGAAGAAGTGAAGAGATTTCTGCATCAAAGTTATACATACACGGCCCATTATCCGTCTAGAACAAAGTTCAAAACAGGCCAAATTCAGTCGACGGGGCTTGACAGCGATCATCAAGCTGATCTTGCTGTTCTTATTGATCTGAAGAGGTAAAACAAGGGCTATTCGTACATTCTCGTTGTTGTTGACGTCCTCTCTCGATTTGTGATGTGTGCACCCCTCAAAAACAAAACTGGAAAAGAAACTGCGACTGCTTATAATGGTATACTTTACTCTAGCGGAAGAATTCCGTTCAGACTATACACTGACGAGGGAAAAGAGTTTTTAAATACACATTTTCAAAAACTTTTGAGTGAAAAAGAGATAATACATAAGAAACCAAAGAACCATAATGTGAAGTGTGCGCTTGCTGAGAACGCTGTGAAGCGGGTCAAAACCCGTCTGTATCGTGTGTTCTCTGAGAATAATACATATTGCTGGATAGATGTAATACAAGATGTAGTACATGGTTTGAACGTCTCACCGATCAAATCTATCGGAGGCATACCACCCGCTGATGTTAATCATGGAAACATGGAGAAAGTGTGGCAAAAATTATACGGAGAAGAAAAGTATAAAACTCCTCAACATGTGTTTCGTGTTGGAGACACGGTCAGACTTTCCAAGTTTAATACATTGTTCAAAAAAGGTTATAAAAACACCTTCACTTTAGAAGTTTTCAGAATAAAAAAATTATTATACAAGGATCCTCCTGTTTATATCATTGAAGACTTGAACGGTGAGGAGATTGACAGTATTGTTTATGAGCCTGAACTCGTCAAGTACGTTCCTAAACAAGAGTTTAAAATTGAGAAAATTTTACGTAAACGGCAGAAAAATAAAAAAACTGAGTTACTGGTAAAGTGGTAAGGTTATCCATCCTTCCGGCGATGCAAGAAGAATCCGGTAACTCTTGGCATTTGGGTACCACTTCTTTCTCAAGAGCTTTAGTTGTCTACGTCGCTCAAGTCATGTTAATCTATGCTGTAGTTTCGGTTTCTATATATAACCTAACATTCTCGAATTGTCCTGATAACAAATTGTGGATTGCCATTCTTTCTTCCTGTATAGGGTATTTACTACCATCTCCATCCATCACTCTTAACAAATTATGAAGGACTTTTACTTAACTCTTTTAAGTAACACTCGTAAAGAGGATGTGATTTCTAAATTTCGCGTCAAATTACCTTCTTCAATTACTTTGCTTGAGGATTACGAAGTTGCGCTAACAGAGATAATTTACCCAAATACTTTCGACCTTTTGACAGATAGAAGGGAAGATGATAACTTCAATGATAACACGATATTTCTGAAAGATTTCAACGGTAGTGTTGGAACTGTGGCTGTGACTCCATGCTCTTACAAGTCAGGATCCGACTTGGTTGGACAGATAAACTACTCTTTGAATGAATTCTTCAGGTTCAAGTATAATACGAAAAACATGAACATGCTATATTACAACCCATATACGAGAAAATGTGAAATAACTCTACCTGAACAGATTGGAAGAGTAATTTTTTCTAAAAGTTTCGCCTATCTTTTGGGTATTAAGGAAACAATAGAACATCGGTCAACCTACATTTCTTCTCATCCTGTTCATGTCGCTAAAGAAATGATGTTCATTTATGTCAATATTGTCGAGAATCAAATGGTTTCTAATGTTTTTTGTCCACTTTTGAAAGTAATAGCCACAAACGGAGAATTGGGTGAAAATATAAACGATTCATTCACAAGACCTCAATATGTCGCCGTTCGCTACAGAGACTTTGAATACATTACTGTTGATATCAAGAACAACCTTGATGAACATATAAATTTTCATTCGGGAAAGATCTGCATGGTACTTCATTTCAAACCTAAACGTTCAGCCGAGTAGGTATGCATGTACCTTTTAATCCCGACTCTTGTATTGACTGGTACGATGTGTTTATTGAGCAAGCACGTCAGAGTGGTTCAGGATTTCAAGGTTATCCTTATCAGCGTGGTGCTTCTGGTTTGGGTGGTGTTCTTTCAAAGCTATTCAGTTTCATTCTGCCAATAGCCAAATCAGCAGGGAGATCTATTGCTAGTGAAGCTGTGAATGCAAGTGAAAAATTCGTTGATGACATCATTGACGGTAAAAATGTCAAAGATTCCCTAAAGATGCACGGTCGTCAAGCCTATAAAAATTTAGTAAACCGAGCAAACGCTAGACTATAGCAAGGCAAAGGTAAAAGAAAGCGGAAAGTTCGGATAGTCAAAAAGAAAAGTAGAATCAAGACTCGAAAGAGGTCAGTAGTGAAACGTCAGCGACACAGAACGGTTCAAAAGTCTCTGAACTCTCTCAAGGATATTTTCTCCAATTGAAAAAATGGGGAAACTAATCGACCCCAAATCTGTTCCATCTACTCGAAGTGAATTGAGTGTGTTTGAGATACCTTCAACGCAAGTTGCCCTAGAATCCGCAAGATGGCTATCTATACCTACAAGTACTCCAATCAACAACTCAGGACCATATTTGTTCAATTTGGTTGATTCACGACATTTCCTTCAAGTTGGCAAATCCTAAATTGCTATCCGTCTCCGAGTCAAACGACCTACAGGTGCTGATAACGTATTGATTAAGGAGAAGTACGGTTTGATTAATTACATTGGTGCTACTTTCTTCAACCAGGTCACTCTTGAGATAAACAATCAGCAAGTATTTGATTGCAGCAATTATGCTTAAAAAGCTTACTTGGAGTGTCTTTTGAACCATAGTACAGACCAAAAGCGAGGTTTCCTTCAAGCCGGTGGTTATTATCAAGATGACGAGGAAGGTTTGGAAAGTACCGAGAATAGCGGATACAACTCCAGAGTTGAGCTTTTATCTAATGATGTCGTGGATCTAGTTGCGCCTCTTCACATTGACCACTTTTCCACTGACCGTTTTCTCATTCCTCACCTCAATCTACAGTTTCGTTTCTATCGTAATTCTGATGATTTTATAACAGAAAATTTCACAACAAGTAAACAATCTGGAATATCCCTTGAAGTCGTTTCCATGAAGCTCATGATGCGTGCGGTAGATGTGATAAGTTCAGCTGGTCTCGCCTTAGAAAAAACATTACTTTCATACCCTGCAAGATATCCTTATCACAGAACACGTCTACGTGTAATTTCGATACCCGGCGGACGTTCTGATTTTCCATATTCAACGCTTTTCACCGATATTGTTCCGCGACGTATTGTTGTAGGATGTGTAGAGCAGGATGCTTTTGATGGTCATTCGTCCAAGAATCCATTCAATTTTAAGTACTTTAATATTTCGGAGATTTCTATAGACGCAAGAGGAGTTACTTTCCCCGCTCAGCCTCTCAAAATCAACTTTAAGCAAAAATGTTATGCAGAAGCTTTCGCAATGTTTTATGAAAACATTGGAGCTATAAGTGAAAATCGTGACATTGCAATATCTTATAAGCACTATAGGAACGGTTTCACTCTCTTTGCTTTTAATCTTGTACCAACTGATGCTAATAATGATTTTGAACTTGTGCAAAGTGGAACCACTCAAATAGCTTTGAGATTTGCTGAACAAACTCCTCCATCCGGACTACAACTCATAGTATATGCCGAGTATGACGGAATGTATCAAATCGATCATTATCGTAATGTTTTCAATGACCAACAGATGTAGATATATTCATAACAATTGTATTTCCATGTAAAAGGGATGACTGATGTTGTTTAACGCGGTTGCTTTGTCTAATATAGAGCTAAATAATATTCTGAGGAATTGTCCTGTTACAAGGTTCTATTATCTAGGAAGTTTCCCCTCCGATGCAATTGTTGATATTCCCGAGAGTCGACCTTTCTGCCTTATTTTCAACACCAGCAAGTCTAGTTTGCCAGGAGAACACTGGATTGCTGTATTTGTGAATAAGTTTAATATTGCTGAATACTATGATTCAAACGGAGACGAGAGTTTGAATACCCTTGAAACGTGGTTGTCTAACTTTCCTAGAGTAGAAAAGTTTCCTTTTCGTGTTCAAAGTCTTCTTAGCAATGTATGTGGACACTTTTGTTTATATTTTCTCTATAACAGGTGTAAAGGTAAAAGCTTAAGCTTTTTGCTCAAATCACTCCATCGTCACAATTTGAGCAAAAATGACTCTTTAGTATATAAATGGTATTTAAATCACCTCAAGTCATGTATAAATAGATGAAGAGAAATCATAATTCATCGTTTACTTCACCATGTCCAGTGACAAAATTTCCCTCCTTTCTGAGAAGACCCTGTGAAAATTTCTGACTCATCTACTTACTCTGAGTCTTCCATAAAAAAAGAAAAGGAACTCTCAAGTAATTGCGAAGATGTGGTAACTGTTATGGATACTGGCATAACTCTACGCCGAGCGAGAAAGCGTATTGAAGGAGATACAGGTGTTAGATACATTCGTAATATTGGCTCATTTCACTTACTCGCGGATGAATCTGATAATGTATCAAGCGATACTTCTACTCACGAGGAAGTTCATTTCAAACGCAAAAGAAAACGACTGGAGGAAAACACTGAGGTTTATTAAAATTTTATATTATATGTTCACTACATTAACCGTTAATTGTTGAGTTTCCGTCACATGAGCACGTCAACCTTCATGAAGAGCCTCAACAACTTGGAAGGGATTTCTCAGTATTCAGACCGCAAAGATTCATTACTATGGCTGTTTGTAACACTTGCTCCAAACCTACCGTCATATGTATCCCATATTGATTGTACTGTCACTTTCAAATTGTGTAAATCCTGTATTCTCACTAATTCTCGGATGCAGTCGGCAATTTACCACAACATCATTGTGAAGAACTTGAGGGATAGAAGGACATTTTCAAATGGAAAGGACTCATCGACAATTACTCGTCGCTTCTGGTAAGTTTTTTACCCTATAAAAAATGAAATTTTAAGTTTTTGGTGATTACTAATCATTCGGGGTGAACTCTAGATGGGAGTAGGTACCGCTCTGAAATAATTTTCATTTCTTTTGTTTTCAATTTTGAATAGAGGTCGTGTTCCTTTTCCTCCTACTTGTGTGACTAAAAAAAGTTTCAGATGCCTCACATTGCTCTCGCTACCTATCTGAGAATCAAAATGAATGTAGATATTTATGACAAACTCACATTGAGCCAGATGGATGAAATTAATAATTCCCTCGTTAATCTGAGGATAAAAACAACACATATGGAAAAAAATACCTTTTTGGATCATCTGCAACTGGACATAAGGACTCGCGTTTATCATCCCATCACCGTAAGGCTGAAGGTGGAGGGAAGGAAGAAGAGTCTGGGTCTGAGACCAGTTCGAGTCCCGCTCGTTGTTAGTTTTTTTTAAAATTTCTCCTTTGTGTTTCAAGTCCTTTTTTAGCCAATTTTTTAAATGTTTGTATTGCAGGATTATTTTCTGGCACAATACAACGTGAGAATAACTAGACAGGATGGCCCCTGTTTCCGAGGAAGCAGTCTATCCGGTCGAAGTATTGCAAGTTGAATATCTCTAGAACGTGTTATAATTCAGATTCATTTGGTTCTAGATTCGTTTCGTCTTTGACATTATGAACTGTTGAAACTAGATTTGTTTTTACTCGATTTGTTTTTTTCCTCTAAGTTACTAAAATACTAAGCTATTCAGTTCATTTTATGTTTGTTTCGTTTTGTCTTTGAGATGATAAAATGTTGCTGCTAATCTTTGTGTTCTTTATTCTACAAAGGCGGAAGAATACGTGACGTATTCTTTACCGCAAAGAGTGCAAGTTGCGAGAGTAGGAGATGGCTTCCTTCCAAGATCGTATCCATAGATTATGCGTGTATGAAAACAGTGATTATTGGAAACACGTGATAAAAAATTGTCCAATAAAAGATTCAAAAATACACATCGGAGAGAGTGTATAAAAGTATGTCTTTCTGAGCAAGACTGCACTGTAAGAGAAAAACGCTAGAGAGCGTAAAAGAAAATAGCATGTAATATTGAGAGACGCCGATAAATGCATCTTGGATGATTATTTTTTAAAGAAATTCAGAGAAAAAATATCTAACAGAGTATAAAGAGAGATAGAGAGAGAGAGAGAGAGAGAGAGAGAGAGAGAGAGAGAGAGAGAGAGAGAGAGAGAGAGAGAGAGAGAGAGAGAGAGAGAGAGAGGGAAAGAGAGGAAAAGAGAGAGAAGATAGAGAGAGAAAGAGAGAGAGAGAGAAAAAAGAGAGAGAAAGAAATAGAGAGAAAAAATAGAGAGAAAGAAAGAGAGAGGAAGAGAGAGAAGAGAGAGGGAAAGAGAGAGAAGATAGAGAGAGAGAAAGAGAGAGAGAGAGAAAAAAGAGAGAAGAGAGAGAGAAAAAAGAGAGAGAAAGAGAGAGAGAGCAAAAATAGAGAGAAAGAAAGATAAATAGAGATAGAGAGAGAGATAAAAATCAGCTGGAGTGATTCTTTGCGGTCAGAGAAAAAGTCTCTCTATATACACACTATTATTTTAGGTTACAGACGCATCCACATCACACATAACATCTTACCATCTAGAGTAGTTAATTCTTTATTCCAGTCAAACATTTACAAAGAAGTATGCATGACAAGGATACTGCCACGGATGTGAGTTCAGTGTTTAAATAGATTAGTTGAGTATTCACAGAAGAAACGAAAAAAAAACTATTCAAGGAGAAAGATAAGTCTAAATACGTAGACGTGTTTTAGGGACAATGATATCAACTGGTAAATTCTGTATAGATTTCTTGAAAGCAATGGAGGATTTTAATGTTACTACATTTTCAGGCAAATTATTCCAGATATCAATAACACGAGAGGCACAAGTGTTATTCGAGCGTGAGTTTCTCAAGGGAAGTACTAATCGTAGTGAGTGCGATGACCTATTAGGATAAGGCGAGGGTAAGATCGTAAATAGAGAAGAGTAATCCATCACAAAGTTGCCATGAATACATTTGTGCACGAAACAAAGATCAGCAATAGTTCTTCTGTATTCAAGGGTGTTGAGGTTAAGTAAATGAATACGAGAACTGTAACTCAAATTAGTTTGGCCAGTTCTATAGAGTATTCTACGTGTGAAGGTTCTCTGAACCCTTTCCAGATCATTAACTAGGCCAATAGACACAGGGGACCAGATTTCCGTCCCATACTCGAGTATAGGCAGAATATAGGACTTGTATGCTCGTATTAAGACCGAAATAGAAGATGTTTTAAAAGCCCTCAAGATTAGATTTATGCACTTGAGAGCCTTATTTAAGGTTACATTAATATGGTTAGTAAAACTGAGCTTCTCATTGAAAAGTATGCCCAGGTCTTTGATTGTACTAGATGAAGGTAGTATATTGCCGTTAATGAAGTATATTGACTTTGGATTACGAGGGCCACAGTTGGTAACGAAGCATTTAGGTATGGAGATGGTAAGGCTCCAATTAAGAGCGTAGTCAACAATCGAGTTAATAGCTGCATGCATTAAAATTGGGCATTCAGAAAAAAGTTTTATGTCATCAGCATACAAAAAACAATGTACACCATGAGGGATAAAATCGACAATATCATTAATAAAGATTGAGAAGAATAATGGCCCCAAGGAACTGCCTTGGGGTACACCATTAGGATAAGTTCTACTGTTAGATAGTGAGGAAGCGATTAGAACCCGAGAACTACGGTTAGTGAGAAACGATTCAATTAGTCTGAGAAAGGAAGAATTAATTCCTAGTGATGCTATTTTGTGAATTAGTAGTCTATGGTTAATTGAATCAAAAGCCTTAGAAAAGTCTATAAGACGACTTATTCAAACGACTTATTCTGTGCAATGAGAGAGAGATAAAGGGAATGCGAATGAACTAAAGAAGTAACAGTTGAACGTTTGTGTCTGAAGCCAGATTGACAGGGATTCAAAAGACTATTCGATTCGAGATGATTTTAAACAGTGTCATGTATGAACTTTTCAAACAACTTCGAAAGCGAACAAACGAGTGTTATTGGTCGAAAATTGTTAATATCAGAATAACTGCCTTTTTTGTGAATTGGAATGATGATGCCTTCTTTCCATTTGGAAGGGTAATATCCTGCGTTGATACTATTAGAGAAAATGATTGATAGTGGAATTGTTAACGAATGGTGACAATTCTTGACTAACAAATTAGGAACAGAGTCAGGTGAGCTGTTAATTCTAGGGCGAATCTTGCTAATTAATTTATTTATGTCAAACGGTGAAACAGGATGAGTACACTCGAGAACATGCAAAGGGCGAGATTTTGGAAGGGGAAAATGAGTAGTTACAGAATCGAGTGAATTGAAAAAATCAGAGAAAGCATTTGCTACTTCCAGAGGATCCGTCAAAGTTTGATTTTGT
Organism: Allodiplogaster pararmata; assembly: GCA_964056735.1. Taxonomy (NCBI): domain Eukaryota; kingdom Metazoa; phylum Nematoda; class Chromadorea; order Rhabditida; family Diplogasteridae; genus Allodiplogaster; species Allodiplogaster pararmata. The sequence goes on along the minus strand of OZ057403.1, from coordinate 21,477,755 downwards.
ACTTTGAGAGCGGATGGGCTAGTTTTAATTTTGATACGGTTAGATAGAGAACGAAAGAATAGCTTATAATTCTTAGGCATCGCTAGAGATTCTTCTCTCTTGCACTCAAATTTGAAAATTTCTCTATGCAACTTGTTACAATAGCGTTTGGTTAAGGACGATTGTGATGAACGCTTTTTTGATCTCTGCAGAAAACTATATATCTGACGGATTTTACGCGGGTATCGGAAATGGGGTTTTAGAGTGAGGAATGTAGAGCAAGATAAGGTTAGTGATAGTATCAGTGAGTGCTTCAACACATTCATCAACAGTGAGACATGAAAACATGAGCGTCCAATCAATGCTCGTTATATGAAAATTAATGGCCGTTGGAACAGTTTGCCTAATGATACAAGATCATGTTCTACTCTCAGTTTGTCAACAAATTGTTGAGAACAATTGTGTTGTTTATTATAAAGAGGTCTGAACCTCAGCCCGCGTTTTTAGCCTATTATCTACGCACGTGGCACACTTTAATGATTATTTTCGGCTAAATATAGCTTTTTTGGCATTTCGGGCACTTCTGGCCTTTGCTGTTTGTTTTTTTTTTGCTTCTGTGTTAGTTGTTGCATTTCGTTCTTGAGTAACTGAGTTTATTGTCGATGAAGTTCTCTTTTTATCACAATCCTGAGTCAAAACATAGTCACTTCCTGAGAAGAAATTTTCTTCATAAATTGTACCTTGAGCTACAATTCTGAGTTGCAGTTTTTCTCAGAAGTTACAGGACTAGTTTACATGGTGCATCGGCATCTCGGGTGAAAAGGCGTGACAGGCAAGCAAAACCGCAACAGCAGCAGCTCCGGCAAAACGGTCACTTTACTTGAAATTTTTTACTATGTTCAATTTTTTCTTGCGCTTCTCTTTCTGTTCACCCTTCTCCCTTCTTAAGAATGTTGTTCTCTGGTGAAACCCTTCTCCCGCAGCGAGTTTCACTGCTAAGGGACACGGTTAAGAGACACGGTCGAAAGATTCGGGACACGGTACAGAAAATATAGAAGGTGGGAAATTTTGAGTGAGGAATATTTCAAGTCTGTTTTACGACAGTTTGTCGTACGAGACTTCATTCTTCTTCCTTTCCGTATCTCTGACTCTATTCATAGAGTACTTTTACTTGTGTTACCTCTTCGGACTATTGACCACTCTCTGTGAGTTCTACTCAATTCCTCAAAAGTCTTTACACCTTTCTCCCAAAGTGAAGTTCAAGGAAAGGGACACGGTTAAAAATTCGAGGTTTGACGTGTGAAAGTACAGAACACGGTCAAGAACTATCAGGCAGCACCGAGTCTGATTTAAGACAACAAAAAATGTCGGTTCGTCCGTAATTCTGACTCTATTCGTAGAGTATCTTTACTTGAATTGCTTCATCGTTCTACCAATCTACATATGTTCAAGTCACTTTCTCTGATATCTCTATACCTTTCCCCCCGAAGTGAAGTTCACTGAAAAGGGACACGGTTTAGAGACTCGAAAAAATTGGCGGGAAAGTTGAGAACACGATTCAAAACGATTAAGCAGCACCGAGTCTGAGTTCAAATTTTCAATAATTGTAAAAACTCTGAAAATTTTTCTTCCCGAGCCTTCAAATTTTCGCGTAAGAAAATGGAAAGTCAGTATATGAACGAAAACGATACAGAAGAATCAATCAAGGGACAGCAATATATTAAAGCTGCAGAGTCCGATCCTAAAAAAGAAGATAGCGGTTTCCTCATTTGTTCAGTGGAAAGAAGCAATTATACTGGCGAAAGAAAGTCTGACAAACACTCAAAAATTGTTGGAAACAGCTTCAGATCTTTCAATCGAGCAACTCGAGGACGGCAAAGCAATTCTTGAAGCGGACATTGAGGGCCTGAACACGGCGGAAGAAGATCTTGAAGGTCATTTCAATCAATTGAAAGACAAAAATCTTCAACTAGAAATTCTTCAGTCTAAAGAAAAATGGATTGATCAACAAAATGAAGGCAAAAGTCTCTTTAGAATGAGAAGAGATTTGGGAAAAACCCTTCAAATCATAAGCAATAGAATCTCATCAAAACAAAGCACTAACAGTTTGGCTCACATCAACATGGGTAAACTACACCAAGAAGGTAGAGAGCTCCCGCAAACAGAACCGAGAATACAACTCATTGATGACTCAAGTTCTCAGAGAGAAGATTTCCGTTACAGAGCAGATCATCAGATTTACCAGTCACACTATCAGCTGCCTAAAATAGAAATAAAACTCCCGGAGTTCAATGGAGATCGGACACAATACCCATCATTCGTTGAACACTTCGGCTTACTAGTCGATCGAAGGCAGGATATTTCCAATTTGGAAAAACTTCTACATCTGAAGGGACGTGTTAAGGTAGAGGCGGCGGAAACAATTCAGAACCTGCCGATTCAAGGTGAGTACTATGAGGCAGCCAAGAACATGCTCGACTCTGCCTATAACAGGCAACAATCTGACCTCCCTATACTATTAGAGAAGCTGGAACACTTCCCAATGTCGGGAAAGACTGTGCGGCATCAGACGAAAACCCTGAATGAATTGAGATGCCTTATCATCAAACTCCAGCAACATACGAAAGTGGATGAGAATGTCGCATTCATCAGGACCATTGTCAGTAAGTTCCCCAGAGTCACCAGGGAACACGTCGCTGCGTGGGAGTTCAATATGAAAAAGCAGAGGAACGCAAACGTAACTACGGTACCAATGATTCTCGAAGTCATCAAAGATTTTTTTATCGGAAGAAGAGTTCAAGTCATGCGCGTATCCAGCAGCCGTATCGGTGAAACAGGCGAAGCAAAACATCAACATCACGATTCACGAAAGTAATCATCCGGTAAAACGCCTAACAAACACAGAGAACGCAGCCATCACTTGAAAAAAACGACTTGAAAGCTTCAGCCAACGTAGAAAATGTGTATTTTGCGAAAGCATAAGAACTCGACACTGTGCCGCACACAAGACTGGAAAAGAAAGAACGCAACTAGCGATTCAACAAGGAAGATGTCTGAGGTGTCTTCAGAAAGGACATTCAGCTACAGATTGCAAGTCGTCCTGCAGCATATGTCGCAAGCCACATCACATTTCTCTCTGTTTCGCATTAATACCGAAAGCAATGACAAACCGTCGAAACACCGTCAACGCGATCACAAAATCAGAGTCAGGTGAAGAACCAGAAGACATTTCGGACGGAGAAGCATCAGAACATATTAACGAAGAAACAAACACGTTGGATCAGGAAGAATCAATAAATTCAGCCACCAACGGAATGGCTCGCCTTCTAACTGGGAAAACCAACGTCTATGTGAGTTCGCAGAAGAAAACTGAGATAAGATTCCTGATCGACACTGGAGCATCGATATCCGTCGTTTCAGAACAATTCGCTAAAGCTCATGGATTGAAAGTTTTGTGTCAGAAAAGATGCCAAATGACGGGTCTCGGAGGAAAAAATGAAGGGCCGAAGATGTACAACGAGTACGAAGTGAAACTCGAGTGCATCAACAGAAAAACAATAACGGCCAGAGCACTGGGTCACAAAAACCCCATCACAGGCAGACTGAAAACTGAGACAATACCTTTCGAAGACCTCGACTTCATCAACAAAAAAAGGTTGACACTGAAAGGCTTTATAACGTGAAGCCATGTAGAACATGTTTGCCGTCAAGTTGAAACATGAAAAAATTGGTTAACAAGAAAGTGACATGCGTCCCCAAAGGGGAAGCTAGTTCTTTCATTTCAACCATCTACGCTAACTGTGACCTGGTGCGTCTTTTTTTTGCTCTGTGGCAATGGATTAGTTTCAATTTAAGTTATCTAGTAAATTTAATATGTTCTCAAACAAAGTGCAATCTACTTGTTCTCTTTCTCACTTCTAGAGTGAATTGCTCTATAATCAGTATTAGTCATTGAATTATGAAAGGTTTTATAACTTGAAGCCATGTAGAACATGTTTGCCGTCAAGTTGAAACTTGAAAAATTGAGCTCTTATCAACAACAAAAAAAACTTAAGAATGATTTATGCTGATCAAACTGAAGAGATTCTTACTTCATTCATCATTAAAAATTAATTCAATACTTTTTTCTGGAAGTTTCTTTCATCCTTCGAAACCGGGTCGAATGTTGTAGAAGCATGCAGAAAACGAATGAATGAGTCGACCGCTCTCAGCCACGGCGAATTGAAGGATTCTTCGAAAAAGAAAACTCGAACAGTTGATCAATAATTTTCAAAAAAAAAGAAGAAAATTTCATCATTTATTCAAACACTGAACCCCTTACTACATATTTTGTTTATCCATACGTAAGAAACGTGGCTCAAAAGTCTTGTTCTCTCAATGATGAAGCGAAAACGTCATCGAGCATAACTGCGTAATTCCTTTTTAAGACAGAAGAGTTTCCTGTGTTTTATGTTCTTTGCCTTGCTCATCAGTCGATCCCTCGTCCCTTTCTCCACTTAAATTTCTCTCTTTTCATTTCTTGGATCTCTTAACTGTCACATACTTTAACCGTTAAAAATTTAAAAATTAGTTTTTTTTTAATGTGAAGTTTTTGTACTTTTAAAGTGTCAAAAAGAGTTTAAAAATTATTCAAACTTAAATTTTTTCTTGTTTGTTTATATCAGCAATATAAACAACAAAAGAACATAAACAGTCATAGGCATTATCACTTCTTAGAATCTTTAAAAAAATCAAAAAATGGACAGAAAACATTTGGAGTTTGAACAGCAAAACTCTATATTTCAAGAGCTGTTTTATGAAGTCTCCAACACCGCAAAGAAGAAGCAACAATTTGTATTAAGAAACTTCCAATTCGTTCTGGATGAAACTTTAAATAGTGGAATCTATGTTATATAATTAACGTAAAACTTCTAAACTGGGTAAACCCTATGAAAAACTTTATACGGCATTATCCCTGCACATGTCTTCGGAGCGGAAATATAGATGGGAAAACATTTGTTTTATGGAATCGGATGAAGTTACTTTGACTTTCAACATTCTAATCGAGCCTGGTTTTTGTTAGATTAACGGATATTTCATTCAGAGAGCCCACATCGAAAGATCTGAGTCGAAAGACTCGGTAGATGTGCCCGACGTGGCTGAAGATACTCCATATCGGGTTACTCAAGAGTACCTGAAATCTTCGAGTTAAAAAATTAATAATAAAAACAGGTGTTTCTGATGATAGAAACAGTTGCAAGAACTGTGAATTTTTTCTCGCAAGTTGAGTTTTTTTTTATTACTTAAAGTTTACGAAAAAAGTTTTCACAAAAGAACATTGTCAGAAAAAATAAATAATATCTGACCGGGGCTTCGACTATCCGAATGCTGTCATGCTTGACGTCTCTTCCATCTCCTAAATGACTCCTACTTGTCCTTGTCAACTGAAAAAATGGAACTTTAAAAAAAATGGCTGGGTCGAATTTATGGCTTTGTTTGTCCGCTGGAAAAAACGAAAGTATTTGAAGAGGACATTAGTCTCCGAAAAGGTATGAGTCACACAATTTATGCATAGAGTTATATTATTATGAAGAGTTTTGAAGTGTACAGATAACTCACCGAATCCATGGATCTCGGACGATGAAAAGAGGGATGAGCGACCGCTTGGGAAGATAGCAGCAGTAGAACTAACAAAATGGGCATGATAACTTTCCATGAGGCACAGACTAGCATCGCGAGTAGGTTTGTAGAATCAATGTGTGATTAATCACTCTCCTTTTATAGTTGGAGTAGATGAGCATCCAAACATGCCCCGCCTGTATGTTTTCAACAGGGTTTCCGAAATGGACTCAGAAAGCTAAACCTCACAAACATCAGTCCCTAATTTGGAATCATGTTTTTTTCACACAGCGCATGACAAGGGATAAGCGGAATACTTCAAAAGATTAGAGAATCAGCATTTTCGGAAGTATTCGGAGGCTCAGTTTAATTCTTATTATTATTTTCGGAAGCACCTTCTTCTAAACTCCATCCTTTTCATGAAAAGGTAGAAACTCGAGCAAAACTTGAAGGTAATAGAGATAACAAAATGCGCTCTGGCTTCCGAAACAATATCCTAGTAACAGATTGATATCCTACTGACTTTTCTCAGTTCTATACCTTCAAAATATTTGTGATGCATAGTCATAGTCTAAGTCAGTTCCTGAGTTCCATGCCCTGGGGTCTTAAATCTCTTTTTCTTGAGTAACCTAAATCTTCTGCGTTTCAAAAGTGTTCTCTGCAAAGAAGTAGAGTGGTGAAAATGGAAAAAAAAACAAAACTTTCCTATTTTTCTTTCACGACATGCCATTCGTCATTCAGTTCAATTATGAAGAATCAAGTTTTATAAATAAGGGCTGAAGTAACTAGCTCAGTTCTCTCTCTTCAAGTGAAGGAGTGAAAAAAGGTCACCTCAAGAAACTCTAGCTTATTGAAAAGCTGTGAAAGCACAAAATTCAAAGACGATCAAATTTTCCTTGAATTTATGTTAAGCATCACAAGTCAGTTATGGGAGGAAAGTTAATTTCGATCACTTCTGCTTCTTTTTTAAAAACAAAAAGTTCAACACAATTATGTTCCGGTTACTCGCAAATTGACCTTTTTCAACAAAAAAGTCAAGTTGACCAAGTTGACCAGCTTCAGTAGATCATTTTTCATCTTCTTCTTTTAGATTGAAACGCAAAAGTTCCCTTTTGTAAGATTCCATTCAATTAGTATTAACTCATGTAAAATGTTTTAATAAATAAATTCAATGTAAGTTCCGAGTTGAATTTACGTGTAAAAAGAAGATTAAGCTTAATCTGAAAGAAAATCGGTCTGAATTTATGCACTCTCGTTAATTTCAAAAGTTTTTGTTTACGTTATCAGACAAAAGCGCAAAGTAATTACTGGAAAGAGTGTTTACAGATAAATGTGAAGATATCGCTGAATATATCATTGATAAGGTTGAGCAATTAAAGTGTCAGGCTGCTATTAGTTTATCCGTGTTGATTATAATAATTCAAACCTTCTTCTTTTTTTACAGCGCAAAACGACCTTTCGAAAAGGTTGTTTTGGGCTGTGAACAACATAGAGTAACGAATTTGAAGTTTTCAATCAGCCTGATTTTTACTTCTACATTTTAATTGAGATTACTTCAGATTCTGATGATGTCTTTCTGTGATTGGGTACCAATCAACCTAATTTTGTGACCTTTCATACAGAGAAAAGATGTTTTAGGTTCTCTAATTGCATTTTGAATTCCTTGAATTCTCATGAATTTTTTAAAAATTCCTTGATTTTTCTAATTAACGCAATCTGTCCCTTTGTTGCTGGAAAGAGCTTGAATTGATCTTGAACCGATTATTCTTCTCAATAACGCTTAAAATTCTGTAATGAAAATTTACTGCAATATACAAATGACGCTAATCCTAAAATTATTGATTTTGAAATTATTTCATCTGTCCCTTTCAAACGTGAAAAGACGCCTTAAAAACTTTTACGAAGCTGTTTTACTTGATACGAGAGCAAAGTTCGACGCTTTAGATAGAGAATCTTTCGTGATCTCATAAAGAGACATGTAGTTTCAGAATATTTTTTTACAGGTATTAGATACTCAATTCGCTCCATTTGAATATCGGATAAACTTATTTCCGAGAAAACGAATGGTCTGGCTCTTAGAAAAAGACACGGATTATTTTTATAAGTTTAGGAAAATTGAACCTCATAGCTTGGAAGATTAGGCTGTCAACGTATACTAATCGGGACGCGAAAAACTAGAAAGATATAGTTCCCTATGAAAAACCTAAAATATTGGAAATTTTAGTAATGACCTAATGATAAACCTAATAATATTGAAAATTCTAGTAATGAACTAATGAAAAATTATTCATAAAAAAAACTTGTTTATGGAATACGTTGTACAACTTCTGTTTTTTAAGCTTGCTAAAGTTACGTATTTGAACATTGTGAGTTATGTACTAACACGTCAACATCGAAAAGGTGTC
>OZ057403.1:21450431-21469573 GCA_964056735.1 Allodiplogaster pararmata | reverse complement strand
TCTTCTAATTTTTAGAGCTAAAATCCGAAACGTCTTCAATGTTTTCCATTAGTAGCATCGGTGAGACCATCTCATAAAAGGCCCATCTCCTTTTTTTCTTCTTTTTGATATCAGTGCAGGAGCCAGTGTTTCATTAAATGAAAAAAAGATAATGTAATCTATAAATGAAGACCGTTAGATCTTACATTTTTTGAAAGTTAAAACGCGTTTCTCATTTTTTTAAAGACTTGGAATTCTTAAAGCTCCGCTGACAAGCGATGCAGGCTTTGTAGTGAATGTCATTGAATCACTTCGCTATATGCATCATGACATCGATATGTGTAAGGCAGTTTAACAAATGTATGGTTATTCTTGTGTGCTAGACCGATTCTTCACCTTATGATTCCATTACAACTCATTATTTTTCGAACTTCGGTAACATCTCGATTCGGGGGGTAGAAACACCGTAAGTTAATGCACTTCTTCAGATACGTGGTAGAGGCCGAAAGCCGCCGCTGAAGGGGTAGAGAGCCGAAAGCCGCCCCAGGTCCAGGGTTGTGAGCCTGAACAGACTTGAGCCGCTCTCTCTTCAGTGTTTTGTTCTAGTAGTTTTACCAGTCCACTCCTTTTTAGCCATCTCTCTTCATTCAATTGATTGAATCTCTCTTCAGTGTTTTGTTCTCTTGTTTTTGTTCAGACTCTCTTCAGTGTTTTGTTCTAGTAGTTTTACCAGTCCAGTCCACTCCTTTTTAGCCATCTCTCTTCATTCAATTGATTGAATCTCTCTTCAGTGTTTTGTTCTCTTGTTTTTGTTCAGACTCTCTTCAGTGTTTTGTTCTAGTAGTTTTACCAGTCCAGTCCACTCCTTTTTAGCCATCTCTCTTCATTCAATTGATTGAATCTCTCTTCAGTGTTTTGTTCTCTTGTTTTTGTTCAGACTCTCTTCAGTGTTTTGTTCTAGTAGTTTTACCAGTCCAGTCCACTCCTTTTTAGCCATCTCTCTTCATTCAATTGATTGAATCTCTCTTCAGTGTTTTGTTCTCTAGTTTTTGTTCAGACTCTCTTCAGATTTGATTTATCATTGGAGAACTCACAATGAACTCAAAGGAATGAACAGCGTTTATCGAACCACAAATAACATTAAGAAAAGTAGGGCGAATGCATGGCAAACGACTTCCGGGGTTGTAATGCAGACTTGAAGTGGATACTTGGTATCAGGGATCACACTCAAAATCAGAAGTCATATTTAAATATACACAAAATTGTTAAATCCCAGTTTTGACTATTATGAATAATTTAACTATATTCCGTTTAAAGCAATCGTAAATCACTGTCTTCGAACTATGGCCAAGACTTTATTGATTCGATCGATGGTTGCACACAGTCGATAAGAATCGTTAAACTAAGAAATGAAAATAATGTTTTTGATGCTGATTATAAAATATTTTATTTTGCAAGACAACCTACCGGTTGTTGAAGTAAAATATTTATTATGCTTTCACTGCGAAGGCTATCACAAAGGCTATGCGATCCGCATTGCGCCCCAGTTCTCAATCTTTAAAAGTTGGTAGGGAGAGAGATCCCCATACCGAGAGAGCGAGGAAAGAATCGAGAGTGAGAGAACGAGAACGAGAGAAAGAGGGAGGCAATTTTTTATCTACCTCTCGCGCGCTCTTTCATGTAAGGGGTTTCCTTCGTCTCCAACTCAGTTGCATTTCGTTGAGTGACCAAAACCAGGCTGTTCGGTAAAATATCATTTATCTCATCAACAAAAATATTGCACAAACAACAATATTTGCAACAAAGAAGTGCTGCATAGTGCTACTTCTTATCCTTCCTCTTGTACCCGCCGCCGCGTTTCCCGCGCGGTCTATCCTTCTTGCTCGGCTCGCTTGGCGTCTTATCAACCGCTCTGCAATTTGAACATTGGAAATTGGGTGGGACAAAGAAAAAATCTCTTTTTCGAAAAGATTAGTTCATCATCTAGTTATTTTATGTTTGTGAGGCGGGTTTGTGATAGCCTTCACAGTGAAAGCATAATAAATATTTTACTTCAACAACCGGTAGGTTGTCTTGCAAAATAAAATATTATACTTACACTGCTTCGGCTATCACAAAGGCTTATTCGACATACCCCGATGTGAGAATTGTGTCTTGAAAAGACTCCACATCCTTGTGATAAAATCGTTCGAAGGTCGATCCCCTAGGCGCCCAATGAGCTGCTGCCATGATCGCTTGCCCCGAAAGGCCCCTTCTAGTGCCGGCGGACGTACTAGCTGCTCTTGTAGAGTGAGCCGAGAAGCTGTCCGCTATACCCGCGTGAGATAGCGTAGTTTTAAGCCATCTAGCTACTGTAGAAGGCGTAACTTTCCCATGGGGTTTCTAGCTACTGTAGAAGGCGTAACTTTCCCAAAAGACTGTCTTCGCCGTGGCGAATCTGTGATGTTTGTTTTAAGTAAACCTCCATGGTGTGTATAGGGCAGAGAGTCAGATCGGGAAATCTTTCGAATGTCGCTCTATGTGGTTTGCCCAGTCCCCTATTTTTATTTACAAAGTCTAGGTGGAATATCCACTTTTTTGATCCTTTTTGTAAGTTTTCTAGGGAAAAACGTGCTATCTCTGACACTCTATTAGGAGATGTTAGGGCCAGGAGCATGGTTAGCTTCAGAGTCAAGTCTTCCAGACTGAGCTGCTCGCTAGCTCCTTTTTCGGTAAATAAACTTATAACCTGCGCAACATCCCAGATAGTATCGTATTTGGGCTTTGATGGGCGCATTCTAAAGAATCCTCTAACAGCTCTACTAATCAGAGTATCTTCAACCTTAGTCCCTACAATCTCTAGATAGCTGCTGATTGCTGCTCTATGAGTACATATTGTAGAGTAACCCAGACCATCTTCATGAAGTCTTCCGAGGAAGTTTATGATGGCTTGGGAAGAAGGTTTTCTCCCGTCTATGTGACTATGCTCGCAGAACGACGACCATTTCCTAAGGGCACTCTCATATTGCTTAAGCGTAGAAGGGGCCCAGGAGTTCATTACTGCTTCAACTCCGACGGAGTCCAGTCCTGTGGTCATAAGATTCGATCTAACATTCTCCATGCTGTGAGCTTCAGTGTTTGAGGGGAGATGGGGTGAGCGTTGCCCTTGAGATCTTTCAGAATCGACGCTATCGGCAGTTTCATTCGATCCCGGGCAGACTGTGACAACAGGGGATACCAGTGCTGACTCGGCCAATCTGGCGCGATCAAGATCAGCTTTGCCCCTTCTCGGATCGCCTTCCTGACTGTTCTTCCGACTAGGCGGAACGGTGGAAAAGCGTATGCGTGTAGGTCCGACCATGCTTGCCTGAAGGCGTCGCACGCCTTCGCATTCGGGTCTGGGCGGAAAGAGAAAAACTCCCTACACTTCGTGTTATGTCGAGTGGCAAACAGGTCTACGGAAGGCTCGCCCCATCTTTCCCATAGAATATCAACTACCTGTCTATCCAGGGACCATTCATAATGGTCCGAGAAAGTTCGCGACTCGTAATCTGCTTCTACATTCTCAGAGCCTGGTCTATACGTAGCAGAGAGGTGCACATTACGATTCATAGCCCAGTCCCAGACTTGCTGCGCAACCTTGTTAAGAGCCGTGCTACGTACGCCTCCTCTCTTATTTATAAACCAAACCGCTGTAGTGTTATCTAGCTCTAGCTGGATTGTCGTGTTTTTCATCCCATTTGCAAAACATGAGAGAGCGAACATCGCAGCAGTTAGTTCTAGGACATTAATATGCAGTGAACTCTCTTGGATAGACCATCTGCCTCCAGTGCGACGATTGTTACAAACCGCTCCCCATCCTTCATTCGATGCATCAGATTGGATGACGAGTGAAACAGGGGGGTAGGTTATTCTCTCAGTAAAGAATTTGGAATCTATGTTGGACCACCATAGTAACTCCTCTTTACAATCCTGCGACAGAGTTATGATTCTCGCAAAGGGGTCCTTTGCCTGGGAAATCATCGAGTCGTTAATCAGCCTCTGTGTAGCTCGTGATTTGAATCTACTGTATTCGCAGGCTACAGCTATCGACTGACACAATCCTGTGAAGCTAGCCAGTTGACGTATGGTGCTGTTTTGCGTTTTGAGAAGGCCGAGTGCCATGCATCTTATCTTCGTAATCTTTCTGATTGGGACACGGAAGAGCATGCTGCGTGTATCTATTTCTATGCCTAGAAATTCAACGACCTGGCTCGGAGGAAAACAAGACTTCTCATAATTAACTGTTAGACCTAGAGAAACAAGCAGATCTATGGCACACTTCCTGACGCTGTCGAGATCTTCTGAGGTATCACCGAAGAAAATCAAGTCGTCTATGTAGACTAGCATGCGGATACCGTATTTTCGTAGCTTCTCTGCAACGGGCCGCAACAGGCGTGTGTACACGTATGGAGCAGTTGACAGACCAAACGGGAGAGCCCGAAACTTATAGAGTGTCTCTCTGTGTTGAAAAACGAGAAACTTCTGCGAGTCCTCATGGATGGGAACGGCGAAGTATGCGTCTCTCATGTCTATCTTTATCATGAACTCTCCCCCACTAATCAGGTCTCGGGTGAAGAGAAACTGTTCCATTTTGAAATGAACTTTTTCGACAAAACAATTCAAAGGTTTCAGATTTATGACCGGTCTCTGCCTTCCATCCTTCTTAGGTACCAGAAATATGGAAGACAACCAGACCCTTGAGCCCCACGGAATGGCGGTAATTGCGCCTTTCTCGAGTAAGCTATCTACCTCTCTGTCGATCTCGGGACTACTATCTTGCCTTTTACGAATAGGAATAGATAGAGGTGGGTGTGTGTGTATAAAAGGTATCTTATAACCCTGTACGGTTTCTTTTATCCACGTGTCTCTAGAGAGTGCTTCCCACTTTTCTACTCTAAGGCGGATCCCACCTACCCCGGAAAGTTCTATCTCATCCGAAAGTGTGTCAACAACGCACCTTTTCAAGTGTGGCTTCTCAGGTTTGCGCTGGTGTGTTGACTTGTGTTGACGCAGTGTGTTGAGTGACTTGGAGAAGTCGTCTGGCTGTGCTGCGGTAATGACTTCCTTCTGAAGTCCCTCGCCAAAGATGGGCGGAACTGGCTCTCGACAACGACTCACTGTTGTAGTCGAGGAGATCGGAGCTGTCCTGAATGTCGGCATCGCCTTTCGCGGCTCGACACCCACAGATCTTAGTATGCCCTCTCTCCGGAACGCGGTTAGATCCTGGATGCATACGCTTAGAAGATTCATAGCAGCGGATATGTACCCGGTCGCCGTTTCGGAATTCTCTGAGACGCGGCCAGAGATGCATTCATCGAATGCGAAGGCTAGCCCCGCTAACGCCGTAGTGGTGACCTCTTGTGTCGCCGCCAGTGAGCTTTCGCTGATGTGGCACTTCGCAAACTTTATGACTCCTACGGAGTCGTCCGTCTCTGGAGACATGGCCAGTTTAGACGCTGGAAGAGGCATCTTCTCAATGAATGCCGATCGTTCTTCGCGCTCGAGAAACTTTCCCTTTGCATGAAGCTCGAAGGTACTGAGTGCCCGCTCGGAGATGCGCACTCTCTTCCTCTGAGGCTTCTCCTGCAGTGTTGGTGCAGGGGGAATAATATCCGCTGCGCTCGCGAATTCGAAAACCGTCGGTATTTTGTAGCGAGGCTTCAGTTCCGATGTTCTTTCCATGCTTTTTGCAGCATCTGGTGATCGTCGAGGTGACTTGGAACTGTCTGAAGACGACAAGCGTGCTCGCTCTCGTCGGTTCTTGCGACGCTTTTTGTGGGTCCTCGCGTCTTCCTCGCTTGATTACGAGCCTGATGAGGACGACATGAACGGGCCTGCTCTTCTACCGGCTTCGCCGGCGTCCAGCAGGGCCGTTCCCTCCTCATCCGACAGCATGCTTAAAATAACTAAATATTAGTCATATTTCAGCCTTACAAAAGGGGACAAGAAAATGTCGGAATCGCGGTGATATGCACCTATTTAGTGTCATATAGACAGCACCGCATAATTTATAATAGTTCTAGCACAGTATATGTGCTTAGGTTACTGAGTGTAGTGCCGTACTGCACTCATGCATTATTGGCGTACTGCACTCATGCAAGTTAAGCAGCAAGGAAAAAAATTGCGCCCCACGGGCAGCAAGAGATTCGCGCTTATTGGGAGCAGCAAGTGTTGCGCACAAAGGCTGCAACACTGCGCTATGGCAGCATGTGGCGCGCCCAGAAGGCAGCGGCCACAGCGCTATGGCAGCATGTAGCGCGCCCAAAAGGCAGCAGCCACAGCGCTCAGTCAGCCGAAGAGATGAATGTAGAGAACAGCCGACCCAGGGGGAGCTCAACGAAATGCAACTGAGTTGGAGACGAAGGAAACCCCTTACATGAAAGAGCGCGCGAGAGGTAGATAAAAAATTGCCTCCCTCTTTCTCTCGTTCTCGTTCTCTCACTCTCGATTCTTTCCTCGCTCTCTCGGTATGGGGATCTCTCTCCCTACCAACTTTTAAAGATTGAGAACTGGGGCGCAATGCGGATCGCATAGCCTTTGTGATAGCCGAAGCAGTGTAAGTATAAGCTTAAATTTTAACACTAAAGTTGGGTTTCTGCTTAAAAAATTATGAATAGTCCTATCAAATGTGTTTTAAACTGATAAGTTGGCGAGATACCTTCTGTGGCACGGGAGCCTGTAACAATAGTTTTATTTTTCCTCAAAAATGAAGTTACGTCAATCATCGAAATCCGATTTCGAAATAAGGTTCTCTAACTGAGATTGAAGATCTTGTCTTTTTAATTTTGAAAGACATATGCACATATATGTGAGAAAGGAAGAGGTTTCAAGAAAAAAAACCAACCTTTGGTATTTCACACAGCTCAAAGACAGTTTCACCCGGTTATTATAAAGCTTTCCTTAGCACAAAAGCTTGTTTACACTTCCACCAGGCATCACTGCCTTCATTTTTCACCAATTTTAGGTTTTTTCTAAACTCGCGATTTTATGCTCTTTGCATTCGCTTTGAAAGCTTGCGTGACTGAGGGACCCTTGTTTATTTCACAAAACATCTTCGCATATATTAGTTATGGGTCCCTGGTAGTTAATACGATGCAATCGCTCGAAGTAAGAGAGAGATAGATGGCTGGGTTTGACCTCGTCGGGGTGACTAGCTTTTGTTCGTGCGATATTTTGAACATCTTATCCAGCATTCTTCGTAGTAAATTTATAGTATTCGTAAAAATTCAATTATAAGAAAACCTTTGTTTTCGAAGAAGGGTTTTTAAAAGTAATCGATTACGGTTACAGAGTTTTATGCCCCTGGTAAGCATATCTTCCCAGCCAAACTAACAGGGAATCGGATTCTGAAAGGCGCGATTCTGTACAAGCGTTCCTTCCGCCACACTCCAATGGTGCCGTTTCCGTTGCAAAGGTCCGCATCGCAGGTGCAAAAGACCTCGTATGTCTGTCCGAATAGCTGCCCTGTACAGTCAGTCGTCTCCGCTCCTCTCCAGCAGCCTCTGCGTACCATGAAGCCCTCGCCGTCGTAGAGATCGTCCGCGTCTCTGGTGTTCGTGAAGAAAACAGCCATGCACCTTACTTTTATATGTTCCATGCTAATGCCCCCGCATAACTCTTCTTTATTTTCTAAGCCATAGCACACCTCAAACAATTCATTCATTAGCAAATTATCTATGTAGAAAAAAATTTTTTTTTAAATAAATTAGTTTTACTTTTTTTCAAGAATTAAAATGTGTGAATTTCTAGCGCAAAAACTGATCCTAAAACCGAAAAGACAAATGAGAGCTAATTTCACGCACTGTCGTTTTTTATTCGATAGCCAAACTCGTGAAATGTTTTATCCACAGTAAGATCGTACATGAAGAAATTAAGATCACAAAGATTCTCTGGAAAGTCAAAATTTCCGTGGCCCTCAGTATCCAAGGTAATAAAACCTTAGCAGCAGAAGTTTGGTGTAGAATTCCGAAAGCATTTGCTAAGGCGAGAAGTTTAGCAGAAGAAGCGACATGGCCTGCCTAAACTTAGTTGTTAGGAGTTGGCAATGATTGAAGCGAGCTAGAAATGAAGCACTTAGAAAGGAGAACTCCTCATCACTCTAGTAAAATCCACCGCTCAATAAAAGGAAGTTTTTTGTTTACAAATTTCAGCAGTTTTGTTTACCTATTTAACAGTATTATGCAGTATTTTTATTAGCGAAATTTATGAAACATAACGAAAGCCCGTTTTTTTGAATTGCGTTTACGTCTTGTTCTTACCTAAAAACTAAACAACTTTTTAGAACTTTTGCACATCCCACCTACCAGAGGTTCAATGAGCCAGATGAGTTCAATGGCTCATTATAATTTTCGAGAATTTTTAAGCGAATAAGATTGGTTCTATAGCACCCTTGTATATATGCAAGTGAGTTCAATATCGAGAATTTAAGCGAATAAAATTGGTTCTATGACACCCTATATATGCAAGTGTGCTCTCTTGAAAGTCAGAGGTATGACCCATTGAACCTCTGGTAGGGGGGTGTGCCTAAAGTGCAAAAGTGCCAATTTTTTGTATTCGCTGATTTTTGTAAGAAAAAAATACATCGAGAAAGCTCATGTCATTTACGTTATACCTCTCTCAATAATTGTAATAATTCTAAGTGAGGACAAGACGTTTACGCAATCCAAAAAAATGGAATGTCGTTTCATTATGTTTTCGCAAACAAAAACACTGCATTAAACTTCCATTATTTATTTTAGTCATTTTTCAAGAGAACTATTAATTAAGAACGAGACTCAAACTCCGAGATATGATTGACAAAGTGGACACAATTGAAATGTAAATTTAAAAAAAACTTGATTGTAATAATAAGAAGAAGCGAGCTAGAGGCAAAGGGCATTCGAGGGGAAGTTTCTAATTATTTCAGACTCCGCCGCTCAAAGAACGGTAGGTTTTTCGAAAATTTCAACAGTGCAAGTGACCTATGACTGAGATCGAACAACTTGTTAACTTCATAGATAATCATGGAAAATGGTTTCAATGTGCATCTTGAGGATCGTAGGATTATACTTGAAAATGACTTTCCCTGAACTAAGAAGAGCTTTTCTGGAGGTCAGTACAATTTATACTGCGAGTGTTACCCCTTGAATGATAAAACTAACTGAAACGGTTAGAGTAAAGAGGAGCAAAAGAGCGAACGAGAGACTCCAGTGCGATAAGAAGATCATCCTTTAGCGTTCTCTTCTGAAGAAATGCTGAGACACTCTTTTTTTTAATCTGGTAAAAACGCAATATTATCACATTCGAATTTCTTCTCAGGTTTAAAATAAGTTTTTTTTTGCAAATGAGGTAGAAATTAGTCAAATAACCACTCTCTCAAGCAATAATGAGAAAAAAGCGTGTTGCTGCTGAGTACGATGGACACTGAACTCATACACCAAAAAAAGGCCTCTCAAAATTAGATTTCTGCTTGTAGCTTGAAAATAAAATTAAGAGATATCACGCAGAAGTAAACATTGTATTAAGCTTTTTACTGGTTCTACCCTTATGCTAATGAACGAATTTTTCGAAATAGAAATGAGTTACTCTTCGTAAGATCAGCAAAAAAGTGTGAAGAAGAAAAAACTACTCGTCAGAAGAAAATGAATACGAACCAATTGGCAACGGGTAAAACGCTGTAAATGTATTGACTGGCTTATTACTTCTCAGACGTCTCTTTTCTCTAATTGTCGGGTAATCCCTTCGTTTCCGTCTTGTGACCACTCAGGACTTGGATGTTTTTATCTGCTATGCTTCATTCTCCGACCCTTGTGCCTGACTATATCAGAACCGATTTTGAAGCTCTTAATGCATATCTTTCCGCTATTAATTGGGAAGCTTCTTTCGATCTTTTCCATTCAGTAGATGATCTTTATTCACGTTTCCTTTCCATCCTCAAAGAAGACATCTCTATACATGTTCCTAGTCGTTTTCCTCGCACTTCTAATTTTGTTTTTCCTCCCCATATATGTAGGCTTATCGCCTATCGCAATGCTCTCTTTCGTAACATACGTATTCCTGCTGTTCGTTTACTCTATAACTAAGCAAGTTGTGATCTATTGAAACAAATCAACAAGTGGAATAGAAGTTGCTAGAAGGCCAAATTATCTCGATCACAGAATCTCTATCAGCATATCGCCTCTCTGACAAGACCTAAACCTTCCCCTCCGCTCCAACTCATTGACCATTCTGGTCACATATCAGTAGATTCTAGTAAGAAATGTGAAATTTTAGCATCCGAATTCGCATCTTATTTCACTCATGATAATCACTTACCTCCCCCTATGTATTGCCCTCGCATCTCTCCTAAGATGTGTCCTTCATTGTTTCTCCCTTCCACACTTGAACGTTTTCTTTCTAAACTGAAATATTCTGGCAGCCATGGGGCAGATGATATTCCTCAACTTATATTCAAGAAATGTGCTTCTTCTATTGCTCTTCCTTTGGCTCACATTTATAATATTTGTATGGACACTGATTCGACTCCCACTATCTGGAAACATTTTTTAGTGACAGCCATTCCGAAACAAGGCAAGAATGCATCTATACCCTCTTCATATAGACCTATTGGTATTCTCTCAACTGCTTCTAAAACGATGGAAAGATTAGTTAGATCAACTATTTTTGAGCACTTGAGTCGATACAACATTTTGCCTGTGAATGAACATGGTTTTAGAAATAATGCCTCTGTAGTTAGCAATTTGCTACCTTGTGAAGATAATTGGAGTCGTTCGCTTAGTGAGGGCTCTACTGTCGATGTTATCTATTTAGATTTCTCACGTGCGTTCGACACTGTCAGCATATTCAAACTTCTCTACTCATTACGGCATATCCGATCCCTTACTCTCTTGGCTAGAATCTTTTCTCACTAATCGTACTTTTTCTGTCCGTATGGGAGACAAGATGTCCACTCCCCGTCCAGTCATATCAGGCGTTCCGCAAGGATCGGTTCTTGGTCCCGTTCTCTTTATTCTTTACATATCTGATCTAAATTCCGTTCTTGAACCATTTCCGAACGTATGTTACAAAGCATACGCTGACGATGTTAAGATTTATGATTCGTACAAGAAAGAAAACTTCGTTGAACGCTGTCATGAATTACAATTGGCTTTGAATGCTGTATGTATATGATTGGTGCAATTCTAATGATCTCACTCTTTCTTCATCTAAGAGCACTCATCTGCACATAGGCTCTCGCACTCTCCACCCAGCCTACAAAATCAACGATGTTCCTCTGACCCCTTCCTCAGAAGTGCGGGATCTCGGAATCCAAATCGTACCGTCTCTCCGTCGAAGCCAAGCAGTAACTGACAGGGTCTCCAAAGCAACGGCAGCAATGTATTCTCTGTTTCGAGCAGTCTCTATCGACGATTCCCAGATACTTGTCAAATGTTTTAAAACATATGTCTTACCTCACTTAGAATTTGCATCTAGCTTTTGGAACCCATATTTTGCCAAAGACATGAAATTGATTGAAAGAGTTCTGAAATCCCTTTTACGCATTGTCTTCTATCGTTGTTTTCCCGACTACAATTACCCACATTCTCTCCCATCACACAAAGATAGATTAGCTAGCCTCAATCTTTCACCCCTTTATTTGAGAAGAATTCAAGCTGACATGAAAATGGGTTGGAAAATTTATAATAACCTGTCAATAATCGAAAGAGACCGAATCTTTAAACATGTTAAACCAACGCGTACAAACCCTAGCGGCATTTTTGTAGAAAGTACGAAAAACGCGGCTCGTTTCCATTCTTTCACTCTTAGAGTTCCACGTATGTTCGCTCAATTACCTAGAAAAGTTTTGCTGAATACATCTTTCGCTGCCTTTAAAAGTTTTTTGGAGAAATCATCATTTTTAGAAAGTATGGCTGAGTTATTCAATATTCATATTGTTGATTAAAAGAAAATGTTCTTTCTTTTGAGAACTTAATTCTCCGCTGTTTACATGATGTTCATCATGTCACGCTTTATGAGTTGTTAATTAATTCTCTGGAAACTGTTTTTGCATTGAAAAATGTAGATAAAATATATAATATATACTGCGAGTGTTACGCCTTGAATGATAAAACTAACTGAAACGGTTATGGGAAAGAGGAGCAAAAGAGCGAGCGAGAGACTCCAGTGCGAAAAGAAGATCATCCTTTAGCGTTCTCTTCTGAAGAAATGCTGAGACACTCTTTTTTTTAATCTGGTAAAAACTATTTACCCTTTACTGGTTCTACCCTTATGCTAATGAACGAATTTTTCGGGATAGAAATGAGTTACTCTTCGTAAGATCAGCAAAAAAGTGTGAAGAAGAAAAAAATACTCGTGAGAAGAAAATGAATACGAACCAATTGGCAACGGGTGAAACGCTGTAAATGAAGGCGACAATGAAAATAGCTCACAACCTATGATGCTTTGATGGCATTGGCTAACTCACTTCTATCGTCGATCGACTGGCCATGCATCCTTGCTGTGGGCCAGAATATAGACGAGGGGAAAAATTATTGGTCCACCATTTAAATAGAAGTTCCATCAAATAAAACAGTAACGTCCACCAAATAAAATAGTAACGTTTACCAAATAAAATACTAACGTCCACCAAATAAAATACTAACGTCCACCAAATTTTGTGGGGACGTCCACCAATTTTTTTCTTCTTGTGAATTTCACCACGGCATTTTTTTCTCACCTGACACCAACCTGTATGGTTTTTTCCACCAAATTAAAAGTCCACTATTTATGACATGTACATGGGTTATTCCAAATCTGAGCAAATTTATGATTATCAAGATTTTTGAAAAATTTGTTGTAATTGAGAAAGTTTTTACTAAAAGGATCCTGTAATTCGTATATTATACGAAATTATATTTTTTTATTATTAAGTTCTTCTTTTAAATCGGAGTCATTATGTTTTTTCAAGGCTTTGTTAAATATACGGTTTAGTGGGATGTTATCCATATATTTTCCGTGAAATGTGAGTTTTACGTTGAATTTTTCAAATTCGTCTATATTTGGTTTTTGTTTTTCCCAGAAATAATCAGATATTAAACTGGTTATCATAATTTTTTGTGGGTTGTGAAGGTTTTTAAATTCTTTGGTCAAGGTAAATTTTATAAGGTTATCTTTTTCTTTCACTTCCAGTTTCTTGTATTCCAAATAAAGTCCCAGTTTTCGTTTGGAAAATGCAATCCAAAATTGTGTTAATGTTGCTAGCTTGGTAGCTTGGGCGTGTTCTTCGACGGTTTTTCTGTCTGGCAGATCTTTTCTTTGGTATAGAAAGTGGGATATTGTGATAAGGATGTTTTAAGTTTTCAAGAGAGTTCAAATTATCAGAAATCAGACCATAACTTTGTATTTATTCATTAAGACCATAAGGATAAGCTTATCCAGTAAGATTCTTTGTTACGTAACTCTGCTTTATCAGCAGCATGGTCAAGTACATGGATTTTAATGTCATTTGGTGGTTGACAATGTGTGTGAAAGTGATTACATAGATAGGTTCTCAGAGTATTTTTATTGATATGATATTTGTTGAGAAATACGTTTTTTTAAACTTTGAGTAGTTTCTCCTATATATTGCATATTACATTTAGTGCAAGTTATCATATAAATTACGTTCTTAGTAGTGCAGGTTAGATCATTGGGTTTATTCGTTATGAATCCTTGATTAGTTGTGTTACTTACCACGGTGTTATTAAAGTTCATTGTTCTACATATAACACACCTATTATTGTTGCAAGTATTTCCTTGGATCATGGAAGTGTTTGTTGGTTTGAAAACATGTCTACCTTCAACCGTATTGTGGAATATTGGTATATTAGAAAGGAGGTTATTTTTGTTTTGGGTTTTTTTAAGCAGATGGATACGATGAGGCTGGCTGCTTATCCAGTCTGTCATCGTGCGCTACTCCGTATTAACAGTACGGTCAAACTGTCTTGTAGTGAGACCCATTTCTCACACTCGGGTTAAGCGCAAGATTCCCGAGAGTGTGGTATATCTCACCTGTGAGTAGAATATGAAATAGATTAGAAAACTTCATTCGATTTATACAAAGTAGTTGTAATGTGTTATGATAAGAGATTCCTTCCGTTTTAGAAATGTTAATAATATAAGGGTGAGTTAACTGGAAGGGAGTGAGGTAATTTGAAAAGTGTAAAATTGAAATGTGTAATAGTGAGAATCTTGTAGTCTTTAGATTCTCTGTTCATGTGTTAAGAAGGTAGTGGTAATGAAATACGATGCGTGGGAGCATCTAAAGGTTGAGGTAGGTATGTAATTTTTGTTTGATCAAGGTGATGATATGTTGCTATTTATAGTGTGTTTAAAGAATAAAAATTTATTGCAATGATGTTGAGATTAGAAGGCTAAAAAAGGGAAACAGTTTTTACCTCAGTAAGTTGTTTTTTTGGGATATTGAAGAATCAGGAATTGGAGTGGTTATTTAAGTTATTTCAAAAATTTTTTTGGAGTATACAAGGTATTAGAATAGTGATAGTGGAATATTCGAAAATTTTAAAGTAGATTGTATTTCTTTGGAATATTTATGATAAGGTTTTAATGATTCTGATGTAGAGGATGTTTTAATATCATAGTATATAAATTGATCAAACCACCTTAGGAAAAAAAGCTAGTCACCGGGGGGACTCGAACCCATGCAACCACTCCCGGATAGAGGAGAGATGGTTGCATGGGTTCGAGTCCCCCCGGTGACTAGCTTTTTTCCGTGCGGTGGTTTGATCAATTTGTCTTCTCTACCAGGCGTCACTGCCTTAAAACTGTGTAACTGAGCATTTGAAGATTTATCATAGTATATAGTTAGATGTTTTTTGGAATATTGAAAAAAACAGGATTTGTAGGAGGGTTAAAATTCTTAGGCTACAAAGTACAAAAGGTATTGAAATGATGATATTGGAAAATTGAAAAGGATAAATAGTTTTACAGTAGTTAGATGTTTTGTGAGTTATTGAAGAATCAGGAATTGGAGGGGTTTTTAAGTTGTTAAACTATGAAGTACAGAAGGTATTGGAACAATGATAGTGGGTAGAATATTTGAAATTTAGAAAGGGTTTTAAAGTAGTTGGTTTTAATTGTATTTGGGATATTCTGGTAAGGTTCAATGTTTCTGTTGGTGTTTTAATGACACTGTCACATCTTTTCTTATAATTGGATTTAAATTTGAAGTTGAATCAATTTACAGGAGGTATATAATTATTGTTTGATAAGTTGTTATTTATGGTGTGTTTACAAAATATATTGCAATGTTAAAATTCGAAGATTGAAAAAGAGAATTGGTTTTTATTGTAGTTAGTTATTTTTAGGATTTTGAAGAAACTAGATTTGGAGGATGTGTGAGGTGGATGTCTCTGTGACCGGTTTTCATCGATTGATTTAAAGGGGCGTGTCACATCGAGAGACTTTTTCTCTGACCGCAAAGAATCACTCCAGCTGATCTCTCTCTTTTATCTCTCTTTTTTAAATCTTTCTTTCTCTCTCTTTCTTCATCTCTCTCTCTCTCTTTCTCTCTCTCTCTCTTTCTTTCTTTCTCTCTCTCTCTCTTTTCTGACCCTCTTTTATCTCTCTCTCTCTTTTTATCTCTCTCTCTCTCTTCTCTCCTTTTCTTTCTCTCTCTCTTTCTCTATTTCTCTCAAAATCATACATTATGTCTCTCTTTTTCTCTCTCTCTCTTTCTGTTACTCTTTCTCTCTCTCTCTTTATACTCTGTCAGATATTTTTTCTCTGAATCTCTTGAAAAATATAACCATCCACGATGCTTTTATCTGCGTCTCTCAATATTATAAGTTATTTTCTTTTACGCTCTCTAACGTTTTTCTCTTAGCAGTATTTCTCAGAAAGACACATTTTTTAATACACTCTCTCCGATGTCTATTTTTGAATCTTTTATTAGACAATTTTTATCATGTGTTTCCAATAATCACTGTTTTCATACACGCATAATTTATGGATACGATCTTGGAAGGAATCCATCTCCTACTCTCGCAACTTGCACTCTTTGCGGTAAAGAATACGTCACGTATTCTTCCGCCTTTTTAGAACAAAGAACACAAAGATTAGCAACAACATTTTATCATCTCAAAGACAAAATGAAACAAGCAATAGACGAAAATGAACTAAATAGCTTAGTATTTTATTACGTAGAGAAAAAAAAACAAACCGAGCCCACTGCTCGCTCCCCTTTTTTCTGGAATAAATTGTTTTTAAGGAAATTATCGTACTCTAGGATCTATTGATGTGCAGGTTATCATTTTAACTCGAATATATTCTGTAGTCTGCCGGGGAGCGAGCAGTGGGCTCCGAGATAACGGTGATGACGTCATCAAACAGGCTGAATACATTGTGGCATTCAAACAAATAGAGGGGGTGACACTCGACCCTTGAACAATGCTGCCGCCCGTGTTATCACGTGGTTGCATAATCACACTTTCCCGCTTAAATGGGCGGTACCACTCGAAGTCTACTTTTTTTTTCTAGAAGGGGTCTATATAAACTTTATGTATATATCCACAAGGTCTGTTATTTTCACTCACCGTCAATTCGGTAACTTTGCTGTTTGAACCGTTTTAGAATAGGAGAAAGTTCCGGAACGAGTTCCATACCGTATACATCTACCGAGTCCTTGAAGCCGTGAAAATAAGATAACATAACTGGCTTTGGTTAAGACTTGACGAAAATCGAAAGAGGAGAATAACAATCATTTTTGAAATTCGAACGCTCTGATCCCTCACCAATGATTCATTAATCAACAAAAAGGTTGAACTTCTTAGATGTTGATAGCTAAATATCGAGTTTCTGGCCGATGATTATTGTTATCAGCTTATGCAATCTCCAGACATTCCTTTAGCGAAGCTTGAGATCATGGAACAAAGAGAAAGTAAGAGAAAGAAATAGTGTGTAAAAGAGAGAGAGAGAAAGAAAGAGAGAGAGAGATCTGGAAGATGCGGGAGGAGGTGGGGAGAGTGATTGTTTTGATAACTACATGATAATTGATTGACGTCAACTTACACTTGAAGGTGTGAAAATTGAAGACGACTTTGTTCCCTTTCTCAATGTTGGAGGCGTATTGAATCGGCTTCTCCTTCTCGATACTCTCTTTAGATTCGTTAACCTCGCAACAAAAAGTCATTAGTATTAGTTCTTTAACCATAGGTTTAATATTACCAACCTTCTCGTATCCTTGTCCGTCAGCACGAATCTTCTTTTCGGCTACGGGTCTTCTTGTATTTTCTCCAGATGAGAACCAATCTGTCAGCTGAATTATTGTGTTATTAATTTGACTAACTGTTCCAGATAACTTACGTCAGATCGAGCCTTGGCCATGGACGTTTATCAGAATCCGGAAATGGTTATACTTTATTATTTTGATAACAAACAATCATTTTATACACAACGTTTATTTTAGCAGATGCCATGCACTTATGAGGAGTACCTCGAAATGCTGGAAGAGGATAGAATACAGTACGGAGGCGGGCCCTCAACATCCTCGGATGTTGAGATGCAGAGTTTGGAGTCCTCTACTTTTGAAGAAGATGACTCTGACAAAGAGCAGTTTGAAAAGGTAAATCTTCATATAACGCCAAAAACAGTAAATAATTGTACTAAAGAATGTATATTAAAGAAAAAAATGTGTCCTGAGCTTTTACATTTTATCATTCTGAAAAAATAAACATTTTACCCGGAAGTTTCCATGAGCAGATGCCTTGCCCTTATGAGGACGTCGAGATGATGGAGCAGGACAGAATACATTATATGTAGAGGGGGACCCTCTACATCGTTGGATGTTGAAATGCAGGGTTCGGAGCCCTCATCCTCCGACGAAGATGACTCAGATGAGGATCAGATTGAAAAGGTAAATCTTGAGAAAATCTCAATTGATAATTGTACTAAAGAATGCGTTTTAAAGGACTGTCTCGTCGTGAACGGCGTCCAGCATGATGTGAGGGACTTTTACAACCTCACCGCAGAAGACAACAGCTACTCCAAAAAATTTGGAGTAGTTCAAAAGAACTTGACCTTCAGGCTGAATGAGTTGGCCAATGGCACGACCTCCATTGAGGACCTCTTCGACAAGGTTAATAACATGATTTATTGAGTTATTATTATATCCTTGCATACTCGATATCAACATCAGAAAATGCCTTTTTTTACAGGTAGTCCACGACCTTGTAGAAACATCGAAACCGGCAGGGGGCAATTTGTACGTGTCCGTGGGAGTCACGCAGGACGGAAGCACAAAGAACTTTGGGATGAGGGCCGTCTCTTATCCGAGGTTCAGTGCCTCTACGCCGGGACGAGTACCGGCATCATCGCCCCATTGGTTCTTGGAAACGTTAGTAAACATTCGAATCCTTTTTTTTTGTTTTTTCCCCTAATTGTAGAAATTCAGCTTGAAATGTGTGTTTCCTGGGTGGATATGCCATCAGGATCGGGTGACCCGGCCAGCAACGCGTCTCCTCGAGACGACAACATCACCAACTCGAAACACACTGGCAACAGTGGCCATTCGTGACTCTACAGCCTTAAGAGCCTGTCACAGATGGAGCCGGATTATCCAGTCCAGAATCGAGCGCGACCTCAGGTGGCGGATAGAGGGACGCCTCCCTAAGAAGAATTCGTGCTGGGAGGTAGCGGGAGAAATCCCGCCGCGGACCAAAACTGGGTAGTATAGCTCGTCAAAGGAGGGCGATGCCGGACCGGCCTGGGCATGCCACCGGACAAAACATCAGCCGATACTCCGCTATACTTTTCAATGGCGAGTCGAGGCGCCAGTAAAATAACCTCTTGCCCTTCTCCGGTTAACGAATGGGTCTCGCCAAGAGGATCGCCGACTGCGGTGCGAGTGTAGACGGAGAAACTCTCTCCGGACTCAAAAGGATCCTCACCACCAACCTATCCCAAAAGGACTCCCCTCGACAGGACCTATGGGCAAGACAACAACAACAACAACATCACCAAAGTCATAGGTTGGTGTTGGTGAAATTACAATTTGTTTTCAACTATTAAGTATACATACCATACATACATTTAAAAAAAAGATGTACGAGAACGAAATGCTGACCAATTATGTTGATTAAGGGAACAACTGCCTCCCGAAAGCCATCGCCGTAGGCATTGCCTACTTG
>OZ057403.1:21362931-21445431 GCA_964056735.1 Allodiplogaster pararmata | reverse complement strand
GCATTCGTGATTTTATGCTCTTTGCAAATTTATAGTATTCGTAAAAATTCAATTATAAGAAAACATGTGTTTTAGAAGAAGGGTTTTCAAAAGTAATCGATTACGGTTACAGAGTTTTATGCCCCTGGTAATCATATCTTCCCAGCCAAACTAACAGGGAATCGGATTCTGAAAGGCGCGGTTATGCGCAAGCGTTCCTTCCGCCACACTCCAATGGTGCCGTTCCCGTTACAAAGGTCCGTATCGCAGGAGCAAAAGACCTCGTATGTCTGTCCGAATAGCTCTCCTGTACAGCCAGGCACCTCCGCTGCTCTCCAGCAGCCTCTGCGTACCATGAAGCCCTCGTCGTCGTAGAGATCGTCCGCGTTTGTGATGTCCGTGAAGAAAACAGCCATGCACCGGTGTTTTATAGATTCCATGCTAATGTCATCGCATAACTCTTCTTTATTGTCCAAGCCATAGCACACCTCAAACAATTCATTCATTAGCAAACTGTCTAGAAAAAAATTTTTTTAAATAAATTAGTTTTACTTGTTTTCAAGGTTTAAAATGTGTGAATTTCTAGCGCAAAAACTGATCATAAAACCGAAAAGACAAATAAGAGCTAATTTCACGCACTGTCGTGTTTTATTCGATAGCCAAACTCGTGAAATGTTTTATCCACAGTAAGATCGTACATGAAGCAATTAAGATCACAAAGATTCCCTGGAAAGTCAAAATTTCCGTGGCCCTCAGTATCCAAGGTAATAAAACCTTAGCAGCAGAAGTTTGGTGTAGAATTCCGAAAGAATTTGCTAAGGCGAGAAGGTTAGCAGAAGAAGCGACATGGCCTGCCTAAACTTAGTTGTTAGGAGTTGGCAATGATTGAAGCGAGCTAGAAATGAACCACTTAGAAAGGAGAACTCCTCATCATTCTAGTAAAATCCACCGCTCAATAAAATGAAGTTTTTTGTTTACAAATTTCAGCAGTTTTGTTTACCTATTTAACAGTATTATGTAGTATTTTTATTAGCGAAACTTATGAAACATAACGAAAGCCCGTTTTTTTGAATTGCGTGTACATCTTGTTCTAACCTAAAATTTGTAAAACTTTTGCACATCCTCCCTACCAGAGGTTCAATGAGCCAGATGAGTTCAATGGCTCAATATCAATATCGAGAATTTTTAAGCGAATAAGATTGGTTCTATAGCACCCTATATATGCAAGTGAGTTCAATATCGAGAATTGAAGCGAATAAAATCGGTTATATGACACCCTATATATGCAAGTGTGCTCTCTTAAAAGTCAGACCTATGACCCATTGAACCTCTGGTAGGGGGGGGGTGTGCCTAAAGTGCAAAAGTGCCAATTTTTTGTATTCGCTGATTTTTGTAAGAAAAAATACATCGAGAAAGCTCATGTCATTTACGTTATACCTCTCTCAAAATTTTTTACTAATTCTAGGTGAGGACAAGACGTTTACGCAATCCAAAAAATGGAATGTCGTTTCATTATGTTTTCGCAAACAAAAACACTGCATTAAACCTCCATTATTTATTTTAGTCATTTTTCAAGAGAACTATTAATTAAGAACGAGACTCAAACTCCGAGATATGATTGACAAAGTGGACACAATTGAAATGTAAATTTAAAAAAAACTTGATTGTAATAATAAGAAGAAGCGAGCTAGAGGCAAAGGGCATTCGAGGGGAAGTTTCTAATTATTTCAGACTCCGCCGCTCAAAGAACGGTAGGTTTTTCGAAAATTTCAACAGTGCAAGTGACCTATGACTGAGATCGAACAACTTGTTAACTTCATAGATAATCATGGAAAATGGTTTCAATGTGCATCTTGAGGATCGTAGGATTATAATTGAAAATGACTTTCCCTGAACTAAGAAGAGCTTTTCTGGAGGTCAGTACAATTTATACTGCGAGTGTTACCCCTTGAATGATAAAACTAACTGAAACGGTAAGAGTAAAGAGGAGCAAAAGAGCGAACGAGAGACTCCAGTGCGATAAGAAGATCATCCTTTAGCGTCCTCTTCTGAAGAAATGCTGAGACACTCTTTTTTTTAATCTGGTAAAAACGCAATATTATCACATCCGAATATCTTCTCAGGTTTAAAATACGTTTTTTTTTTACAAATGAGGTAGAAATTAGTCACATAACCACTCTCTCAAGCAATAATGAGAAATAAGCGTGTTGCTGCTAAGTACGATGGACACTGAACTCATACACCAAAAAAAGGCCTCTCAAAATCAGATTTCTGCTTGTAGCTTGAAAATAAAATTAAGAGATATCACGCAGAAGTAAACATTGTATTAAGCTTTTTACTGGTTCTACTCTTATGCTAATGAACGAATTTTTCGAAATAGAAATGAGTTACTCTTCGTAAGATCAGCAAAAAAGTGTGAAGAAGAAAAAAACTACTCGTCAGAAGAAAATGAATACGAACCAATTGGCAACGGGTAAAACGCTGTAAATGAAGGCGACAATGAAAATAGCTCACAACCTATGTTGCTTTAATGGCATTGGCTAACTCACTTTTATCGTCGATCGAATGGCCATGCATCCTTGCTGTGGGCCAGAATATAGACGAAACGTATGAAATTTTCTCATCTACAGTCCATGATGTCATTGAACAATGCGTTCCTCTAACCAAATTGTCCAAATTAACCAAGAAGACACCGGGGAAAATTTCTCAACTCAAACGAAGATGTGAACGTCTATACAAGAGGAGGGAAGTTATTGGAATTTCTCCATTTTCGAGAATGAATCGCACACTTCGGAAAGCGCTCGAAATTCACCGTAGAAACATGGAGAAAACTCTGTTGAAGAGTAAAAATCTGTCAAAACTATATCGTTTCACTAACTCTAACCTCAAAGATGATCCAATAATAGGCCCAATCGTTAATTCCGAAGGTGAGATGATTACTGATGAGTCATCATCGATCGACTTTTTTTTGAGAAGGCAGTTATTTTTGCTCAGCACTTTGAATATCTTTACGATATTAGCACTTATATGAATTTTTCTACTAACATCTCTGTCTCTACTACCGCATGCATTATCGACTTCATACACATGCCCGCTCACACAGTTTACTCATATCTCAAGCGTCTCTCATCCAAGAATAACACATCTCCGGACCACATTCCTAACATCTTTCTCAAGCAAACCGCACTTTCTCTAGCACTACCATTAGCTATATTTTACGATAAATGTCTTCTTCACGGTAGCTGTCCGCAAATATGGCGAACAGCGATTGTCAAGCCTGTCTTCAAAAGAAAAGGAAAACGCACTGAGTCCCAAAATTATAGGCCTATGAGTCTCACTCCCTCGACGTCAAAAGTTATGGAGCGTATGATTTGCCATGAGATTTTGAAATATCTCCAAGAACACAAGCTAATCAGTCCTCATCAGTTTGGTTTCAGGCCACGACACTCATGCGAACTTGCTTTGCTCAGGTCGCTTACTAACTTGCATCAACAAATGGATGATAAAAGTTTTATCAGCTGCGCTCTCATAGATTTTTCACGGGCCTTCGATGCGGTGCCACTAACACTACTAATTCGGAAAATCTCCCTATTTGGAATATCCGGTTGTCTTTGGAATTTTTTGAGAAGTTTTCTTGAAAATCGAGAACAAAGTGTACAAGTAGGGAAAAAGCAATCCTTCTTCTACACGACTCCATCTGGAGTTCCGCAAGGGAGCTGCCTTGGGCCCTTACTGTTTCTTCTGTACATTAACGATTTACCAGGAGTTCTACCTAAAGGATGCGACGTGACAATGTACGCCGATGACGTGAAATTGACCACCACTGACGATGTGAAAATGCAAGGCGGGCTGAATGCTGTAGCTGATTGGGCAACGAGTTGGGGATTAAAAATTTCTACTTCAAAGACAACTGTTATGCGAATGGGTAAACATCACCCTGCAGTGAAGTTTTATCTTGACGGAAATGCCCTTTGTGAGTCTGATCACATTCGAGAATTGGGTATTGAGTATTCTAATAGTCTAGACTACTCTCGACATATCGAACAAATGTGTCGTAAAGCAAGCATGAGATGCGGGTACATTCTGAGAACCTTCAAGTCGAAAGATGTAATAGTTTACAAACAAGTATTCATTACCTACGTTAGGCCCATAATGGAATACTGCTCCGTCATTTGGTCTCCTCACTCGTCGTTTGGTCTCCTCAAAAAAAACACATAGAAATGATTGAACAAGTTAAACGTCAATTCACAAAACAAGTTTGCAGGAGAGCCGGTCTGCAGATGACCTACGAAGAAAGACTGCAGCTCTTGGAACTTCCCAAGCTGCAAGCCCGACGGAAGACTGCAGATTTGATCATGACTTACAAAATATTGAATCGGCTTACGTCAATCGACCCTTGCTCCATGTTTTTGTTTAACAAACACATTTATAATACTAGATCTAACTCGGATGCACTTATCAAACCACTAACTCGATCAGCTTGGCATTCTAACATCTTACCATCTAGAGTAGTTAATTGTTGGAACAGTTTGCCTAATGAGACAAGATCATGTTCTACTCTCAGTTTGTCAACAAATTGTTGAGAGCAATTATGTTGTTTATTATAAAGAGGTCTGAACCTCAGCCCGCGTTTTTAGCCTATTATCTACGCACGTGGCACACTTTAATGATTATTTTGGGCTAAATATAGCTTTTTTTTTCCGGGCACTTCTGGCCTTTGCTGTTTTGTTTTTTTTGCTTCTGTGTTAGTTGTTGCATTTCGTTCTTG
Source organism: Allodiplogaster pararmata (assembly GCA_964056735.1). Lineage (NCBI taxonomy): Eukaryota > Metazoa > Nematoda > Chromadorea > Rhabditida > Diplogasteridae > Allodiplogaster > Allodiplogaster pararmata. Next base: position 21,440,684 of record OZ057403.1, on the reverse strand, counting down.
AGTAACTGAGTTTATTGTCGATGAAGTTCTCTTTTTATCACAATCCTGAGTCAAAACATAGTCACTTCCTGAGAAGAAATTTTCTTCATAAATTGTACCTTGAGCTACAATTCTGAGTTGCAGTTTTTCTCAGAAGTTACAGGACTAGTTTACATGGTGCATCGGCATCTCGGGTGAAAAGGCGTGACAGGCAAGCAAAACCGCAACAGCAGCAGCTCCGGCAAAACGGTCACTTTACTTGAAATTTTTTACTATGTTCAATTTTTTCTTGCGCTTCTCTTTCTGTTCACCCTTCTCCCTTCTTAAGAATGTTGTTCTCTGGTGAAACCCTTCTCCCGCAGCAAGTTTCACTGCAAAGGGACACGGTTAAGAGACACGGTCGAAAGATTCGGGACACGGTACAGAAAATATAGAAGGTGGGAAAATTTGAGTGAGGAATATTTCAAGTCTGTTTTACGACAGTTTGTCGTACGAGACTTCATTCTTCTTCCTTTCCGTATCTCTGACTCTATTCATAGAGTACTTTTACTTGTGTTACCTCTTCGGACTATTGACCACTCTCTGTGAGTTCTACTCAATTCCTCAAAATTCTTTACACCTTTCTCCCAAAGTGAAGTTCAAGGAAAGGGACACGGTTAAAAATTCGAGGTTTGACGTGTGAAAGTACAGAACACGGTCAAGAACGACCAGGCAGCACCGAGTCTGATTTAAGACAACAAAAAATGTCGGTTCGTCCGTAATTCTGACTCTATTCGTAGAGTATCTTTACTTGAATTGCTTCATCGTTCTACCATTCTACATCTGTTCAAGTCACTTTCTCTGATATCTCTATACCTTTCCCCCCGAAGTGAAGTTCACTGAAAAGGGACACGGTTTAGAGACTCGAAAAAATTGGCGGGAAAGTTGAGAACACGATTCAAAACGATTAAGCAGCACCGAGTCTGAGTTCAAATTTTCAATAATTGTAAAAACTCTGGAAATTTTTCTTCCCGAGCCTTCAAATTTTCGCGTAAGACAATGGAAAATCAGTATATGAACGAAAACGATACAGAAGAATCAACTAGGGACAGCAATATATTAAAGCTGCAGAGTCCGATCCTAAAAAGAAGATAGCGGTTTCCTCATTTGTTCAGTGGTAAGAAGCAATTATACTGGCGAAAGAAAGTCTGACAAACACTCAAAAATTGTTGGAAACAGCTTCAGATCTTTCAATCGAGCAACTCGAGGACGGCAAAGCAAATCTTGAAGCGGACATTGAGGGTCTGAACACGGCGGAAGAAGATCTTGAAGGTCATTTCAATCAATTAAAAGACAAAAATCTTCAACTAGAAATTCTTCAGTCTAAAGAAAAATGGATTGATCAACAAAATGAAGGCAAAAATCTCTTTAGAATGAGAAGAGATTTGGGAAAAACCCTTCAAATCATAAGCAATAGAATCTCATCAAAACAAAGCACAAAAAGTTTGGCTCACATCAACATGGGTAAACTACACCAAGAAGGTAGAGAGCTACCGCAAACATAACCGAGAATACAACTCATTGGTGACTCAAGTTCTCAGAGAGAAGATTTCCGTTACAGAGCAGATCATCAGATTTACCAGTCACACTATCAGCTGCCTAAAATAGAAATAAAACTCTCGGAGTTCAATGGAGATCGGACGCAATACCCATCATTCGTTGAACACTTCGGCTTACTAGTCGATCGAAGGCAGGATAATTCCAATTTGGAAAAACTTCTACATCTGAAGGGATGTGTTAAGGGAGAAGCGGCGGAAACAATTAAGAACCTGCCGATTCAAGGTGAGTACTATGAGGCAGCCAAGAACATGCTCGACTCTGCCTATAACAGGCAACAATCTGACCTCCCTATACTATTAGAGAAGCTGGAACACTTCCCAATGTCGGGAAAGACTGTGCGGCATCAGACGAAAACCCTGAATGAATTGAGATGCCTTATCATCAAACTCCAGCAACATACGAAAGTGGATGAGAATGTCGCATTCATCAGGACCATTGTCAGTAAGTTCCCCAGAGTCACCAGGGAACACGTCGCTGCGTGGGAGAAAAAAAGCAGAGGAACGCAAACGTAACTACGGTACCAATGATTCTCGAAGTCATCAAAGATTTTTTATCGGAAGAAGAATTCAAGTCATGCGCGTATCCAGCAGCCGTATCGGTGAAACAGGCGAAGCAAAACATCAACATCACGATTCACGAAAGTAATCATCCGGTAAAACGCCTAACAAACACAGAGAACGCAGCCATCACTTGGAAAAACGACTTGAAAGCTTCAGCCGACGTAGAAAAAATGTGTATTTTGCGGAAATCTTAAGAACTCGACAATGTGCTTCACACAAGACTGGAAAAGAAAGAACGCAACTAGCAATTCAACAAGGAAGATGTCTGAGGTGTCTTCAGAAAGGTCATTCAGCTACAGATTGCAAGTCGTCCTGCAGCATATGTCGCAAGCCACATCACATTTCTCTCTGTTTCGCATTAAATTCGAAAGCAATGACAAACCGTCGAAACACCGTCAACGCGATCACAAAATCAGAGTCAGTATAAGAACCAGAAGACATTTCGGAAGAAGAAGCATCAGAACATATTAACGAAGAAACAAACACGTTGGATCAGGAAGAATCAGTAAATTCAGCCACCAACGGAATGGCTCGCCTTCTAACTGGGAAAACCAACGTCTATGTGAGTTCGCTGAAGAAAACTGAGATAAGGTTCCTGATCGACACTGGAGCATCGGTATCCGTCGTTTCAGAACAATTCGCTAAAGCTCATGGATTGAAAGTTTTGTGTCAGAAAAGATGCCAAATGACGGGTCTCGGAGGAAAAAATGAAGGGCCGAAGATGTACAACGAGTACGAAGTGAAACTCGAGTGCATCAACAGAAAAACAATAACGGCCAGAGCACTGGGTCACAAAAACCCCATAACAGGCAGACTGAAAACTGAGACAATACCTTTCGAAGACCTCGACTTCATCAACAAAAAAAAGGTTGACACTGAAAGGCTTTATAACGTGAAGCCATGTATAACATGTTTGCCGTCAAGTTGAAATATGAAAAAATTGGTTAACAAGAAAGTGACATGCGTCCCCAAAGGGGAAGCTAGTTCCTTCATTCCAACCATCTACGCTAACTGTGACCTGGTGCGTCTTTTTTTTGCTCTGTGGCAATGGATTAGTTTCAATTTAAGTTATCTAGTAAATTTAATATGTTCTCAAACAAAGTACAATCTACCTGTTCTCTTTCTCACTTCTAGAGTGAATTGCTCTATAATTAGTCTTAGTCATTGAGTTATGAAAGGCTTTATGACGTGAAGCCATGTAGAACATGTTTGCCGTCAAGTTGAAACTTGAAAAAAAATTGGTTAACAAGAAAGTGACATGCGTCCCCAAAGGGGAAGCTAGTTCCTTCATTTCAACCATCTACGCTAACTGTGACCTGGTGCGTCTTTTTTTGCTCTGTGGCAATGAATTAGTTTCAATTTAAGTTATCTAGTAAATTTAATATGTTCTCAAACTAAGTGCAATCTACTTGTTCTCTTTCTCACTCTAGAGAGAATTGCTCTATAATCAGTCTTATTCATTGAGTTATGAAAGGCTTTATAACTTGAAGCCATGTAGAACATGTTTGCCGTCAAGTTGAAACTTGAAAAAATTGAGCTCTCATCAACAAAAAAAAACTTAAGAATGATTTCTACTGATGAAACTGAAAAGATTCTTACTTAGTTATTCTGTTTTCATTTATCATTAAAAAATTAATGCAATACTTTTTTCTGGGAGTTTCTTTCATCCTTCGAAACCGGGTCGAATGTTGTAGAAGCATGCAGAAAACGAATGAATGAATTGACCGCTCATCACAATGGCAACGAAACAGGATTCATAATTATCGCTCGTTTTGCGACAATCACATTGTGAAGCAGTCAAAAAATTTCAGGCACTTTTTGCGTTTATCCATTTATCCACCCCCCCCCCCTCCTGGTTAAACGCAAAAAGTGTCATGTTTCAGTTGGTGCATGAGAACAATTCCCAGCAGCTGTTTCAGCTGAGAAAGAAAATGAGTTCCAATCGCCATTCTCACCTGCGGCTCTGCGAGATTTCCCTCTTAATTCTTCTCTGTGATCACGCTTCTGTGAGTTCATTGCGAATTGTTTGGAGCATACATAAGTCTCCTGCACTTGACACAAATTTGAAAACTAACCCGTAATTGAAGCGAAGTCCGCAATAATGAAAAGCGAGATGTATTGAACCTCCAGAGTTTTCTAACCTTTTTCAATTAACGTAGGTTAAAGTTTCAATTTTAACTTTACGAAACCGGTTGAGGCTGAGTTATGGCTAATGGAACGTTCTATTTAGAAAAATGAAGATTATTTTCTTTTAAATTTAGCTCTGAAATTTTTGATACATTCATTTCGAGTGAGGAAGATGGTCGGTAGGTCGATCACTCTAGAAATTTATTTTGCCAGTTGGTAGTTTACCTATGAATAGCATCCAATCACCACTGGCGGTAGGTGAAAACTGGTTTTCACGGAAACTCAAATACTAATCAGGGGCCGTATGCTCGTACCATTTTTGGTAGTGTGTTAGGAAGAAAATAGTGTTAAGTGTTCTAGGATAACACTGTTTTCTTCATCACTTTCCACCAAAAAGAACCATTTGCTTACAGCAAAATCTGACCGGTTCTTGTTCGAAATCTGTTCAACGGGGAATCATGTGGACCCCAGAACTTAATGAACGAGTCGAGTCGAGAAGGAATGAAAACGAGTTCCTTTTGATCCAAACGACATAAAATTGTACCCAGTGCAAAAACATTCTACCCAATGGGAGAATGCAGCAAATTCCCTTGAGCGGTTATAGGAGTCTAATTATGAAATTCATAAATCCTTTATAACAAAACCGATTTCAGGCGACCTCCGCTCTCTCAAATGCTATCCCTTTAGTGTGTGTCCTCATAACTCCCGTTTTCTCCGTTGTTAGTGTTTTTCATGACAAAATTTTTTTTGTATATGGTTTTTATCTTATACTTCATCTTGAAGTCAAAAATTTTTTCGACTCCGTGACAACAATCATTTTTGAGCTTCTCGCCCATTAAGTATTTATCTTCCTTTCCAAATCTACTTTCCAAACCGATTTAGCATGCCTCTGTGCTCAATCAATCTCTTGCTCGCATCCATTTTGTTCTGTGATTTCCGTCGGTGCTGCATTTTTTGTGTTAAAAGAATGACATTCATGCTACGCTCGACAAACGCGTACCATTCAGAACTGCTACGATATATGGGGGTCGGTTAATCAATGTGAGCCGGGGCTGGCGTGCATGATGAGCTTCATGACGGACGTCTCCGATGCGCACGAGTTGTACGAGAAGCACCCTCCGGTAGCGCGTCGTGGCTGCTGGATTGGCAATGACCCAATCGCGTGCCAGGGGACTCTGCTCGGTCGACACTACGAGTACTTCTGCGTCTGCAATCTGGACTACTGTAATGGAAACAGTAGTCTCGACGTGCGGAGTCATGAGCATTATCGGAATCTGGAGCCTTACCGTCGCATCTTGCCGGTTAGTAATAAGGAGAAGGAGATGGGGCAAAAGAGTGAGGGATGGGAGGTGGACTGAAAACAAAAAAAGTGTTTTATCTCATTGTATTTGCTTAAAAAACCTCGTTAAAATTATTTGTTTTGATCAAATGAAAAAAAACTTGAAACCCATTCACGTTCATGGTAACAATATGTAACAAAACGACAAACAATTTTTCCAAACTATTTAAGAGGTGCCTAAAAAAAGCGCATAGTGCAAAAAATGATGATGAGGAAAATACTTTTGAGAACAGAATTTTCATTTACTGTGAAGATTCCTTGAAGCCGTAGAAGGACCTGGAACAAAAAGACTGAAAAAAAGTTTGTTTCAGGATCCGCAGACGATTCGGGTAATCTCCGATGTTTTCTCAAAATTTCTTGAATTTTGTTATTTGCAAAAACTTCAGAGAGCGGGTCTACATGAGCAAATTTATTTTTCAATCGCTCTTACAAGAGCTGGGGGCGGGAAGAACAGCACAAGAGGTTGAGAAAGAGAGAGAAAGAGAGGGAGGGAGAGAGATAAAGTGAAAGAGAGACAAAAAGAGATAGAGCGAGAACAAGAGAGTCAAAGATATTAAAAGGAAATCTACCGAGTTTTCAGTGCTAAACTCCCATGCAGTTCGCGATGGGCACTCTTGCTTGTGGGCGCTCCTTGGGATTGCCTTAGTGAACCTTTTACTCTGAAGAAGTGCATTAACTTACGGTGTTTCTACCCCCTGAGTCGAGATGTTATCGAAGTTCGAAAAATAATGAGTTGTAATGGAATCATAAGGTGAAGAATCGGTCTAGCACACAAGAATAACCATACATTTGTTAAACTGCCTTACACATATCGATGTCATGATGCATATAGCGGAGTGATTCAATGAAATTCACTACAAAGCCTGCATCGCTTGTCAGCGGAGCTTTAAAAATTCCAAGTCTTTAAAAAAAAGAGAAACGCGTTTTAACTTTCAAAAAATTTAAGATCTAATTGTCTTTATTTATAGATTACATTATCTTTTTTCATTTAATGAAACACTGGCTCCTGCACTGATATCAAAAAGAAGAAAAAAAGGAGATGGGCCTTTTATGAGATGGTCTCACCGATGCTATTAATAGAAAACATTGAAGACGTTTCGGATTTTAGCTCTAAAAATTAGAAGAAATAAAATAGTCAATCGCTGCATGGACTTCTGTTTTTGTCGAACAGTTCACCATGTCTTGAGCAGAAGATGATTAAAAATCGAGATTCCAAGTTCAGTAATGATATTGGAATTCTTAGTTAACTACTACATTAGAAGAAGGAGAGTGTCTTGAAGTCATTCGAAGGTGATGTTGGTAGAAGCTTGTATATCGGCTTACCAATGATCCAGGTGAAGGGAAGATTTATGGAGTAAGAACGGGTTTCTATGGTTCACGTCTTAAGTAAGGAACAGGTTCGGGCTGGGAGTATAAACATTTTAGATGTCATGGATAAGTACAAACGTCTAATATCTATAACAAATTACGAAAAAGTGAAGTCGGCTGAATGAGGCTTCACGCGGCTATACAATACATATATGGTAGCTAGTAGAGCATCGCCAGAATGTGATCACATAAACGATCAAGAACATAAAGACCTGTTCTGTCCGAAGGCTGTTTAAAATCAATTAAAGAGCAAAATCTCTATTCTGTTAAGAAATTGAACAATTGCGTTTTTTTGGCCTTTTACAAATCGCACTCAGTGGCGCAGTGGCGCAGAGGCTCACTAAAACACGGCCTCAACTTAAAAACGGCCTAGCTCAATTAATTAGTATTATTTTTTCTTTCTCTTTTTTTCAGTTTTCTCTTTCTTTTTTCTTAATCATTAAAACTCCCCTCCCCCCTCCCCCTTAGGGCCCTACTCCCCCCTTTGCTTAGGTAGGGCCCTCTTCCTCCCCCCTTCCCCCTTTAGGGCCCCTCCCTTCCCTGCTTAGGTAAACCCCCCTCACCCTCCCCCCTTTCCTTTCCCCAAAATTTCCAGAGTTGAGGCCGTGTTTTAGTGAGCCTCTGCGCCACTGCGCCACTGAGTGCGATTTGCTAAAGGCCTTTTTTTCACTGAAAACCAATTCGTTGAAAATTTTTGTAAATAGAGTAAGGTCAGGCGAGCCAATAAGAAGCACAGCGGAGAGACTTAGTCACGGTGTGAGAGTCGCGATGACCATAACGATGCAGCGTAGCTGGGAAGCGAATATTAACCGTTCCAAATCTTTCTTGGTGAAGTTTTTGTGTGGGTTTGTGAGTGAACGGGTATGCGCTTGATAGAAGAGTAACGCGTATAAAGGTTACTTTAATCGCTCGATTAACAGATGTATAACTGGAATTGGCTTGTGAAGGAGCGCTTCTTATACATATGTAAGTATAACATGAATATTGAATTGAATATACGATTTTCAGCCGCGTCTTTAATCTATACGAGATCAGATCATCGCAGAGATGATCTCGTTGATTCAAAAAAAGATCACATTATCGGTATGCTCATCTGTTTGCCAACAACAGAAATCTTCTGAACTGTCTTGCACGGAAGTGCCTTTGATTTAAACCTAAAAACGCGTAAGATTTTCAGCGCGTGGTGTTTTTTGTAGTGTACAAACGCACGAGTTTGTTTATTAATTTTTTTATTACATTTTTTTTATTATAAGTTATTTGAACCTTGATTGCTTTGAAGATTGAAAAAGTGGAGAGTTGTGAAGAGAAAAAAATGAAGAAAATGAAAAGTGAAGAGAAAAAGAAAAAAAGTGAAAAAAAGAAAAAACAACAAAATTCGCTAATAAACTCAGCAAGTGTCAATTTATCTAATGTATATGCGCAGAATAATATCACTCAATAATAATTTTTTTTTCAAATAACTAATTATAAAAAATTGTAATTAAAAAGTTAATAAACAAACTCGTGCGTTTGTTTTTCATGATATTAAGTTTTTATTATTAGATTACGAAAAGGCAATAAATACGGTAGGTTCTTTTGAGCACTATTCGGAGAAGGATGCGATCATCAAAGGCAGGGGGAAAAGGATGCGATCATCGAAGGCAGGGGGGAGAAGTTTGGAAAGGTAGACAGGATATGAAATCCTTTCTTCTCCTACTTCGACATACTATTTCACTTTTTCTCTTCATGTCATCGCATAGTTCCCGGATCAATCCATTCTGCCACGCGAGAGGTTTGAGAGCGATAATCGCGTCTCGACTTTTTTAAAGTTATAATAACACTGATACGATTCATTGAAGGATAGAGGGATGTAGAAAATAAATCATGCGATCTCTAATCTCACCCTTGAATAGATTAAAGGCGCGGCAGGTCTATAGCGTTTATCGTTTTAAAATATAAGACGGTGCTGGGATTTTAGTTCGGCAATTCGTGTTGTTTCGGTGTCTGTGGCGAGTTTTGAAACATGGCGGTAAAAAAAACTCGTTTATCCGTAAATTGCACAGAGGATTTGAAAAAGAAACACGTGTCATATTTAATATAAGATTTTTGCTTTAGCAAGATAAATAAGAAACAAAAGCACTGAGTGTCAAAGACATAAGAGTTGGCGAATTTAGAACGGTTCGAATATCGTCACCGGTTGATGATCATTACAAGGCAAGTTTAGAACGGTTCGAATATCGTCACTGGTTGATGATCATTACAAAGCAAACTTAGAACGGTTCGAATATCGTCACCGGTTGATGATCATTACAAGGCATATTTAGAACGGTTCGAATATCGTCACCGGTTGATTATCATTACAAGGCAAATTTAGAACGGTTCGAGTATCGTCACCGGTTGATGATCATTACAAGGCAAATTTAGAACTGTTCGAATATCGTCACCGGTTGATTATCATTACAAGGCAAATTGAGAACGGTTCGAGTATCGTCACCGGTTGATGATCATTACAAGGCAAATTTAGAACGGTTCGAATATCGTCACCGGTTGATAATCATTACAAGGCAAATTTAGAACGGTTCGAATTTCGTCATCGGTTGATGATCAGTACAAGGCTATTCAGCAGAATAAGAGCAGACTTATATAACATGAACAAAACGAGCAACCTATACAGACCGGGTTTGCACGAACGCTATACAATTTTTTGTTCTGTGTCGCGAAAAGAGAATAGTATAGCATTCGTGCAAACCCGGTCTGTATAGGTTGATCGTTCTGTTCGTACTATATAAATCTGCTGAATAGCCGGGAGAGTGCGAAATTGTGAGAGTGTGGGGAGAGTGTGAGATTTAGAAAGCGAGCATCGTAACATGACGAAATTCGAACCATTCGAATTTCGCCATGTGATGAGTATTTCAGCATGACGAAATCCGAACCATTCAAAATCCGTCAAGTGATGAGCAATAATACATGACGAAATTCGAACAGTTCGAAATTCGTCAAGTGCTGAGCATCGTAACGTGACGAAATTCGAACCATTCGAATTTCGCCATGTGATGAGTATTGTAGCCATGACGAAATCCGAACCATTCGAATCCGTCAAGTGATGAGCAACAATACATGACGAAATTCGAACAGTTCGAGTTCCGTCAGGCAAGATTCGCTATCTGCTTACTCTTGTGTTTCATATTTGATTGTTTATTGTGCCAAAAGTGATGAAATAAATTAAAATTTTGATTCCACGATTTCACAAAGAAATTGCCAGAAATTCCGATGATTTTACGATAAACTTGCCACAGACACCGAAACAACACGAATTGCCGAACTAAATTCCCAGCACCGTCTTATATCACAATAGCGTTTCAGAGTGTCCACAATCGAACCAGCATCTGGATGAGGAACGAAAATGTGTGATGTATATGCAAACGTATGTATTAAGAACAAGTATTGCTTATAAAAATAAATTTCGTAAGAAAATTGTATAAGCAAAAGATTTTCCGTAATAATTTGAGAATTATCTGTTATAAATAGCTTGATTGTTGTTCAATTGTACAGAATGACCTCATGGTTTATTCACTGCGGTTATCGTATGCACGAATAAAACGTTACATACACGCTCATGGTTGCGGGGAAAGGTTGAATACCTCAGGCGAGTGTATTCAAATTGGTGTTTGAATACGCGCCTTAGGGAGTGTACTGTAGGTGCGTGGCGTATGCGTAGCATACGGGGAGTTAAAAGAGGGAAGTAACTCATTCTACGTTTATCGTTCGTTAAAGCAAGATGCTTTAAGTGGTAGTATGAGTCCCGCCCACCCACCCAAATCAAGATGAAGGAGGAGAACGGCTAGAGTATTGAGAGATGGCTGACACTGAGGTTGAATGAAGTACCTTAAGAAGTCGCGCCAGGAGCAATCGCAGAGAGCAGCAGACTCCGATGTCTTGAGTAGTTTATGGCTTACAAAAAATGTACGAAGAAGCGTTGGAATGTGGGATCGGAGTTACAATGGCTGCATGATATGACTTACAATTATATCCATTCGCGGCTGAAGTTAAGCAAGAATACAAGGCTTATAGTCGATTCAACATTCGGACGGAACTAATTACTGGAATAGAAAGTTGAGATACCAAATCGATCTACTAGGACTGTTCGCAACAACGCCACAGTTGCACATTCCAGTCCTATATCCAAGTGTTTTCCAAATTAATAATCTGTCGGTCAGCCATGGGAGCGATAACTCTGAACCAGGTTTCCTATGACATATGGACATATAGCTCATCTTAGTTAGGAAAGGCTTGCCCTCGTTTCCATTGTTTAAGTATATATAGGCAACCCAATATCGACGGATCATTTACGAAAAGAGTGCTACCAAGCTTGTGAAGGAGCTGGCCGGACGAGCTCACCATACTTCAGCTCAGAAGAAGAAGGCGTCCTAGAGCATTTAAAGGAGCATCATTGAAGTAAGCAAAACGTAGATAAAGGAGGATTTCTCAATAAGGAATCGCACCGTATGTCAAGAATGTATTAAAGGACACCATGAGGTGTGTTGTCATTATGAATAGAGGCAATGTTTGTTTTAACTACTTTCCCAGATATGTAGCAATAAGACTATATGAACGAAGCTGACTGTTGAACTATCAGATGCTAATGCGGAAAAGTGAACAATAAATGTGCCTTGTATGTTATGTGTGTTTCAATTATTTAATGTCACCAAGAAGTGAATGTTATTGTGTTTCAACTGTACAGTACGAGTTGTTTTTAACCTCATGGTTTATTCACTGCGACATAATATGCACGAATAAAACGTTACACACACACGCTCATGGTTTATTCACTGCGGTCAAGTGTTTGTACATCCCGAAGGTGGGTGTGAGGACGACGGATGGAGTTTACGACAGTAGGAGTCAATATAACAGAGGTTATATATGTATAAGACGACGGATGAGTTTACGACAGAAGCAGTCAATAAAAAGCCGGGTTTTATCAGACGACCTCTCCTATTTGACAAGTTGCCTATACTTTGACTGCGTAGACTCTCGCACCTGAATAACAGCTAAGGCTATGGATCTTTTAATCTCTTACTTAATTTATTTTCATCGTTACTCCTGGTCCGGCACGGTGACCTAGCCGCGTCGTTGATCCCCCTTCTCGCGTTCCGCTCTTGCTACTTCCCGGTTTCTTTCTCTCTCTCCTCCGGGTCTGCCCACGCTCACCCTCCGGTTTACGTCCTACGACCAAGGGGCTAATACGTGGTAGAGGCCGAAAGCCGCCCCAGGTCCAGGGTTGTGAGCCTGAACAGACTTGAGCCGCTCTCTCTTCAGTGTTTTGTTCTAGTAGTTTTACCAGTCCACTCCTTTTTAGCCATCTCTCTTCATTCAATTGATTGAATCTCTCTTCAGTGTTTTGTTCTCTTGTTTTTGTTCAGACTCTCTTCAGTGTTTTTGTTCTAGTATTTTTACCAGTCCAGTCCACTCCTTTTTAGCCATCTCTCTTCATTCAAATTGATTGAATCTATCTTCAGTGTTTTGTTCTCTTGTTTTTGTTCAGAATCTCTTTAGTGTTTTGTTCTAGTAGTTTTACCAGTCCAGTCCACTCCTTTTTAGCCTTCTCTCTTCATTCAATTGATTGAATCTCTCTTCAGTGTTTTGTTCTCTAGTTTTTGTTCAGACTCTCTTCAGTGTTTTGTTCTAGTAGTTTTACCAGTCCACTCCTTTTTAGCCATCTCTCTTCATTCAATTAATTGAATAAATATTATTCTGTGAACCGCGTGGCAGGCAATCTACTCCAAGGCTTCAAGGCCGCAAGTATCTTACTCCATTGACAGCACTGGGCATAGAGGCGAGACCGTGCTCATAGGCTGTCGGTACATCAATAATAGCTCGATCCAGAATAAAAATTTATATGTACTCTTTTGATTTATCATTGGAGAACTCACAATGAAATATGGGTCCCTGGTAGTTAATACGATGCAATCGCTCAGAGTAAGAGAGAGATAGATGGCTGGGTTTGACCTCGTCGGGGTGACTAGCTTTTGTTCGTGCGATATTTTGAACATCTTATCCAGCATTCTTCGTAGTAAATTTATAGTATTCGTGAAAATTCAATTATAAGAAAACCTTTGTTTTCGAAGAAGGGTTTTTAAAAGTAATCGATTACGGTTACAGAGTTTTATGCCCCTGGTAAGCATATCTTCCTAGCCAAACTAACAGGGAATCGGCTTCTGAAAGGCGCGATTCTGTACAAGCGTTCCTTCCGCCACACTCCAATGGTGCCGTTTCCGTTGCAAAGGTCCGCATCGCAGGTGCAAAAGACCTCGTATGTCTGTCCGAATAGCTGCCCTGTACAGTCAGTCGTCTCCGCTCCTCTCCAGCAGCCTCTGCGTACCATGAAGCCCTCGCCGTCGTAGAGATCGTCCGCGTCTCTGGTGTTCGTGAAGAAAACAGCCATGCACCGTACTTTTATATGTTCCATGCTAATGCCCCCGCATAACTCTTCTTTATTTTCTAAGCCATAGCACACCTCAAACAATTCATTCATTAGCAAATTGTCTATGTAGAAAAAAAAATTTTTTTTTAATAAATTAGTTTTACTTCTTTTCAAGGTTTAAAATGTGTGAATTTCTAGCGCAAAAACTGATCCTAAAACCGAAAAGACAAATGAGAGCTAATTTCACGCACTGTCGTTTTTTATTCGATAGCCAAACTCGTGAAATGTTTTATCCACAGTAAGATCGTACATGAAGAAATTAAGATCACAAAGATTCTCTGGAAAGTCAAAATTTCCGTGGCCCTCAGTATCCAAGGTATTAAAACCTTAGCAGCAGAAGTTTGGTGTAGAATTCCGAAAGCATTTGCTAAGGCGAGAAGTTTAGCAGAAGAAGCGACATGGCCTGCCTAAACTTAGTTGTTAGGAGTTGGCAATGATTGAAGCGAGCTAGAAATGAAGCACTTAGAAAGGAGAACTCCTCATCACTCTAGTAAAATCCACCGCTCAATAAAAGGAAGTTTTTTGTTTACAAATTTCAGCAGTTTTGTTTACCTATTTAACAGTATTATGCAGTATTTTTATTAGCGAAATTTATGAAACATAACGACAGCCCGTTTTTTTGAATTGCGTTTACGTCTTGTTCTTACCTAAAAACTGTACAACTTTTTAGAACTTTTGCACATCCCACCTACCAGAGGTTCAATGAGCCAGATGAGTTCAATGGCTCATTATAATTTTCGAGAATTTTTAAGCGAATAAGATTGGTTCTATAGCACCCTTGTATATATGCAAGTGAGTTCAATATCGAGAATTTAAGCGAATAAAATTGGTTCTATGACACCCTATATATGCAAGTGTGCTCTCTTGAAAGTCAGAAGTATGACCCATTGAACCTCTGGTAGGGGGGTGTGCCTAAAGTGCAAAAGTGCCAATTTTTTGTATTCGCTGATTTTTGTAAGAAAAAAATACATCGAGAAAGCTCATGTCATTTACGTTATACCTCTCTCAAAAATTTTACTAATTCTAGGTGAGGACAAGACGTTTACGCAATCCAAAAAATGGAATGTCGTTTCATTATGTTTTCGCAAACAAAAACACTGCATTAAACCTCCATTATTTATTTTATTCATTTTTAAAGAGAACTATTAATTAATAACGAGACTCAAACTCCGAGATATGATTGACAAAGTGGACACAATTGAAATGTAAATTTTAATAAAAACTGTATTATAATAATAAGAAGAAGCGAGCTAGAGGCAAAGGGCATTCGAGGGGAAGTTTATAATTATTTCAGACTCCGCCGCTCAAAGAACGGTAGGTTTTTCGAAAATTTCAACAGTGCAAGTGACCTATGACTGAGATCGAACAACTTGTTAACTTCATAGATAATCATGGAAAATGGTTTCAATGTGCATCTTGAGGATCATAGGATTATACTTGAAAAGGACTTTCCCTGAACTAAGAAGAGCTTTTCTGGAGGTCAGTACAATTTATACTGCGAGTGTTACCCCTTGAATGATAAAACTAACTGAAACGGTAAGAGTAAAGAGGAGCAAAAGAGCGAACGAGAGACTCCAGTGCGATAAGAAGATCATCCTTTAGCGTTCTCTTCTGAAGAAATGCTGAGACACTCTTTTTTTAATCTGGTAAAAACGCAATATTATCACATTCGAATTTCTTCTCAGGTTTAAAATAAGTTTTTTTTTTTGCAAATGAGGTAGAAATTAGTCAAATAACCACTCTCTCAAGCAATAATGAGAAAAAAGCGTGTTGCTGCTGAGTACGATGGACACTGAACTCATACACCAAAAAAAGGCCTCTCAAAATTAGATTTCTGCTTGTAGCTTGAAAATAATATTAAGAGATATCACGCAGAAGTAAACATTGTATTAAGCTTTTTACTGGTTCAACCCTTATGCTAATGAACGAATTTTTCGAAATAGAAATGAGTTACTCTTCGTAAAATCAGCAAAAAAGTGTGAAGAAGAAAAAACTACTCGTCAGAAGAAAATGAATACGAACCAATTGGCAACGGGTAAAACGCTGTAAATGTATTGACTGGCTTATTACTTCTCAGACGTCTCTTTTCTCTAATTGTCGGGTAATCCCTTCGTTTCCGTCTTGTGACCACTCAGGACTTGATTGTTCAATTAATTCATCTGCTATGCTTCATTCTCCGAACCTTGTGCCTGACTATAGCAGAACCAATTTTGAAGCTCTTAATGCATATCTTTCCGCTATTAATTCGGAAGCTTCTTTCGATCTTTTCCATTCAGTAGATGATCTTTATTCACGTTTCCTTTCCATCCTCAAAGAAGACATCTCTATACATGTTCCTAGTCGTTTTCCTCGCACTTCTAATTTTGTTTTTCCTCCCCATATATGTAGGCTTATCGCCTATCGCGATGCTCTCTTTCGTAACATACGTATTCCTGCTGTTCGTTTACTCTATAACTAAGCAAGTTGTGATCTATTGAAACAAATCAACAAGTGGAATAGAAGTTGCCAGAAGGCCAAATTATCTCGATCACAGAATCTCTATTAGCATATCGCCTCTCTGACAAGACCTAAACCTTCCCCTCCGCTCCAACTCATTGACCATTCTGGTCACATATCAGTAGATTCTAGTAAGAAATGTGAAATTTTAGCATCCGAATTCGCATCTTATTTCACTCATGATAAGAGCGAACGAGAGACTCCAGTGCGATAAGAAGATCATCCTTTAGCGTTCTCTTCTGAAGAAATGCTGAGACACTCTTTTTTTTAATCTGGTAAAAACGCAATATTATCACATTCGAATTTCTTCTCAGGTTTAAAATAAGTTTTTTTTTGCAAATGAGGTAGAAATTAGTCAAATAACCACTCTCTCAAGCAATAATGAGAAAAAATCGTGTTGCTGCTGAGTACGATGGACACTGAACTCATACACCAAAAAAAGGCCTCTCAAAATCAGATTTCTGCTTGTAGCTTGAAAATAAAATTAAGAGATATCACGCAGAAGTAAACATTGTATTAAGCTTTTTACTGGTTCTACCCTTATGCTAATGAACGAATTTTTCGGGATAGAAATGAGTTACTCTTCGTAAGATCAGCAAAAAAGTGTGAAGAAGAAAAAAATACTCGTGAGAAGAAAATGAATACGAACCAATTGGCAACGGGTGAAACGCTGTAAATGAAGGCGACAATGAAAATAGCTCACAACCTATGATGCTTTGATGGCATTGGCTAACTCACTTCTATCGTCGATCGACTGGCCATGCATCCTTGCTGTGGGCCAGAATATAGACGAGGGGAAAAATTATTGGTCCACCATTTAATTAGAAGTTCCATCAAATAAAACAGTAACGTCCACCAAATAAAATAGTAACGTTTACCAAATAAAATACTAACGTCCACCAAATAAAATACTAACGTCCACCAAATTTTGTGGGGACGTCCACCAATTTTTTTCTTCTTATGAATTTCACCACGGCATTTTTTTCTCACCTGACACCAACCTGTATGGTTTTTTCCACCAAATTAAAAGTCCACTATTTATGACATGTACATGGGTTATTCCAAATCTGAGCAAATTTATGATTATCAAGATTTTTGAGAAATTTGTTGTAATTGAGAAAGTTTTTACTAAAAGGATCCTGTAATTTTTTATATTATACGAAATTATAATTTTTTATTATTAAGTTTTTCTTTTAAATCGGAGTCATTATGTTTTTTCAAGGCTTTGTTAAATATACGGTTTAGTGGGATGTTATCCATATATTTTCCGTGAAATGTGAGTTTTACGTTGAATTTGTCAAATTCGTCTATATTTGGTTTTTGTTTTTCCCAGAAATAATCACATATTAAACTGGTTATCATAATTTTTTGTGGGTTGTGAAGGTTATTAAATTCTTTGGTCAAGGTAAATTTAATAAGGTTATATTTTTATTTCACTTTCAGTTTCTTGTATTCCAAATAAAGTTCTCTCCCAGTTTTTGTTTGGAAAATACAATCCAAAATTGTGTTAATGTTTCTTGGTTGGTAGCTTGGGCGGGTTCTTCGACGGTTTTTATGTCTGGCAGGTCTTTTCTTTGGTATAGAAAGTGGGATATTGTGATAAGGATGTTTTAATTTTTCAAGAGAGTTCAAATTATCAGAAATCAGACCATAACTTTGTATTTGGTCATTAAGACCATAAGGATAAGCTGTCATGAGTAATCTTATCCAGTAAGATTCTTTGTTACGTAACTCTGCTTTATCAGCGGCATGGTCAAGTACATCGATTTTAATGTCATTTGGTGGTTGACAATGTGTGTGAAAGTGATTACATAGATAGGTTCTCAGAGTATTTTTATTAATATGATATTTGTGTTGAGAAATAAGTTTTTTTAACTTTGAGTAGTTTCTCCTATACAGGGTGGTCCATAAATAGTGTTACAAATCAAATTGGAATTGTTATACCTTCTTTCAAAACAGAGAAAATCATCTCAAATTAACATATTTTATCAAGAACATAAATGTCAACATTCACGCAAAAGTTCAGCTCAAACGATCTCCTTTTGCCCGAACTACAGCTCGAAGTCTCTTTGGG
The DNA here is from genome assembly GCA_964056735.1 of Allodiplogaster pararmata. Classification (NCBI taxonomy): domain Eukaryota; kingdom Metazoa; phylum Nematoda; class Chromadorea; order Rhabditida; family Diplogasteridae; genus Allodiplogaster; species Allodiplogaster pararmata. The sequence goes on along the minus strand of OZ057403.1, from coordinate 21,422,682 downwards.
AACGCCTCCACCACTGTACGAAGGTATTCGACTCCGATGTTGTCCCATTCTGCCTGAAGGGCATTCTTCAGGGAATCAATATTTGGGTGGGAGCGAGAGTTTACCTTGGACTCCAAGTAGGCCCAAACGGAATAATCGAGCGGGTTCAGGTCGGGTGATGAGGCCGGCCATTCTGCTGTTGTGATGAAGCCGGGAAAATTTTCCTTGCACCACGTTTGAACCTTTTTAGCTTTGTGGGCTGGTGCTGAGTCTTGTTGAAAAGTCCATGTCCTCTGATTGAAATGCGATTGAGACCATGGATGGAGCACGTCTTGCAGAACATGTTTCAGATAGTATTCCGTGTCGATCTTGACGCCTTTCTCGACGAAAACAAGCGGTGTTTTTCCTGTTGCGCAGATCCCCGCCCAGACCATGACTTGAGTTGGATGTGCACTGCGTTGGACCGTTCTACCCTTGCTATCGGCTTGCTCTGCGTCCTTCGCAAGCACTCTGACGTTTTGGGAGTTGTGGACTTCTTCCACGGTGAACAGCTTTTCGTCAGAGAACACCATATTGAAATGTTCGCCTTGTTGCGTACGACGAAGAAGGTCGCGACATCTTTTGACTCTTTCCGACTTGTTGCGAGCCGACAGAAAAGCGGCCTTCCGTGTACGATACGACCTGAGTCCCAGCTCCTCCGTGACTATTCGTCTCAATGAAGATCGGCTCATCGGGAGCTGCTGCGCCATCTGTCTGATGCTTCGTCGTGCATTTCGGTTGATCCGACTCCGAACGGTTTCGATGAGTTGTGTCGTGCGAGCAGTGCGAGGACGACCTTGCCTTGGACGGTCCAAAGATGTGCCAAGCTCCTCGAATCGTTTGATCGCTCGATACACTGTCATGCGAGGCAGGCGAAGCGTTTCAACAATGCGAGCAGGGGCGTGGCCAAGAGTGTGTAGGCGAATGATCGCAGTTCGCAAGCGATTCGACGCTGTCATTACCCTAAACATCGATGGATTCAATCGAAACTCACTTGACACGTATAAAAAATTACGGGGAATCGGAAAAAACAAGAAAAGTGACCGCTAGTGCGGTCACTTCCTCAGGAAATGTTCTCAAACATTTGTAACACTATTTATGACCCACCCTGTATATTGCATATCACATTTAGTGCAAGTTATCATATAAATTACGTTCTTAGTAGTGCAGGTTAGATCATTGGGTTTATTCGTTTTGAATCCTTGATTAGTTGTGTTACTTACCACGGTGTTATTAAAGTTCATTATTTTACATATAACACACCTATTATTGTTGCAAGTATTTCCTTGGATCATGGAAGTGTTTGTTGGTTTGAAAACATGTCTACCTTCACCCGTATTGTGGAATATTGGTATATTAGAAAGGAGGTTATTTTTGTTTTGGGTTTTTTTAAGCAGATGATACGATGAGGCTGGCTGCTTATCCATTCTGTCATCGTGCGCTACTCCGTATTAACAGTACGGTCAAACTGTCTTGTAGTGAGACCCATTTCTCACACTCGGGTTAAGCGCAAGATTCCCGAGAGTGTGGTATATCTCACCTGTGAGTAAAATATGAAATAGATTAGAAAACTTCATTCGATTTATCCAAAGTAGTTGTAATGTGTTATGATAAGAGATTCCTTCCGTTTTAGAAATGTTAATAATATAAGGGTGAGTTAACTGGAAGGGAGTGAGGTAATTTGAAAAGTGTAAAATTGAAATGTGTAATAGTGAGAATCTTGTAGTCTTTAGATTCTCTGTTTATGTGTTAAGAAGGTAGTGGTAATGAAATACGATGCGTGGGAGCATCTAAAGGTTGAGGTAGGTATATAATTTTTGTTTGATCAAGGTGATGATATGTTGCTATTTATAGTGTGTTTAAAGAATAAAAATTTATTGCAATGATGTTGAGATTAGAAGGCTAAAAAAGGGAAACAGTTTTTACCTCAGTAAGTTGTTTTTTGGGATATTGAAGAATCAGGAATTGGAGTGGTTATTTAAGTTATTTCAAAAAATTTTTTGGAGTATACAAGGTATTAGAATAGTGATAGTGGAATATTCGAAAATTTTAAAGTAGATTGTATTTCTTTGGAATATTTATGATAAGGTTTTAATGATTCTGATGTAGATGATGTTTTAATATCATAGTATATAGTTAGATGTTTTTTGGAATATTGAAGAAAAAAAACAGGATTTGTAGGAGGGTTAATATTCTTAGGCTACAAAGTACAAAAGGTATTGAAATGATGATATTGGGAAATTGAAAACGATAAATAGTTTTACAGTAGTTAGATGTTTTGTGAGTTATTGAAGAATCAGGAATTGGAGGGGTTTTTAAGTTATTAAACTCTGAAGTACTGGGAACAATGATAGTGGGTAGAATATTTGAAAATTAGAAAGGGTTTTAAAGTAGTTGGTTTTAATTGTATTTGGGATATTCTGGTAAGGTTCAATGTTTCTGTTGGTGTTTTAATGACACTGTCACATCTTTTCCTATAATTAGATTTAGATTTGAAGTTGAATCAATTTACAGGAGGTATATAATTATTGTTTGATAAGTTGTTATTTATGGTGTGTTTACAAAATATATTGTTGCAATGTTAAAATTCGAAGATTGAAAAAGAGAATCGGTTTTTATTGTAGTTAGTTATTTTTAGGATTTTGAAGAAACTAGATTTGGAGGATGTGTGAGGTGGATGTCTCTGTGACCGGTTTTCATCGATTGATTTAAAGGGGCGTGTCACATCGAGAGACTTTTTCTCTGACCGCAAAGAATCACTCCAGCTGATCTCTCTCTTTTATCTCTCTTTTTTAAATCTTTCTTTCTCTCTCTCTTTCTTCATCTCTCTCTCTTTCTCTCTCTCTTTCTTTCTTTCTCTCTCTCTCTTTTCTGACCCTCTTTTATCTCTCTCTCTCTTTTTATCTCTCTCTCTCTCTCTTTCTCTCTCTCTCTTCTCTCCTTTTCTTTCTCTCTTTCTTTCTCTATTTCTCTCACAATCATACATTATGTCTCTCTTTTTCTCTCTCTCTTTCTCTTACTCTTTCTCTCTCTCTCTCTCTCTCTCTCTCTCTCTCTCTCTCTCTCTCTCTCTCTCTCTCTCTCTCTCTCTCTCTCTCTCTCTTTATACTCTGTCAGATATTTTTTCTCTGAATCTCTTAAAAAATATAACCATCCACGATGCTTTTATCTGCGTCTCTCAATATTACAAGTTTTTTTCTTTTACGCTCTCTAACGTTTTTCTCTTAGCAGTCTTTCTCAGAAAGACACATTTTTTATACACTCTCTCCGATGTCTATTTTTGAATCTTTTATTAGACAATTTTTATCATGTGTTTCCAATAATCACTGTTTTCATACACGCATAATCTATGGATACGATCTTGGAAGGAATCCATCTCCTACTCTCGCAACTTGCACTCTTTGCGGTAAAGAATACGTCACGTATTCTTCCGCCTTTTTAGAACAAAGAACACAAAGATTAGCAACAACATTTAATCATCTCAAAGACAAAATGAAACAAGCAATAGACGAAAATGAACTAAATAGCTCAGTATTTTATTACGTAGAGAAAAAAAAAGCAAACCGAGCCCACTGCTCGCTCCCCTTTTTTCTGGAAGAATTTGTTTTTAAGGAAATTATCGTACTCTAGGATCTATTGATGTGCAGGTTATCATTTTAACTCGAATATATTCTGTAGTCTGCCGGGGAGCGAGCAGTGGGCTCCGAGATTTTGGTGATGACGTCATCAAGCAGGCTGAATACATTGTGGCATTCAAACAAATAGAGGGGGTGACACTCGACCCTTGAACAACGCTGCCGCCCGTGTTATCAAGTGGTTGCATAATCAAACTTTCCCGCTTAAATGGGCGGTACCACTCGAAGTCTACTTTTTTTCTAGAAGGGGTCTATATAAACTTTAATATATACAAGGTCTGTTACTTTCGCTCACCGTCAATTCGGAAACTTTGCTGTTTGAACCGTTTTAGAATAGGAGAAAGTTCCGGAACGAGTTCCATACCGTATACATCTACCGAGTCCTTGAAGCCGTGAAAATAAGATAACATAACTGGCTTTGGTTAAGACTTGACGAAAATCGAAAGAGGAGAATAACAATCATTTTTGAAATTCGAACGCTCTGATCCCTCACCAATGATTCATTAATCAACAAAAAGGTTGAACTTCTTAGATGTTGATAGCTAAATATCGAGTTTCTGGCCGATGATTATTGTTATCAGCTTATGCAATCTCCAGACATTCCTTTAGCGAAGCTTGAGATCATGGAACAAAGAGAAAGTAAGAGAAAGAAAAAGTGTGTAAAAGAGAGAGAGAGAAAGAAAGAGAGAGAGAGATCTGGAAGATGCGGGAGGAGGTGGGGAGAGTGATTGTTTTGATAACTACATGATAATTGATTGACGTCAACTTACACTTGAAGGTGTGAAAATTGAAGACGACTTTGTTCCCTTTCTCAATGTTGGAGGCGTATTGAATCGGCTTCTCCTTCTCGATACTCTCTTTAGATTCGTTAACCTCGCAACAAAAAGTCATTAGTATTAGTTCTTTAACCATAGGTTTAATATTACCAACCTTCTCGTATCCTTGTCCGTCAGCACGAATCTTCTTTTCGGCTACGGGTCTTCTTGTATTTTCTCCAGATGAGAACCAATCTGTCAGCTGAATTATTGTGTTATTAATTTGACTAACTGTTCCAGATAACTTACGTCAGATCGAGCCTTGGCCATGGACGTTTATCAGAATCCGGAAATGGTTATACTTTATTATTTTGATAACAAACAATCATTTTATACACAACGTTTATTTTAGCAGATGCCATGCACTTATGAGGAGTACCTCGATATGCTGGAAGAGGATAGAATACAGTATGGAGGCGGGCCCTCAACATCCTCGGATGTTGAGATGCAGAGTTTGGAGTCCTCTACTTTTGAAGAAGATGACTCTGACAAAGAGCAGTTTGAAAAGGTAAATCTTCATATAACGTCAAAAACAGTAAATAATTGTACTAAAGAATGTATATTAAAGAAAAAAATGTGTCCTGAGCTTTTACATTTTATCATTCTGAAAAAATAAACATTTTACCCGAAAGTTTCCATGAGCAGATGCCTTGCCCTTATGAGGACGTCGAGATGATGGAGCAGGACAGAATACATTATAGAGGGGGACCCTCTACATCGTTGGATGTTGAAATGCAGGGTTCGGAGCCCTCATCCTCCGACGAAGATGACTCAGATGAGGATCAGATTGAAAAGGTAAATCTTGAGAAAATCTCAATTGATAATTGTACTAAAGAATGCGTTTTAAAGGACTGTCTCGTCGTGAACGGCGTCCAGCATGATGTGAGGGACTTTTACAACCTCACCGCAGAAGACAACAGCTACTCCAAAAAATTCGGAGTAGTTCAAAAGAACTTGACCTTCAGGCTGAATGAGTTGGCCAATGGCACGACCTCCATTGAGGACCTCTTCGACAAGGTTAATAACATGATTTATTGAGTTATTATTATATCCTTGCATACTCGATATCAACATCAGAAAATGCCTTTTTTTTACAGGTAGTCCACGACCTTGTAGAAACATCGAAACCGGCAGGGGGCAATTTGTACGTGTCCGTGGGAGTCACGCAGGACGGAAGCACAAAGAACTTTGGGATGAGGGCCGTCTCTTATCCGAGGTTCAGTGCCTCTACGCTTCGGCGCGAGATGACAATTGCCGGGACGAGTACCGGCATCATCGCCCCGCCCCATTGGTTCTTGGAAACGTTAGTAAACATTCGAATCCTTTTTTTTTGTTTTTTTCCCCTAAATGTAGAAATTCAGCTTGAAATGCGTGTTTCCTGGGGTGATATGCCATCAGGATCGGGTGACCCGGCCAGCAACGCGTCTCCTCGAGACGACAACATCACCAAAGTCATAGGTTGGTGTTTGTGAAATTACAATTTGTTTTCAACTATTAAGTATACATACCATACATACATTTAAAAAAAGATGTACGAGAACGAAATGCTGACCAATTATGTTGATTAAGGGAACAACTGCCTCCCGAAAGCCATCGCCGTAGGCATTGCCTACTTGAATCGAGAAAGAGACTCCCTCAAATGGAGAGCTATTTCTCGGTTCATGAAGCCTCAGCAGAAGGCTGCGCTGGAACTGCTTAACCGATTGGGGCTACCCCAAAAGGAATCAGATGCAGGAGAGACTCACCGACTACCAGCTCATAGTATTTGATGGAGCCAAGCATCCATTATTCCGAGGCATTTTCGCTGAAGATGGAAAGGTCATTGGACTGCGTGCGACTCAAGACCAGCCACTACGACCACATCAAGAAAATCCCTACATTCTTTGGTTAGTTGACAGTTTATTGTTTTAATAACAAAGAACCAGAAGAGAAAAAAATCTTTGATTAGCTGACAGTCACAACGTTTTAATAATCAAGACCCAAAAAAGAAAATTTCTTTGATTAGTTGACAGTTTAATTTTTTAATTACAAAGATTCAGAAGAGAAAAACCACAACTCTTTGCAGACAGCGAGTACTATTGCGGGAATTTTGCCCTCGATGCAAGACGGATATGCCTAAAGACCATCCAACATGTTTCGTTGCACCAGCGAGTCCCATCTCCTCAAGATTTCGACTCAAGACTATCGCCTTCGATATTGAGGTAGTACATATATTTTTTTAAACTAGCTCTCTCTAACTAGCTCTCTCAAAACTAGCTCTCAATGAGTCATTTGTTCAGTCGACAGTCGTGAGTGAGAATGGCAAAAACGTTCACAAGCCGAACGTCATCATTGCCATCCGCTCGTGCAGTGCCTGCCAGCACAGCACGCCAGAGTCTCACGATTCTCAAGAATCGTGCCATCAATGCGGAGGGCGTCGTGTCCATGTATGGCATGGTTTGGATGGATGCAACAGGGACCTTGTCAGCGAGTTCGTAAAGTGGCTGAACCTGAAGGAAAACCGTAACGCAACGGTTCTCGCGCATAACCTAAAGGGGTAAGCCAACTTTCTTACTCTCTTGACAATCATATATTTCTTTCGTTTTCTCTCTTTCTTCAATCATGTATTGCTTGAGGTATGACGGCCAATTTCTGCTGAGAACCATGATGTCGAGCGACGATGTCCCGAGTAAGATGATACTCTCGGGACTAAAGCTCATGCATATGGTCAACAGAAGCGTGCGGTTTGTGGACACGCTAAACTTCCTGCAGATGCCACTCGCATCGTTCCCCAAGGCATTTGGAATACCGGAGCTAAAGAAAGGTTTGTTGTATTCTCTTTCAAGTACAGTTGATGTAAAATATTTTCAATTCAATTTATTTCCCTCGTTTCTTTTAAAATACTTTCAATTTAAGCTACTTCCCCCATCTCTTAAACTGCCCGCAAAACTACAACTACATTGGAGCCGTTCCTGACTCCACCTTCTACAATCCCACTCAAATGAAGGAGGAAGGTAAAAAACCGTTTTTGGAGTGGCACGCGGCTCAAAGTGAAGTAGAATTCCACTTTCGGCAGGAAATTGTGGCCTACTGCTACTCTGATGTAGCATTGCTCAGCAGAGGAGCAACGGCCTTCGACACGGAGTGCTTCCGTATATCGGGCACTCACGTTTTCCATGAGAGTGTCACAGCTGCAAGTGCAGCTATGCTCATCTTCCGGAGAAATTTTATGAAAAAGGAGAATCTGGCGATTGAAGCACCGATACTTCCATGCAAGAGACAGAGCATCCTAGCCCTCAAGTTTCTGGCGTAAGTTACTCTAATAAATTTCATTCTCTTTGTGCTTTGTTCAACTGTAAACTATTACAGATACCTTCGTGAGACGAAGGGACAAAGGATTCAGGACGCAACGCACGGCGGGGAACACAGAGTCCCTGGAACAATATACCACGTGGACGGCTACACTCCCAGAGAGGGCAAGAGGCCGGTAGCTATCGAGGTTAGCTGATAATGTTGAAACATTTGGGTTTTTTAAAACAATATTTTGTAGGTACATGGATGCTACTACCACGCATGCACCTGCTCATACCAGGATGACGCCGTCATACTGGGCCGTACAGCTGTCGAAATAAGACGTGACGACAAGTTGAGGCTCAGCGTACTCGAGCCAAACTACAAGGTGAAGGTCTATCGGGAGTGCGAAATCAACAACATGCTGCGTCAAGATGAGGAGATGAGGACCATGTTCTTGAAGCATCGAATTCTAGTAAGTTTTATTTTTGTTTTCTCCTTAAACGACTTGCCTACAAATTTATAATTGAGGAGCCTCTTGATATCAACGATGCGTTCTTTGGCGGATGAACCGAGACGTTCAAACTACACGCAAAATGTCAAGAAGGATGGAGCATCCGCTATCAAGATGTTTGTAGGTTACTGATTATCTCTTTGTCATGGTCTTTTTTATGTTCAACAATCTGCTTTCAGCCTGTACCCATTCACGAACAAGTACAAGCCATATCCTATCGGCGTTGGAGTCTACGTTTCTGGAGAGGATATCCCGTGCCCAATCAATGATGCACAAGATTTGGGCGTAAATGGTTTTCTCAAGTGCAGAGTATGTTTTCTTTTTGAATTCGTAACGTCTTTCTGTTACTTATTTACAATCCTATTGTTCAGGTATTGGCACCACCCAAACTGCATCTACCGGTTCTATGTATGAGAGTGGGAGGAAAGTGCATCTACGCACTATGTCAACAATGTGCTCTGGAAAAGTCCCCAGAGAGTTCTTGTGCGCATACAGATGAGGAGAGAGCTTTCGAGGGAACATGGGCCACGGAGGAGATCAAGCTCGCCTTGAGAACTGGCTATACAGTTCTGAACGCCTATGAGGTAGTCACTTTTCATATATATACATATATCACAGTAATTCATTACTACAATTCAGGGAAGACATTATGCGGACTGGAGCCAATACGAGATGAATCCTGAAAGCGGGCATGTACGTCACGGTATTCTCTCCAAGTACATGAACACATTTGTGAAGCTCAAAACGGTTAGTGATTTTAATTATTGTTTAGTAGTGTGTTGTTGATTCTCATATGATCTTTTAAAAAATGAAGCTGTTTGAAGGAAGCAAGCGGATAGCCCAGAGACGTTGGCGATGACGCCATGAAGCAGGCCGAGTACATTGAGGCCTTCAAGTGAAGAGAAGGAGTGACGCTCGACCCTGCAAAGATGGTGCCAAACAGCGCAGCAAGACAAGTCGCAAAGCTGATGCTCAACTCCTTGGTAAGATTCTTTCTGTGTAGAAGATAATTACAAACAATTTATTCTGAATTTTCAGTGGGGAAAACTCGGAGAACGCTCGGGAAGGAAACAACAGGAAATGATTTTCTCCCCCGAAAGACTGCACAGTCTTCTGATCGAGGCCGAGACCGAGGTTGGGGAAATTATTGTCCTCACCGATGAGAAGCTTCGGGTCTCCTTCAAGAAGAAGACTGGCCACTCCGAGCCGATAAGCACAACTTCCCTGGCGTCGGAAGTGCTCACGACGGCTTACGCGCGAGTGACACTATACAATATCATCTCGCCAGTGCAAAGTTCCAGACTGCTGTATTGTGGTTCGTTTAAATCTGTTCGTTATTCTTTGCTTTATGTTCCGATTCTTTTTGTTTCAACCCTTTTTTTAAGACACGGACTCGGTCATCTACCTTCACAAAGACAGTGAAGTGGATCCCCTGGAGGAGCTGAAGGGGAACTTTCTCGGGGACCTGACGGACGAAATTCCTGGAAAAGGAACAGAGTTCGTGTCGCAGGGGCCGAAAGCCTACTCATACAAATATGTCACGCATGACGGCATGGTGAGAGTTTTACATTCATTGGTTCACTAGGATTTCAAATTGGAGAAACATGTCTTGATTTCTTGCAGGAAAAGAGCGTGGTAAAGTGCAAAGGCTTCCCTCTCACGTCCGAAGCGTCGCAGAAGATTCATTTCGAGCAGATGCGCCAGTTTGTACAGTTTGTAAGGGAAATGAAGAAAGTTGAAAAACCTCTCCCTGTCACCGTTACCTACGACAGAATAGTCACTGAGAGAAGTCACGCGGTGACATCTCTTCTTCAAAAGAAGAAGTTGAACGCTGTGTTTGACAAAAGGGTTATCGTCCAGGGGACGTACAACACAATCCCATATGGATATAAGGAATGATGTAGATTTATCTAAATGAACTGTTGAAATTAGATTTTTTTTATTACTCGCTTTGTTTTTTTTCTTCTAATTAATAAAATACTGAGTTATTTAGTTCATTTTCGTCTAATGTTTGTTTCGTTTAGTCTTTGAGATGATAAAATGTTATTGCTAATTTTTTTTTGTTCTACGAAGGAATACATTACGTATTCTGATTTGTTATTACTCGGTTTGCTTCTTTTTTTCTCTACGTAAAAATTTACTAAGCTATTTAGTTCATTTTCGTCTATTTCTTGTTTCATTTTGTCTTTGAGATGATAAAATGTTGTTGCTAATCTTTGTGTTCTTTGTTCTACAAAGGCGGAAGAATACGTGACGTATTCTTTACCGCAAAGAGTGCAAGTTGCCAGAGTAGGAGATGGATTCCTTCCAAGATCGTATCCATAGATTATGCGTGTATGAAAACAGTGATTATTGGAAACACATGATAAAAATTGTCTAATAAAAGATTCAAAAATACACATCGGAGAGAGTGTATAAAAAATGTGTCTTTCTGAAAAAGACTGCACTGTAAGAGAAAAACGTTAGAGAGCGTAAAAGAAAATAACTTGTAATATTGAGAGACGCAGATAAAAGCATCGTGGATGGTTATATTTTTCAAGAGATTCAGAGAAAAAATATCTGACAGAGTATAAAGAGAGAGAGAGAGAGAAAGAGTAAGAGAAAGAGAGAGAGAGAAAAAGAGAGAAATAATGTATGATTGTGAGAGAAATAGAGAAAGAGAGAGAGAAAGAAAAGGAGAGAAGAGAGAGAGAGATAAAAAGAGAGAGAGAGATAAAAGAGGGTGAGAAAAGAGAGAGAGAGAGAAAGAAAGAAAGAGAGAGAGAGAAAGAGAGAGATGAAGAAAGAGAGAGAGAAAGAGAGATTAAAAAAAAGAGAGATAAAAGAGAGAGATCAGCTGGAGTGATTCTTTGCGGTCAGAGAAAAAGTCTCTCGATGTGACACGCCCCTTCAAATCAATCGATGAAAACCGGTCACAGAGACATCCACCTCACACAGGAGGAGTTTGTTAGTTTAAACTACAGAGTACAAAAGATATTGAAATGAAGATATATATTGTAGTTAGTTATTTTTAGGATATTGAAGAAACTAGATTTGGAGGAGTTTGTTAGTTTAAACTACAGAGTACAAAAGATATTGAAATGATTATATATGTATAAGACGACGGATGGAGTTTACGACAGAAGCAGTCAATAAAAGCCGGGTTTTATCAGACGACCTCTCCTATTTGACAAGTTGCCAATACTTTGACTGCGTAGACTCTCGCACCTGAATAACAGCTAAGGCTATGACCTTTTAATCTCTTACTTAATTTATTTTCATCGTTACTCCTGGTCCGGCACGGTGACCTCGCCGCGTCGTTGATCCCCCTTCTCGCGTTCCGCTCTTGCTACTTCCCGGTTTTTTTCTCTCTCTCCTCCGGGTCTACCACGCTCACCCTCCGGTTTACGTCCTACGACGAAGGGGCTAATACTTGGTAGAGGCCGAAAGCCGCCGCGGAAGGGGTAGAGAGCCGAAAGCCGCCCCAGGTCCCGGGTTGTGAGCCAGAACAGACTTGAGCCGCTCTCTCTTCAGTGTTTTGTTCTAGTAGTTTTACCAGTCCACTCCTTTTTAGCCATCTCTCTTCATTCAATTGATTGAATCTCTCTTCACTGTTTTGTTCTCTTGTTTTTGTTCAGACTCTCTTCAGTGTTTTGTTCTAGTAGTTTTACCAGTCCACTCCTTTTTAGCCATCTCTCTTCATTCAATTAATTGAATAAATATTATTCTGTGAACCGAGTGGCAGGCAATCTACTCCAAGGCTTCAAGGCCGCAAGTATCCTACTCCATTGACAGCACTGGGCATAGAGGCGAGACCGTGCCCATAGGCTGTCGGTACATCAATAATAGCTCGATCCAGAATAAGAATTTATATGTACTCTTTTGATTTATCAATGGAGAACTTACAATGAACTCAAAGGAATGAACAGCGTTTATCGAACCACAAATAACATTAATAAAGGTAGGGCGAATGTATGGCAAACGACTTCCGGGGTTGTAATGCAGACTTGAAGTGGATACTTGGTATCAGGGCTCACACTCAAAATCAGAAGTCATATTTAAATATACACCAAATTATTGAAGCCCAGTTTTGACTATTATGAATAATTTAACTATATTCCGTTTAAAGCAATCGTAAATCACTGTCTTCGAACTATGGCCAAGACTTTATTGATTCGATCGATGATTGTAAACAGTCGATAAGAATCGTTAAACTAAGAAATGAAAATAATGTTTTTGATGCTGATTATAAAAGCTCAATTTCCACACTAAAGTTGGGTTTCTGCTTAAAAAATAATGAATAGCCTTATAAAATGTGTTTTAATGTGATAAGTTGTGGAGATACCTTCTGTGGCACGGGAGCCTGTAACAATAGTTTTATTTTTCCTCAAAAATGAAATTACGTCAATCATCGAAATCCGCTCTCGAAAATAAAAAATAATTTAACTGAGATTGAAGATCTTGTCTTTTTAATTTTGAAAGACATATGTACGGTATCACGACTATTCACTCCCGCACAATTCACTCCTACGACAATTCACTCCGGAGCGAGCGTGCACACAACTTCACCGCTTGATATCTTTCACGAAGCTAGTTTTTGAAAAGAAAAACTTTACATTTTATTTTTGATAAACATTGAGCTTCACAAAAACTTTATTTTGTGAAAGTGTCCGTCGTCGGGAGTCGGGAGTGAATTGTCCGTCGGGAGTGAATTGTCCGGGAGGGAATTGTCCGGGAGTGAATAGTCATGGAACCCATATGTACATATATGTGAGAAAGGATGAGGTTTCAAGAAAAAAAACCAACCTTTGGTATTTTACACAGCTCAAAGACAGTTTCACCCGGTTATTATAAAGCTATCCTTAGCACAAAAGCTTGTTTACACTTCCACCAGGCATCACTGCCTTCATTTTTCACCAATTTTAGGTTTTTTCTAGACTCGTGATATTATGCTCTTTGCATTCGCTTTGAAAGCTTGCGTGACTGAGGAACCCTTGTTTCTTTCACAAAACATCTCCGCATATATTAGTTATGGGTCTCTGGTAGTTAATACGATGCAATCGCTCGGAGTAAGAGAGAGATAGATGGCTGGGTTTGACCTCGTCGGGGTGACTAGCTTTTGTTCGTGCGTTATTTTGAACATCTTATCCAGCCTTCTTCGTAGTAAATTTATAGTATTCGTAAAAATTCAATTATAAGAAAACATGTGTTTTAGAAGAAGGGTTTTCAAAAGTAATCTATTACGGTTACAGAGTTTTATGCCCCTGGTAATCATATCTTCCCAGCCAAACTAACAGGGAATCGGATTCTGAAAGGCGCGGTTCTGTGCAAGCGTTCCTTCCGCCACACTCCAATGGTGCCGTTCCCGTTACAAAGGTCCGTATCGCAGGAGCAAAAGACCTCGTATGTCTGTCCGAATAGCTGTCCTGTACAGCCAGGCACCTCCGCTGCTCTCCAGCAGCCTCTGCGTACCATGAAGCCCTCGTCGTCGTAGAGATCGTCCGCGTTTGTGATGTCCGTGAAGAAAACAGCCATGCACCGGTGTTTTATAGATTTCATGCTAATGCCATCGCATAACTCTTCTTTATTGTCCAAGCCATAGCACACCTCAAACAATTCATTCATTAGCAAACTGTCTAGAAAAAAATTATTTTTTAATAAATTAGTTTTACTTGTTTTCAAGGTTTAAAATGTGTGAATTTCTAGCGCAAAAACTGATCATAAAACCGAAAAGACAAATAAGAGCTAATTTCACGCACTGTCGTGTTTTATTCGATAGCCAAACTCGTGAAATGTTTTATCCACAGTAAGATCGTACATGAAGCAATTAAGATCACAAAGATTCCCTGGAAAGTCAAAATTTCCGTGGCCCTCAGTATCCAAGGTAATAAAACCTTAGCAGCAGAAGTTTGGTGTAGAATTCCGAAAGAATTTGATAAGGCGAGAAGGTTAGCAGAAGAAGCGACATGGCCTGCCTAAACTTAGTTGTTAGGAGTTGGCAATGATTGAAGCGAGCTAGAAATGAACCACTTAGAAAGGAGAACTCCTCATCATTCTAGTAAAATCCACCGCTCAATAAAAGGAAGTTTTTTGTTTACAAATTTCAGCAGTTTTGTTTACCTATTTAACAGTATTATGCAGTATTTTTATTAGCGAAACCTATGAAACATAACGACCGCCCGTTTTTTTGAATTGCGTGTACATCTTGTTCTAACCTAAAATTTGTAAAACTTTTGCACATCCCCCCTACCAGAGGTTCAATGAGCCAGATGAGTTCAATGGCTCAATATCAATATCGAGAATTTTTAAGCGAATAAGATTGGTTATATCACACCCTATATAAGCAAGTGTGCTCTCTTAAAAGTCAGACCTATGATCCATTGAACCTCTGGTAGGGGGGGGTGTGCCTAAAGTGCAAAAGTGCCAATTTTTTGTATTCGCTGATTTTTGTAAGAAAAAATACATCGAGAAAGCTCATGTCATTTACGTTATACCTCTCTCAATAATTGTAATAATGCTAAGTGAGGACAAGACGTTTACGCAATCCAAAAAATGGAATGTCGTTTCATTATGTTTTCGCAAACAAAAACACTGCATTAAACCTCCATTATTTATTTTAGTCATTTTTCAAGAGAACTATTAATTAAAAACGAGACTCAAACTCCGAGATATGATTGACAAAGTGGACACAATTGAAATGTAAATTTAAAAAAAAAACTTGATTATAATAATAAGAAGAAGCGAGCTAGAGGCAAAGGGCATTCGAGGGGAAGTTTCTAATTATTTCAGACTCCGCCGCTCAAAGAACGGTAGGTTTTTCGAGAATTTCAACAGTGCAAGTGACCTATGACTGAGATCGAACAACTTTTTAACTTCATAGATAATCATGGAAATGGTTTCAATGTGCATCTTGAGGATCATAGGATTATACTTGAAAAGGACTTTTCCTGAACTAAAAAGAGCTTTTCTAGAGGTCAGTACAATTTATACTGCGAGTTTTACCCCTTGAATGATAAAACTAACTGAAACGGTAAGAGTAAAGCGGAGCAAAAGAGCGAACGAGAGACTCCAGTGCGATAAGAAGATCATCTTTTAGCGTTCTCTTCTGAAGAAATGCTGAGACACTCTTTTTTTTAATTTGGTAAAAACGCAATATTATCACATCCGAATATCTTCTCAGGTTTAAAATACGTTTTTTTCCGCAAATGAGGTAGAAATTAGTCACATAACCACTCTCTCAAGCAATAATGAGAAATAAGCGTGTTGCTGCTAAGTACGATGGACACTGAACTCTTACACCAAAAAAAGGCCTCTCAAAATCAGATTTCTGCTTGTAGCTTGAAAATAAAGTTAAAAGATATCACGCAGAAGTAAACATTGTATTAAGCTTTTTACTGGTTCTACTCTTATGCTAATGAACGAATTTTTCGAAATAGAAATGAGTTACTCTTCGTAAGATCAGCAAAAAAGTGTGAAGAGAAAAAACTACTCGTCAGAAGAAAATGAATACGAACCAATTGGCAACGGGTAAAACGCTGTAAATGAAGGCGACAATGAAAATAGCTCACAACCTATGATGCTTTGATGGCATTGGCTAACTCACTTCTATCGTCGATCGACTGGCCATGCATCCTTGCTGTGGGCCAGAATATAGACGAAACGTATGAAATTTTCTTATCTACAGTCCATGGTGTCATTGAACAATGCGTTCCTCTAACCAAATTGTCCAAATTGACCAAGAAGACACCGGGGAAAATTTCTCCACTCAAACGAATATGTGCACGTCTATAAAAGAGGAGGGAAGTTATTGGAATTTCTCCATTTTCGAGAATGAATCGCACACTTCGGAAAGCGCTCGACATTCACCGTAGAAACATGGAGAAAACTCTGTTGAAGAGTAAAAATCTGTCAAAACTATATCGTTTCACTAACTCTAACCTCAAAGATGATCCAATAATAGGCCCAATCGTTAATTCCGAAGGTGAGATGATTACTGATGAGTCATCATCGATCGACTTTTTTTTGAGAAGGCAGTTATTTTTGCTCAGCACTTTGAATCTCTTTACGATATTAGCACTTATATGAATTTTTCTCTGTCTCTACTACCGCATGCATTATCGACTTCATACACATGCCCGCTCACACAGTTTACTCATATCTCAAGCGTCTCTCATCCAAGAATAACACATCTCCGGACCACATTCCTAACATCTTTCTCAAGCAAACCGCACTTTCTCTAGCACTACCATTAGCTATAGTTTACGATAAATGTCTTCTTCACGGTAGCTGTCCGCAAATATGGCGAACTGCGATTGTCAAGCCTGTCTTCAAAAGAAAAGGAAAACGCACCGAGTCCCAAAATTATAGGCCTATAAGTCTCACTCCCTCGACGTCAAAAGTTAAGGAGTGTATGAATTGCCATGAGATTTTGAAATATCTCCAAGAACACAAGCTAATCAGTCCTCATCAGTTTGGTTTCAGGCCACGACACTCATGCGAACTTGCTTTGCTCAGGTCGCTTACTAATTTGCATCACCAAATGGATGATAAAAGTTTTATCAGCTGCGCTCTCATAGATTTTTGACGGGCCTTCGATGCGGTGCCACTAACACTACTAATTCGGAAAATCTCCCTATTTGGAATATCCGGTTGTCTTTGGAATTTTTTGAGAAGTTTTCTTGAAAATCGAGAACAAAGTGTACAAGTAGGGAAAAAGCAATCCTACTTCTACACGACTCCATCTGGAGTTCCGCAAGGGAGCTGCCTTGGGCCCTTACTGTTTCTTCTGTACATTAACGATTTACCGGGAGTTCTACCTAAAGGATGCGACTTGACAATGTACGCCGATGACGTGAAATTGACCACCACTGACGATGTGAAAATTCAAGGCGGGCTGAATGCTGTAGCTGATTGGGCAACGAGTTGGGGATTAAAAATTTCTACTTCAAAGACAACTTTTATGCGAATGGGTAAACATCACTCTGCAGTTAAGTTTTATCTTGACGGAAATGCTCTTTGTGAGTCTGATCACATTCGAGAATTGGGTATTGAGTATTCTAATAGTCTAAACTACTCTCGACATATCGAACAAATGTGTCGTAAAGCAAGCATGAGATGCGGGTACATTCTGAGAACCTTCAAGTCGAAATATGTAAGAGTTTACAAACAAGTATTAATTACCTACGTTAGGCCCATAATGGAATACTGCTCCGTCATTTGGTCTCCTCACTCGTAATTTGGTCTCCTCAAAAAAAACACATAGAAATGATTGAACAAGTTCAACGTCATTTCACAAAACAAGTTTGCAGGAGAGCCGGTCTGCAGATGACCTACGAAGAAAGACTGCAGCTCTTGGAACTTCCCAAGCTGCAAGCCCGACGGAAGACTGCAGATTTGATCATGACTTACAAAATATTAAATCGGCTTACGTCAATCGACCCTTGATCCATGTTTTTGTTTAACAAACACATTTATAATACTAGATCTAACTCGGATGCACTAATCAAACCACTAATTCGATCAGCTTGGCATTCTAACATTGTGTGATGTGGATGCGTCTGTAACCTAAAATAATAGTGTGTATATCGAGAGACTTTTTCTCTGACCGCAAAGAATCACTCCAGCTGATTTTTATCTCTCTCTCTTTCTCTATTTATCTTTCTTTCTCTCTTTTTTTCTCTCTCTTTCTTTCTCTCTCTTTTTTCTCTCTCTCTCTTCTCTCTTTTTTCTCTCTCTCTCTTTCTCTCTCTCTATCTTCTCTCTCTTTCCCTCTCTCTTCTCTCTCTTCCTCTCTCTTTCTTTCTCTCTATTTTTTCTCTCTCTTTCTTTCTCTCTCTTTTTTTCTCTCTCTTCGTTAGTGCCTGAAGAAAGGTTAGCGGCGCTCTCTTCCATCAAACCGGAAACCCAAATTGAAAGAATAGAGAGAGAATTACGCAGTTTGCTCTCTTCGACAGAGAGTGATGATAAACGTCTGAGATTGTATCAAGCCCTTCTCCAGCAACTCACGTCAACTATTCATAAAAATATAAATTATCAAGATGCAGAACAAAACTGGCAGGGAGAGATGTCGACTCACGTTCCAACTAATGCTGATAGTGTAGAAACAACGCCTTCCTCTATAAAAACTGTTGCTTTAACCCTGAATTCTGAAAACTTATCGACTAAACCTGAACCAATAAATGAAGAGAAAAAAGAGAAAATTTATTTGGATGAATTGAAATTCACAAATGCTGCAGTAAAGTCAAAAGCTGATTCGATAGTTGAACATTTAAGAAAATTTCCCGAAATTTTTATAATAAACGACAAAGGGAAAATTGACTTGGAAAATGAAGAATTTGACGTTTTGCCGATAAATTCGGATCTCTCTAATAGATGACGGAGTCGTTCGACACCTCCTATGGGTAGCGAAGAGTTTGTTCGAGCACTTGTATCCACAGGATTCCCTGTTGAGCAGATTGCGAACAAGAACCGGTCAGATTTTGCTGTGAGCAAATGGTTCTCAAATCAGTAGACTATAAATTGGAGCAGATATATTCAGACATCCAAAACCCCGGAGGTTTTAGAGGAGTGACTGCTTTGCTAAAAGCAGCCAATAATGCCGGAATTAAGGTGACTCGTGAAGAAGTGAAGAGATTTCTGCATCAAAGTGATACATACACGGCCCATTATCCGTCTAGAACAAAGTTCAAAACAGGCCAAATTCAGTCGACGGGGCTTGACAGCGATCATCAAGCTGATCTTGCTGTTCTTATTGATCTGAAGAGGTAAAACAAGGGCTATTCGTACATTCTCGTTGTTGTTGACGTCCTCTCTCGATTTGTGATGTGTGCACCCCTCAAAAACAAAACTGGAAAAGAAACTGCGACTGCTTATAATGGTATACTTTACTCTAGCGGAAGAATTCCGTTCAGACTATACACTGACGAGGGAAAAGAGTTTTTAAATACACATTTTCAAAAACTTTTGAGTGAAAAAGAGATAATACATAAGAAACCAAAGAACCATAATGTGAAGTGTGCGCTTGCTGAGAACGCTGTGAAGCGGGTCAAAACCCGTCTGTATCGTGTGTTCTCTGAGAATAATACATATTGCTGGATAGATGTAATACAAGATGTAGTACATGGTTTGAACGTCTCACCGATCAAATCTATCGGAGGCATACCACCCGCTGATGTTAATCATGGAAACATGGAGAAAGTGTGGCAAAAATTATACGGAGAAGAAAAGTATAAAACTCCTCAACATGTGTTTCGTGTTGGAGACACGGTCAGACTTTCCAAGTTTAATACATTGTTCAAAAAAGGTTATAAAAACACCTTCACTTTAGAAGTTTTCAGAATAAAAAAATTATTATACAAGGATCCTCCTGTTTATATCATTGAAGACTTGAACGGTGAGGAGATTGACAGTATTGTTTATGAGCCTGAACTCGTCAAGTACGTTCCTAAACAAGAGTTTAAAATTGAGAAAATTTTACGCAAACGGCAGAAAAATAAAAAAACTGAGTTACTGGTAAAGTGGTAAGGTTATCCATCCTTCCGGCGATGCAAGAAGAATCCGGTAACTCTTGGCATTTGGGTACCACTTCTTTCTCAAGAGCTTTAGTTGTCTACGTCGCTCAAGTCATGTTAATCTATGCTGTAGTTTCGGTTTCTATATATAACCTAACATTCTCGAATTGTCCTGATAACAAATTGTGGATTGCCATTCTTTCTTCCTGTATAGGGTATTTACTACCATCTCCATCCATCACTCTTAACAAATTATGAAGGACTTTTACTTAACTCTTTTAAGTAACACTCGTAAAGAGGATGTGATTTCTAAATTTCGCGTCAAATTACCTTCTTCAATTACTTTGCTTGAGGATTACGAAGTTGCGCTAACAGAGATAATTTACCCAAATACTTTCGACCTTTTGACAGATAGAAGGGAAGATGATAACTTCAATGATAACACGATATTTCTGAAAGATTTCAACGGTAGTGTTGGAACTGTGGCTGTGACTCCATGCTCTTACAAGTCAGGATCCGACTTGGTTGGACAGATAAACTACTCTTTGAATGAATTCTTCAGGTTCAAGTATAATACGAAAAACATGAACATGCTATATTACAACCCATATACGAGAAAATGTGAAATAACTCTACCTGAACAGATTGGAAGAGTAATTTTTTCTAAAAGTTTCGCCTATCTTTTGGGTATTAAGGAAACAATAGAACATCGGTCAACCTACATTTCTTCTCATCCTGTTCATGTCGCTAAAGAAATGATGTTCATTTATGTCAATATTGTCGAGAATCAAATGGTTTCTAATGTTTTTTGTCCACTTTTGAAAGTAATAGCCACAAACGGAGAATTGGGTGAAAATATAAACGATTCATTCACAAGACCTCAATATGTCGCCGTTCGCTACAGAGACTTTGAATACATTACTGTTGATATCAAGAACAACCTTGATGAACATATAAATTTTCATTCGGGAAAGATCTGCATGGTACTTCATTTCAAACCTAAACGTTCAGCCGAGTAGGTATGCATGTACCTTTTAATCCCGACTCTTGTATTGACTGGTACGACGTGTTTATTGAGCAAGCACGTCAGAGTGGTTCAGGATTTCAAGGTTATCCTTATCAGCGTGGTGCTTCTGGTTTGGGTGGTGTTCTTTCAAAGCTATTCAGTTTCATTCTGCCAATAGCCAAATCAGCAGGGAGATCTATTGCTAGTGAAGCTGTGAATGCAAGTGAAAAATTCGTTGATGACATCATTGACGGTAAAAATGTCAAAGATTCCCTAAAGATGCACGGTCGTCAAGCCTATAAAAATTTAGTAAACCGAGCAAACGCTAGACTATAGCAAGGCAAAGGTAAAAGAAAGCGGAAAGTTCGGATAGTCAAAAAGAAAAGTAGAATCAAGACTCGAAAGAGGTCAGTAGTGAAACGTCAGCGACACAGAACGGTTCAAAAGTCTCTGAACTCTCTCAAGGATATTTTCTCCAATTGAAAAAATGGGGAAACTAATCGACCCCAAATCTGTTCCATCTACTCGAAGTGAATTGAGTGTGTTTGAGATACCTTCAACGCAAGTTGCCCTAGAATCCGCAAGATGGCTATCTATACCTACAAGTACTCCAATCAACAACTCAGGACCATATTTGTTCAATTTGGTTGATTCACGACATTTCCTTCAAGTTGGCAAATCCTAAATTGCTATCCGTCTCCGAGTCAAACGACCTACAGGTGCTGATAACGTATTGATTAAGGAGAAGTACGGTTTGATTAATTACATTGGTGCTACTTTCTTCAACCAGGTCACTCTTGAGATAAACAATCAGCAAGTATTTGATTGCAGCAATTATGCTTAAAAAGCTTACTTGGAGTGTCTTTTGAACCATAGTACAGACCAAAAGCGAGGTTTCCTTCAAGCCGGTGGTTATTATCAAGATGACGAGGAAGGTTTGGAAAGTACCGAGAATAGCGGATACAACTCCAGAGTTGAGCTTTTATCTAATGATGTCGTGGATCTAGTTGCGCCTCTTCACATTGACCACTTTTCCACTGACCGTTTTCTCATTCCTCACCTCAATCTACAGTTTCGTTTCTATCGTAATTCTGATGATTTTATAACAGAAAATTTCACAACAAGTAAACAATCTGGAATATCCCTTGAAGTCGTTTCCATGAAGCTCATGATGCGTGCGGTAGATGTGATAAGTTCAGCTGGTCTCGCCTTAGAAAAAACATTACTTTCATACCCTGCAAGATATCCTTATCACAGAACACGTCTACGTGTAATTTCGATACCCGGCGGACGTTCTGATTTTCCATATTCAACGCTTTTCACCGATATTGTTCCGCGACGTATTGTTGTAGGATGTGTAGAGCAGGATGCTTTTGATGGTCATTCGTCCAAGAATCCATTCAATTTTAAGTACTTTAATATTTCGGAGATTTCTATAGACGCAAGAGGAGTTACTTTCCCCGCTCAGCCTCTCAAAATCAACTTTAAGCAAAAATGTTATGCAGAAGCTTTCGCAATGTTTTATGAAAACATTGGAGCTATAAGTGAAAATCGTGACATTGCAATATCTTATAAGCACTATAGGAACGGTTTCACTCTCTTTGTTTTTAATCTTGTACCAACTGATGCTAATAATGATTTTGAACTTGTGCAAAGTGGAACCACTCAAACAGCTTTGAGATTTGCTGAACAAACTCCTCCATCCGGACTACAACTCATAGTATATGCCGAGTATGACGGAATGTATCAAATCGATCATTATCGTAATGTTTTCAATGACCAACAGATGTAGATATATTCATAACAATTGTATTTCCATGTAAAAGGGATGACTGATGTTGTTTAACGCGGTTGCTTTGTCTAATATAGAGCTAAATAATATTCTGAGGAATTGTCCTGTTACAAGGTTCTATTATCTAGGAAGTTTCCCCTCCGATGCAATTGTTGATATTCCCGAGAGTCGACCTTTCTGCCTTATTTTCAACACCAGCAAGTCTAGTTTGCCAGGAGAACACTGGATTGCTGTATTTGTGAATAAGTTTAATATTGCTGAATACTATGATTCAAACGGAGACGAGAGTTTGAATACCCTTGAAACGTGGTTGTCTAACTTTCCTAGAGTAGAAAAGTTTCCTTTTCGTGTTCAAAGTCTTCTTAGCAATGTATGTGGACACTTTTGTTTATATTTTCTCTATAACAGGTGTAAAGGTAAAAGCTTAAGCTTTTTGCTCAAATCACTCCATCGTCACAATTTGAGCAAAAATGACTCTTTAGTATATAAATGGTATTTAAATCACCTCAAGTCATGTATAAATAGATGAAGAGAAATCATAATTCATCGTTTACTTCACCATGTCCAGTGACAAAATTTCCCTCCTTTCTGAGAAGACCCTGTGAAAATTTCTGACTCATCTACTTACTCTGAGTCTTCCATAAAAAAAGAAAAGGAACTCTCAAGTAATTGCGAAGATGTGGTAACTGTTATGGATACTGGCATAACTCTACGCCGAGCGAGAAAGCGTATTGAAGGAGATACAGGTGTTAGATACATTCGTAATATTGGCTCATTTCACTTACTCGCGGATGAATCTGATAATGTATCAAGCGATACTTCTACTCACGAGGAAGTTCATTTCAAACGCAAAAGAAAACGACTGGAGGAAAACACTGAGGTTTATTAAAATTTTATATTATATGTTCACTACATTAACCGTTAATTGTTGAGTTTCCGTCACATGAGCACGTCAACCTTCATGAAGAGCCTCAACAACTTGGAAGGGATTTCTCAGTATTCAGACCGCAAAGATTCATTACTATGGCTGTTTGTAACACTTGCTCCAAACCTACCGTCATATGTATCCCATATTGATTGTACTGTCACTTTCAAATTGTGTAAATCCTGTATTCTCACTAATTCTCGGATGCAGTCGGCAATTTACCACAACATCATTGTGAAGAACTTGAGGGATAGAAGGACATTTTCAAATGGAAAGGACTCATCGACAATTACTCGTCGCTTCTGGTAAGTTTTTTACCCTATAAAAAATGAAATTTTAAGTTTTTGGTGATTACTAATCATTCGGGGTGAACTCTAGATGGGAGTAGGTACCGCTCTGAAATAATTTTCATTTCTTTTGTTTTCAATTTTGAATAGAGGTCGTGTTCCTTTTCCTCCTACTTGTGTGACTAAAATAAGTTTCAGATGCCTCACATTGCTCTCGCTACCTATCTGAGAATCAAAATGAATGTAGATATTTATGACAAACTCACATTGAGCCAGATGGATGAAATTAATAATTCCCTCGTTAATCTGAGGATAAAAACAACACATATGGAAAAAAATACCTTTTTGGATCATCTGCAACTGGACATAAGGACTCGCGTTTATCATCCCATCACCGTAAGGCTGAAGGTGGAGGGAAGGAAGAAGAGTCTGGGTCTGAGACCAGTTCGAGTTCCGCTCGTTGTTAGTTTTTTTTAAAATTTCTCCTTTGTGTTTCAAGTCCTTTTTTAGCCAATTTTTTAAATGTTTGTATTGCAGGATTATTTTCTGGCACAATACAACGTGAGAATAACTAGACAGGATGGCCCCTGTTTCCGAGGAAGCAGTCTATCCGGTCGAAGTATTGCAAGTTGAATATCTCTAGAACGTGTTATAATTCAGATTCATTTGGTTCTAGATTCGTTTCGTCTTTGACATTATGAACTGTTGAAACTAGATTTGTTTTTACTCGATTTGTTTTTTTCCTCTAAGTTACTAAATTACTAAGCTATTCAGTTCATTTTATGTTTGTTTCGTTTTGTCTTTGAGATGATAAAATGTTGCTGCTAATCTTTGTGTTCTTTATTCTACAAAGGCGGAAGAATACGTGACGTATTCTTTACCGCAAAGAGTGCAAGTTGCGAGAGTAGGAGATGGCTTCCTTCCAAGATCGTATCCATAGATTATGCGTGTATGAAAACAGTGATTATTGGAAACACGTGATAAAAAATTGTCCAATAAAAGATTCAAAAATACACATCGGAGAGAGTGTATAAAAAGTATGTCTTTCTGAGCAAGACTGCACTGTAAGAGAAAAACGCTAGAGAGCGTAAAAGAAAATAGCATGTAATATTGAGAGACGCCGATAAATGCATCTTGGATGATTATTTTTTAAAGAAATTCAGAGAAAAAATATCTAACAGAGTATAAAGAGAGATAGAGAGAGAGAGAGAGAGAGAGAGAGAGAGAGAGAGAGAGAGAGAGAGAGAGAGAGAGAGAGAGAGAGAGAGAGGGAAAGAGAGGAAAAGAGAGAGAAGATAGAGAGAGAGAAAGAGAGAGAGAGAGAAAAAAGAGGGAAGAGAGAGAGAAAAAAGAGAGAGAAAGAAATAGAGAGAAAAAATAGAGAGAAAGAAAGAGAGAGGAAGAGAGAGAAGAGAGAGAGGGAAAGAGAGAGAAGATAGAGAGAGAGAAAGAGAGAGAGAGAGAAAAAAGAGAGAAGAGAGAGAGAAAAAAGAGAGAGAAAGAGAGAGAGAGCAAAAATAGAGAGAAAGAAAGATAAATAGAGATAGAGAGAGAGATAAAAATCAGCTGGAGTGATTCTTTGCGGTCAGAGAAAAAGTCTCTCTATATACACACTATTATTTTAGGTTACAGACGCATCCACATCACACATAACATCTTACCATCTAGAGTAGTTAATTCTTTATTCCAGTCAAACATTTACAAAGAAGTATGCATGACAAGGATACTGCCACGGATGTGAGTTCAGTGTTTAAATAGATTAGTTGAGTATTCACAGAAGAAACGAAAAAAAAACTATTCAAGGAGAAAGATAAGTCTAAATACGTAGACGTGTTTTAGGGACAATGATATCAACTGGTAAATTCTGTATAGCACTCAAATTTTCTCTCTTGCACTCAAATTTGAAAATTTCTCTATGCAACTTGTTACAATAGCGTTTGGTTAAGGACGATTGTGATGAACGCTTTTTTGATCTCTGCAGAAAACTATATATCTGACGGATTTTACGCGGGTATCGGAAATGGGGTTTTAGAGTGAGGAATGTAGAGCAAGATAAGGTTAGTGATAGTATCAGTGAGTGCTTCAACACATTCATCAACAGTGAGACATGAAAACATGAGCGTCCAATCAATGCTCGTTATATGAAAATTAATGGCCGTTGGAACAGTTTGCCTAATGATACAAGATCATGTTCTACTCTCAGTTTGTCAACAAATTGTTGAGAACAATTGTGTTGTTTATTATAAAGAGGTCTGAACCTCAGCCCGCGTTTTTAGCCTATTATCTACGCACGTGGCACACTTTAATGATTATTTTCGGCTAAATATAGCTTTTTTGGCATTTCGGGCACTTCTGGCCTTTGCTGTTTGTTTTTTTTTGCTTCTGTGTTAGTTGTTGCATTTCGTTCTTGAGTAACTGAGTTTATTTTCGATGAAGTTCTCTTTTTATCACAATCCTGAGTCAAAACATAGTCACTTCCTGAGAAGAAATTTTCTTCATAAATTGTACCTTGAGCTACAATTCTGAGTTGCAGTTTTTCTCAGAAGTTACAGGACTAGTTTACATGGTGCATCGGCATCTCGGGTGAAAAGGCGTGACAGGCAAGCAAAACCGCAACAGCAGCAGCTCCGGCAAAACGGTCACTTTACTTGAAATTTTTTACTATGTTCAATTTTTTCTTGCGCTTCTCTTTCTGTTCACCCTTCTCCCTTCTTAAGAATGTTGTTCTCTGGTGAAACCCTTCTCCCGCAGCGAGTTTCACTGCTAAGGGACACGGTTAAGAGACACGGTCGAAAGATTCGGGACACGGTACAGAAAATATAGAAGGTGGGAAATTTTGAGTGAGGAATATTTCAAGTCTGTTTTACGACAGTTTGTCGTACGAGACTTCATTCTTCTTCCTTTCCGTATCTCTGACTCTATTCATAGAGTACTTTTACTTGTGTTACCTCTTCGGACTATTGACCACTCTCTGTGAGTTCTACTCAATTCCTCAAAAGTCTTTACACCTTTCTCCCAAAGTGAAGTTCAAGGAAAGGGACACGGTTAAAAATTCGAGGTTTGACGTGTGAAAGTACAGAACACGGTCAAGAACTATCAGGCAGCACCGAGTCTGATTTAAGACAACAAAAAATGTCGGTTCGTCCGTAATTCTGACTCTATTCGTAGAGTATCTTTACTTGAATTGCTTCATCGTTCTACCAATCTACATATGTTCAAGTCACTTTCTCTGATATCTCTATACCTTTCCCCCCGAAGTGAAGTTCACTGAAAAGGGACACGGTTTAGAGACTCGAAAAAATTGGCGGGAAAGTTGAGAACACGATTCAAAACGATTAAGCAGCACCGAGTCTGAGTTCAAATTTTCAATAATTGTAAAAACTCTGAAAATTTTTCTTCCCGAGCCTTCAAATTTTCGCGTAAGAAAATGGAAAGTCAGTATATGAACGAAAACGATACAGAAGAATCAATCAAGGGACAGCAATATATTAAAGCTGCAGAGTCCGATCCTAAAAAAGAAGATAGCGGTTTCCTCATTTGTTCAGTGGAAAGAAGCAATTATACTGGCGAAAGAAAGTCTGACAAACACTCAAAAATTGTTGGAAACAGCTTCAGATCTTTCAATCGAGCAACTCGAGGACGGCAAAGCAATTCTTGAAGCGGACATTGAGGGCCTGAACACGGCGGAAGAAGATCTTGAAGGTCATTTCAATCAATTGAAAGACAAAAATCTTCAACTAGAAATTCTTCAGTCTAAAGAAAAATGGATTGATCAACAAAATGAAGGCAAAAGTCTCTTTAGAATGAGAAGAGATTTGGGAAAAACCCTTCAAATCATAAGCAATAGAATCTCATCAAAACAAAGCACTAACAGTTTGGCTCACATCAACATGGGTAAACTACACCAAGAAGGTAGAGAGCTCCCGCAAACAGAACCGAGAATACAACTCATTGGTGACTCAAGTTCTCAGAGAGAAGATTTCCGTTACAGAGCAGATCATCAGATTTACCAGTCACACTATCAGCTGCCTAAAATAGAAATAAAACTCCCGGAGTTCAATGGAGATCGGACACAATACCCATCATTCGTTGAACACTTCGGCTTACTAGTCGATCGAAGGCAGGATATTTCCAATTTGGAAAAACTTCTACATCTGAAGGGATGTGTTAAGGTAGAGGCGGCGGAAACAATTCAGAACCTGCCGATTCAAGGTGAGTACTATGAGGCAGCCAAGAACATGCTCGACTCTGCCTATAACAGGCAACAATCTGACCTCCCTATACTATTAGAGAAGCTGGAACACTTCCCAATGTCGGGAAAGACTGTGCGGCATCAGACGAAAACCCTGAATGAATTGAGATGCCTTATCATCAAACTCCAGCAACATACGAAAGTGGATGAGAATGTCGCATTCATCAGGACCATTGTCAGTAAGTTCCCCAGAGTCACCAGGGAACACGTCGCTGCGTGGGAGTTCAATATGAAAAAGCAGAGGAACGCAAACGTAACTACGGTACCAATGATTCTCGAAGTCATCAAAGATTTTTTTATCGGAAGAAGAGTTCAAGTCATGCGCGTATCCAGCAGCCGTATCGGTGAAACAGGCGAAGCAAAACATCAACATCACGATTCACGAAAGTAATCATCCGGTAAAACGCCTAACAAACACAGAGAACGCAGCCATCACTTGAAAAAAACGACTTGAAAGCTTCAGCCAACGTAGAAAATGTGTATTTTGCGAAAGCATAAGAACTCGACACTGTGCCGCACACAAGACTGGAAAAGAAAGAACGCAACTAGCGATTCAACAAGGAAGATGTCTGAGGTGTCTT
This sequence comes from Allodiplogaster pararmata, assembly GCA_964056735.1. Taxonomy (NCBI): domain Eukaryota; kingdom Metazoa; phylum Nematoda; class Chromadorea; order Rhabditida; family Diplogasteridae; genus Allodiplogaster; species Allodiplogaster pararmata. The sequence goes on along the minus strand of OZ057403.1, from coordinate 21,394,098 downwards.
CAGAAAGGACATTCAGCTACAGATTGCAAGTCGTCCTGCAGCATATGTCGCAAGCCACATCACATTTCTCTCTGTTTCGCATTAATACCGAAAGCAATGACAAACCGTCGAAACACCGTCAACGCGATCACAAAATCAGAGTCAGGTGAAGAACCAGAAGACATTTCGGACGGAGAAGCATCAGAACATATTAACGAAGAAACAAACACGTTGGATCAGGAAGAATCAATAAATTCAGCCACCAACGGAATGGCTCGCCTTCTAACTGGGAAAACCAACGTCTATGTGAGTTCGCAGAAGAAAACTGAGATAAGATTCCTGATCGACACTGGAGCATCGATATCCGTCGTTTCAGAACAATTCGCTAAAGCTCATGGATTGAAAGTTTTGTGTCAGAAAAGATGCCAAATGACGGGTCTCGGAGGAAAAAATGAAGGGCCGAAGATGTACAACGAGTACGAAGTGAAACTCGAGTGCATCAACAGAAAAACAATAACGGCCAGAGCACTGGGTCACAAAAACCCCATCACAGGCAGACTGAAAACTGAGACAATACCTTTCGAAGACCTCGACTTCATCAACAAAAAAAGGTTGACACTGAAAGGCTTTATAACGTGAAGCCATGTAGAACATGTTTGCCGTCAAGTTGAAACATGAAAAAATTGGTTAACAAGAAAGTGACATGCGTCCCCAAAGGGGAAGCTAGTTCTTTCATTTCAACCATCTACGCTAACTGTGACCTGGTGCGTCTTTTTTTTGCTCTGTGGCAATGGATTAGTTTCAATTTAAGTTATCTAGTAAATTTAATATGTTCTCAAACAAAGTGCAATCTACTTGTTCTCTTTCTCACTTCTAGAGTGAATTGCTCTATAATCAGTATTAGTCATTGAATTATGAAATGTTTTATAACTTGAAGCCATGTAGAACATGTTTGCCGTCAAGTTGAAACTTGAAAAATTGAGCTCTTATCAACAACAAAAAAAACTTAAGAATGATTTATGCTGATCAAACTGAAGAGATTCTTACTTCATTCATCATTAAAAATTAATTCAATACTTTTTTCTGGAAGTTTCTTTCATCCTTCGAAACCGGGTCGAATGTTGTAGAAGCATGCAGAAAACGAATGAATGAGTCGACCGCTCTCAGCCACGGCGAATTGAAGGATTCTTCGAAAAAGAAAACTCGAACAGTTGATCAATAATTTTCAAAAAAAAAGAAGAAAATTTCATCATTTATTCAAACACTGAACCCCTTACTACATATTTTGTTTATCCATACGTAAGAAACGTGGCTCAAAAGTCTTGTTCTCTCAATGATGAAGCGAAAACGTCATCGAGCATAACTGCGTAATTCCCTTTTAAGACAGAAGAGTTTCCTGTGTTTTATGTTCTTTGCCTTGCTCATCAGTCGATCCCTCGTCCCTTTCTCCACTTAAATTTCTCTCTTATTATTTCTTGGATCTCTTAACTGTCACATACTTTAACCGTTAAAAATTTAAAAGTTATTTTTTTTTAATGTGAAGTTTTTGTACTTTTAAAGTGTCAAAAAGAGTTTAAAAATTATTCAAACTTAAATTTTTTCTTGTTTGTTTATATCAGCAATATAAACAACAAAAGAACATAAACAGTCATAGGCATTATCACTTCTTAGAATCTTCAAAAAAAATCAAAAAAATGGACAGAAAACATTTGGAGTTTGAACAGAAAAACTCTATATTTCAAGAGCTGTTTTATGAAGTCTCCAACACCGCAAAGAAGAAGCAACAATTTGTATTAAGAAACTTCCAATTCGTTCTGGATGAAACTTTAAATAGTGGAATCTATGTTATATAATTAACGTAAAACTTCTAAACTGGGTAAACCCTATGAAAAACTTTATACGGCATTATCCCTGCACATGTCTTCGGAGCGGAAATATAGATGGGAAAACATTTGTTTTATGGAATCGGATGAAGTTACTTTGACTTTCAACATTCTAATCGAGCCTGGTTTTTGTTAGATTAACGGATATTTCATTCAGAGAGCCCACATCGAAAGATCTGAGTCGAAAGACTCGGTAGATGTGCCCGACGTGGCTGAAGATACTCCATATCGGGTTACTCAAGAGTACCTGAAATCTTCGAGTTAAAAAATTAATAATAAAAACAGGTGTTTCTGATGATAGAAACAGTTGCAAGAACTGTGAATTTTTTCTCGCAAGTTGAGTTTTTTTTTTATTACTTAAAGTTTACGAAAAAATTCTTCACAAAAGAACATTGTCAGAAAAAATAAAGAATATCTGACCGGGGCTTCGACTATCCGAATGCTGTCATGCTTGACGTCTCTTCCATCTCCTAAATGACTCCTACTTGTCCTTGTCAACTGAAAAAATGGAACTTTAAAAAAAATGGCTGGGTCGAATTTATGGCTTTGTTTGTCCGCTGGAAAAAACGAAAGTAGAGGACATTAGTCTCCGAAAAGGTATGAGTCACACAATTTATGCATAGAGTTATATTATTATGAAGAGTTTTGAAGTGTACAGATAACTCACCGAATCCATGGATCTCGGACGATGAAAAGAGGGATGAGCGACCGCTTGGGAAGATAGCAGCAGTAGAACTAACAAAATGGGCATGATAACTTTCCATGAGGCACAGACTAGCATCGCGAGTAGGTTTGTAGAATCAATGTGTGATTAATCACTCTCATTTTATAGTTGGAGTAGATGAGCATCCAAACATGCCCCGCCTGTATGTTTTCAACAGGGTTTCCGAAATGGACTCAGAAAGCTAAACCTCACAAACATCAGTCCCTAATTTGGAATCATGTTTTTTTCACACAGCGCATGACAAGGGATAAGCGGAATACTTCAAAAGATTAGAGAATCAGCATTTTCGGAAGTATTCGGAGGCTCAGTTTAATTCTTATTATTATTTTCGGAAGCACCTTCTTCTAAACTCCATCCTTTTCATGAAAAGGTAGAAACTCGAGCAAAACTTGAAGGTAATAGAGATAACAAAATGCGCTCTGGCTTCCGAAACAATATCCTAGTAACAGATTGATATCCTACTGGCTTTTCTCAGTTCTATACCTTCAAAATATTTGTGATGCATAGTCATAGTCTAAGTCAGTTCCTGAGTTCCATGCCCTGGGGTCTTAAATCTCTTTTTCTTGAGTAACCTAAATCTTCTGCGTTTCAAAAGTGTTCTCTGCAAAGAAGTAGAGTGGTGAAAATGGAAAAAAAAAAAACAAAACTTTCCTATTTTTCTTTCACGACATGCCATTCGTCATTCAGTTCAATTATGAAGAATCAAGTTTTATAAATAAGGGCTGAAGTAACTATCTCAGTTCTCTCTCTTCAAGTGAAGGAGTGAAAAAAGGTCACCTCAAGAAACTCTAGCTTATTGATTAATTAAAAATCCGTCCAAAAAAGCTGTGAAAGCACAAAATTCAAAGACGATCAAATTTTCCTTGAATTTATGTTAAGCATCACAAGTCAGTTCAGTTATGGGAGAAAAGTTAATTTCGATCACTTCTGCTTCTTTTTTAAAAACAAAAAGTTCAACACAATTATGTTCCGGTTACTCGCAAATTGACCTTTTTCAACAAAAAAGTCAAGTTGACCAAGTTGACCAGCTTCATTAGATCATTTTTCATCTTCTTCTTTTAGATTGAAACGCAAAAGTTCCCTTTTGTAAGATTCCATTCAATTAGTATTAACTCATGTAAAATGTTTTAATAAATAAATTCAATGTAAGTTCCGAGTTGAATTTACGTGTAAAAAGAAGATTAAGCTTAATCTGAAAGAAAATCGGTCTGAATTTATGCACTCTCGTTAATTTCAAAAGTTTTTGTTTACGTTATCAGACAAAAGCGCAAAGTAATTACTGGAAAGAGTGTTTACAGATAAATGTGAAGATATTGCTGAATTTATCATTGATAAGGTTGAGCAATTAAAGTGTCAGGCTGCTATTAGTTTATCCGTGTTGATTATAATAATTCAAACCTTCTTCTTTTTTTACAGCGCAAAACGACCTTTCGAGAAGGTTGTTTTGGGCTGTGAACAACATAGAGTAACGAATTTGAAGTTTTCAATCAGCCTGATTTTTACTTCTACATTTTAATTGAGATTACTTCAGATTCTGATGATGTCTTTCTGTGATTGGGTACCAATCAACCTAATTTTGTGACCTTTCATACAGAGAAAAGATGTTTTAGGTTCTCTAATTGCATTTTGAATTCCTTGAATTCTCATGAATTTTTAAAAAATTCCTTGATTTTTCTAATTAACGCAATCTGTCCCTTTGTTGCTGGAAAGAGCTTGAATTGATCTTGAACCGATTATTCTTCTCAATAACGCTTAAAATTCTGTAATGAAAATTTACTGCAATATACAAATGACGCTAATCCTAAAATTATTGATTTTGAAATTATTTTATCTGTCCCTTTCAAACGTGAAAAGACGCTTAAAAACTTTTACGAAGCTGTTTTACTTGATACGAGAGCAAAGTTCGACGCTTTAGATAGAGAATCTTTCGTGATCTCATAAAGAGACATGTAGTTTCAGAATATTTTTTTACAGGTATTAGATACTCAATTCGCTCCATTTGAATATCGGATAAACTTATTTCCGAGAAAACGAATGGTCTGGCTCTTAGAAAAAGACACGAATTATTTTTATAAGTTTAGGAAAATTGAACCTCATAGCTTGGAAGATTAGGCTGTCAACGTATACTAATCGGGACGCGAAAAGCTAGAAAGATATAGTTCCCTATGAAAAACCTAAAATATTGGAAATTTTAGTAATGACCTAATGATAAACCTAATAATATTGAAAATTCTAGTAATGAACTAATGAAAAATTATTCATAAAAAACTTGTTTATGGAATACGTTGTACAACTTCTGTTTTTTAAGCTTGCTAAAGTTACGTATTTGAACATTGTGAGTTATGTACTAACACGTCAACATCGAAAAGGTGTCTTAATACTCACCGATGGTATTCAAGCTGCACATAAGTCCTGGGTACTTAACAAACTGGTTGACATTGTAGCATTACAAGACTTATCTATCACTTATCGACTTCTCATAACCCGGGACTGTAAACTTCGGTCATTCGGTTATGTGAAAGAGGAGAAGCTGCTACTTCAGTTTTCCTTTTTAACTGTCAGTTGATGGACCAGCCCCTTCTGATAATGATCAGCGATAGGTCTTTGGGTAACAATGATAACCTCACGCATATTTGACAGGATTTAAGCCTATATCAATTTATGCGGATTAGCGCTTTCAACATTTGTGAATTGTCCTGTTTCCGTGAAGCCGTCGGTTCTGAAGTTTCTGAGGCGGAACCGCCTGGACAAAATTGATTTGCTGCCGAAAAACTAGTTTTTTCTCCTCTCAACAACTTCGGCTGAAACGTCATATTTGAAATCGTAGGAAAAAATTGCGAGCTTAGATTTTGGAAGAGCATTATGATGTTCATGGGGTTTTAATTTTCTTCAGATGAACCGTAAAAAACTCAACCAAAATTATCGTATTAACACACCAGAACAAGTAATCTATGCTGGAAATGTTATGAAAGCATCAAATCACACGGATAAAAATTGAATCGTGAACACTTTCCCAACAACCCAATAACTAACTGCGACGGATCAAAGAATACTCGTCTTCTTTCTCGGAGATCATCATTAATTTTCTGAAAAGGTATAAATCTGGTCCCTTCTTTTCTTTTTTCCCTAGTGGTGATAATAAACAGACGACAGGTTGAACTAATTGAACCATTGTGGAAGACAAATTTCAGACAGAGAAAAACTTGTATTTTTCTAGAAATTACTTCTCTTCTAGAAAAAAAAAGGTTTAAGCATTTCTAAAATTTCTGAAATAATTGAAAAGCAAGAACACAGTGAATCATTAATTGTGGTGGATTTGGCGAGTCCGAAAGCAGATTCCCGCTGTAAACCGGATTTTTAACGTATAGAGGGTGATAAATACTGGTATACAGGGTGATCAATTTGAGGTATACTGGGTGATCAATACTGGTATACATGGTGATGAATTTTAGGTATACAGGGTGAACAATATAGTTGTTGACACGGATTTTATTTTGACACGGATTTTAACAAATGTTTTCCTTTAATGCGAGCGAAATTCCACTTTCTTCTTAACAAATTTTTTCATCTGTCTTATGCTAATGTTTTATACCTTTCACTCGAAATGACCTCCTCGTTTTCGAATGACAGCGTCCAGAGGACGGGGGTAGGCATACACCGCGGACCGCAAAAAATCCTGGGGAATTCGGTCCTATGCTCGCTCGAGCGAAGTCTTGAGACCGGACAACGACTTGTGGGTTTCAGCGCAATATTCACCCTGCAAGATGAACCAGAAGGAGTTTTCCATTGAATTCAAATCTGAAATATTAGCAGGCCATTCTTTGGCGGCGATGAAAGATGACAAGGTTTGTGATATCCACTCTTGTGTCTTTTTTGCTGGTATGAGCAGGAGCGCCGTCCTGCTTTTTTTCCTGTGATTGGATCCTTTCATAACATTTCCAGCATAGATTATTTGTTCTGGTGTGCTAATACGATAATTTTGTTCGAGTTTTTTTCGGTTCATCTGAAGAAAATAAAAACGCCAGGAACATCAGGGAGCTCTCCAAAACCTAAGATCGCATTTTCTTTTCCTACGATTATAAATATGACGTTTTAGCCGAAGTCTCAACACCGTTGTTTGGCGGCAACAAATCGATTTTGTCGGTTCCGTCTGGGAAACCTCAATCCCGAAGACTTGACGCGAACAGGACAATTCACAAATGTTGAAAGCGCTAATTTGCATTAATTGATAGAGGACATTCGGTTGAATACGCGTGACGTTATTAGTGTTGTACTCACACATCTATCGCTAATCATTAGCAGAAGGCGCTGACCCATCAAACAGATCAAAACGGAAAACAGAAGCAGCAGCTTCTCCTCTTTCATACATCTGAATGACCGAAGTTTACAGTCCCGGTTGGTGAGAAGTCAAGAAATACTAGTAAAACCGTGTGATGCTTCAATCTCAACCAGTTTGTTATGTATCCAAGACTTATGTGCAGCCTGAATACCATCGGTGAGTAGTAGGACACCTTTTCGAAGTTGACGTGTTAGTCACCCGGAGTCTTCTCATCCCCCGGGACTGCAGTAAACTTCGGTCGTTCGGAAAATCCGGAGGAGGAGGATATGAAAGAGGAAAAGCTGCTGCTTCAGTTTTACTAGCATGACTCACAATGTTGTACTAACTCTCACTCTCAATGTTCAAATACGTAACTTTAGCCAGCTTAGAAAAACAGAAGGTGTACAACTTATTTCGTCAACGAGGTTTTTATGAGTCATTTATTCTCATGAGATCACTTGTGACATTTTCAATATTTTAAATTTTTCATCGTGAACTATAACTTTTTAAGCTTTTCGCGTCTCGATTAGTATACGTTGACAGCCTAATCTTCCAAGCCACGAGGTTTAAGCTCCCTAAACTTTAAAAGATAATCATCATCTTTTTCTAAAAGCCAAACCACTCGTTTTCCCGAAATCTAATATTCCGAGCTTCAAATGGAGTGAATTGAATATTTTTTTCCTATAAAACTAATCTGACACACATGTCTCTTTACGAGATAATGAAAGATTCTTTATCTAAAATATCAAACTTTGCTCTCGTATCAACGAAAAAAGCTTCGTGGAAGTTTTTAAGGCGTTTTCAACGTTTGAAATAAACAAATAAAGGAATTTAAAAAAACAATAATTCCAGGATCAGCGTCATTTGTATATTGCACTCCAATTTCATTACAGTCAGAACACACCTAAATGAAATATTCTGCTAGAAACTAGTAATGTTTTTTCGGAGGCTACTAACATATTAACCAAGGTCTATAAACTAAATAACTCGAGTCTAATTGCTATCTTCTTCATCTCGATATCATTACAGATGTTACAAACAATCACAAAGTATCCAGCAGAGGGAATAACACTCACATTTCTTTCGTATATAAATTAAATTGGCTCTTATTCCCCATACCCTGCGCCTTGTCTTGCAGACATTGAAATACTAGCCGAAAAATTGGCTTTAAACGCTACGGTTCAGATCCTTTAATTCTCATTCATTTGAAGATCTTTCAAAATCTTTCGTCCTCTCAATATCGTCTTATTTATAACCCTACAGCAAAAAAAGTATTTTTTGTTTGTTATTATTTATATTTTTATTTATAAATATTGTAACATTATCATTTTATTTATCTAACACTAAATTATCACTTGTTGAATTCAAGCTTATGGAGCGTTAGAATTCAAATTTTCACTTTGCAAATTAGTCTCTGCAAAGTGATCCCGTTAAACGCTCTAGGCCGCATCCCGGCCGCATCCCGTTAAGCGTTTAACGCTCTAGGCCGCATCCCTCACTTTGCAGAGATTACTTTGCAAAGTGAAAAGTTGAATTCTAACGCTCCATTAAATGGTTGGTGTGATTGTTTAATTTAAGATGGCTTTGTTCTCATTGTTTTCTTTTTTTATTTATTGTTTTTGTTTCATGTTTATAACACATTCACGTCATCTTTTAAAATAAATCTTTCTGGGCACTCACTGATGAGCCCCTCCCAGAGAGTGTCAAGGTCTGTCTGGGCTTAGGGGCGAAACAGACCGTGACTCATCTTATGTAGGTATACATATATTAGAAACCTTCCTTCTTCCTTTTTCCTTTTCTACTTCGCTTCTCTACTAATTATTTTTCTCCAAGAGCTTGAAAAGCTTCACCTGTGGAGCTTGCAATCGCTTAATATGTACTACAAAATGTTTAGAAAACGGTATCGCGACAGTTTGTTACACGCCCTTCACAGATTATTTTCGCTTAGGCTTATTTAAAATGTATGCTGACGAGGCCGTACGGCTTAGGAAAAAAGACCGCATGAAAAAATGTCTCCCTTTGTTGATTCTTTGTCGATTCAATGACTAAATTTTTCAAAAATTACAGTAAAAATACACACACTAAAGTTAAAAGCCCCTGTAACAAATTGTCGTGTAACAAACTTTCGTGTAACAAAGTGTCATGGACAGTGTGTTTCTCTAACCCGCACTGCGTATGAAATCTATGCGCAAATCAGTTAGCTATCAAAAAAGGCTAGTGATACAAATGCTCTGTTCGTCTGCATCCTCTCTTTACATCAAACACACTCGCGCTCTCTTCTCCTCTCTAGAGGCCTTTCGTTCCCTCATGATTAGAGATCTTGACATACATACAGTGCTGGACATAATGATAAGACACCCCTGATTTTTGATGATATCAGCCGAACGGTAAAGGTAAATGGAAAATTATAATTATCATATTTTTTCGCCTTTGAAAACCATAGTAGCCGTAGTTAAAAAAAAAAAAAATTTCTTAGTTCTCGAGAAAAACATTTTTTCAAGGATTTTGACCTGGACATAATGATAAGACACACTTAAGACACTTGGGCTAAACTCGGCTGACATAGGTTGCTTTGATCATTTAAAGTATTGATAAACATGTGATGAATCATTTTGTAATCATGGGACGTGCACGAAGTCTTTCACTCCAGGAAAAAGCTCATATTGATGCCATGCGGAATCTCAACACCAGCATCAAGAAGATCGCGAGCAGTCTGGGCCGTTCGCGTACTGTCATTACCAACTACCTCGCCGACCCTCTTGGATATGGATCGAAAACCTCTGGAGGACGTCCACGCAAGCTCACGGAACGAGAAGAGCGGCAAATCGCCAGAAAAGCTTCGAACTCGACCGCCTCCGTAATGGACATTAAGGCAGAGCTCAACTTGAATGTCTCTCGCAGAACGGTTCAACGCGCTATTCGCCGTAATCCTCACATCACACGTCAGAAAATGACGAAGATTCCGAATCTCATCACTGCTCATCAACAGCGACGCACGGACTTCGCGAAAAACAACATGGCACGTGATTGGACAAAGGTAAACTTTTGCTCTTTTTTATAACTTAAGAAATAATTATTTAAAATAATTTAGACAATTCAGATCATTTTCTCGGATGAGAAGAAGTTCAATCTGGACGGTCCAGATGGCTCCAAGTGTTATTGGAGGGATCTCCGCAAAGAGCCCCGCTACTTCAGTCGGCGCAACTTTGGGGGCGGATCAGTCATGTGTTGGGGAGCTTTCTCATCGTTCGGAAAGCTGCCAATCTCCTTCCCGTCATCTAGGATGAACTCGGCAGAGTACCAGGCGGTGTTGGAAACAACTCTCATTCCATTCATGAGGAGTCACCACAGTCGTCAGCTTGTCTACCAGCAACACAACGCTCCTATTCACGCCAGCGCCTCCACCAAGTCATGGTTGTTGGCTAAGAACGTCTCTCTGCTACCTTGGCCGGCTCGTTCTCCAGACTTGAATCCGATGGAAAATCTCTGGGGACTCTTGGTTCGTCGGGTTTATAAAAATAACAAACAATACGCCACTACAGCCGAGCTTAAAGCTGCGATAACCAAGGAGTGGGATGGATTAGAGCCACGTGTAATTTCTGCGTTATATAGAAGCATGCCAAATCGGATTTCTGACATTTTTTTGAAGAAAGGTTGTGCTATCAATGATTGAATCGTTTTTGTTGACAAGAAATATCAAATAAAGATTTATTGATAAAAAGCTGTTAAGTGTCTTATCATTATGTCCAGGTCAAAATCCTTAAAAAATGTTTTTCTCGAGAACTAAGAAATTTTGTTTTTTTAAACTACGGCTACTATGGTTTTCGAAGGCGAAAAAAAATATGATAATCATAATTTTTCATTTACCTTTACCGTTCGGCTGATATCATCGAAAATCAGGGGTGTCTTATCATTATGTCCAGCACGTATGTTTGTATATCTGCGGGTAGGAAGAAACAGCCTGGTCATGGATCCATAGAAAACCCAATTAACTGGACAGACGAACGCTAAAATTTTTCATTTTATACTACAAAACTATCATTCCATAAATAACTTTTAACTTTTTAACTCAAAACTTTCAAATTTGGAAGAATTCTAGTTCAAAAAAGAAAAAATGCTAGTTCAGTTTTTTTCGAACATATGCTTTCGATTGAGCATCACGACTAAGGCGCTACAAGATACGTGATTATATTTGATGTTCTTGAATACTGAAGGGGGTGTTCTTTTCGTACGGAAACGTCCATTACATCATTTTAGGGGAAAATAAAGGCAGTGAACGTGGACTGGCAGTTTAAAAAAAGATCATAGAGACCGGTAGTTTGAAAAAAGATCATCAAAAAGCTCGAACATAAAAAGTACGTAAACAAATGGCTTTCGACGATTGATTGAGAGACAAACCTTTTTTTAACGAAACTGGCTTTAAGCTCGTTCTTGGAAGGTTGTAGAGTGTTTTTATTCTCTTGTTAGGGGTCTTGGGTGTCTCCGAGTTTTCCGGGGGACTAAAGAATGGAGTTCTCTAGTTCTCGAGAGAAGAAAACTTTTCTAGCTCCAATTATTCCCACTCCGACCCCCCCCGCAAAATAAGACCTCTATTGCTCTAAATATGTTCTTTGGTTTACGAGGTTGTATAAAATTCTAAAAGCTCTTCAATTCGAACGAGCAACATTAGTTCAAAGTAAATCTTCCATATGGTATACCCGATACAGTCAAGAACAGCCTATCTGGATGTTTCTGAGTCATCTATATTCGTCGTGATACAAACCTCCCTCAGGTTTTTTTGCGTCTTGCGGTAGGTTTAACGCTCCTCTTTGATAATAACCAATCTGATCAAACTATTGGCTGTTTCTGGGTCACTTCTAGTTAGATGGAATGGAATTAATCATTTTATTTTGTTTTGCGGCTTTTCTGCATGTGGTAATATGTACTCATCTACACATGAGTCTAACACTCTAAGTATCGTATGCACAAAATTCAGCTTTTGTTTTATGAACTAGAAACTCAATTTAACCACAGGCTTAGTATCAAAACGACCAGATAATAAGTTTTCAAAGAAAGGTTGAGCGAACTTACACAAAAGAAGCATTTTAGCCAAATATAACACATACATAAATGCCCCCCTCTAAGATAATAAATGCCCCCCTCTAAGATAATAAATGCCCCCCTCTAAGATAATAAATGCCCCCCCTCTAAGATAATAAACACCTAAACGACAATTTCGAGAGTTATTTTATTTTAAAAGTTGGAAGTTGTTATTATATTTCGAAATTTTGAGCGAATTTTTTCAAACATTTCGCTGAACAAATTAAAAGACATTTTCAATGAGAAAAATATAATTAGAAAAACTTTTGCTCATTTCACCAGAATGAATAAATTAATTCATGGCTTCTCTGCTATCATGGGCAAAAAAGCTATTACGGCAGACGCTTGCGTAAGTACAATCAACTTCTCTTAACTTCTGCAAGAGACTTAAAACGTCTACTAGATCGTATGGCAAGTTTCAAAGAGGAAGATGATTCTCTCGAATTGAGCCTGAATATCATTATCGGAAACTTATGTTTTGTTATCTTATAAGTTATCTTATGTTTTGTCACATCAGTATTGATGTATGAATAAATAAATAAATAAATAAACTCCGCCTCCGCTTTTCTAACTTCAGTCATGAAAATGACACTATTATTCATCAGCTTCCCTTCAAAAACACTACAGTTATCCCTCACCATCGCCTATCAAATTCAAGCTCCATTTTCAAATTTAATAAAGTGTTTATGGAAACCTGGAACTTCGAACAGATTTAAATAGGATATGAATGACATGTATTATTTCTCACAAACCGTTATCAATTCGCTATCAGATCTACTCGAACAATGTGTAGAAGCGTCTCATGGAGAGTTGGCATACCCATTCTGTCTTTCCTTCTACTCCTCTCCTCCGAAACGGTTGCTCTTTACGTCCTTCATCAACCGCTGTTTACGGATTCGGTGAGTTGATTGGAAGTATAGATACCCTTCAGTTCGCAAACAATCATCAAGTAGTAGACTGTACTTGTGCTTTGGATCACCAATGTAATTGTAATTTATTAGTATTTTTCTTATAGAGGTCAACTGAGCAAAAACTTTCTGAGGTGATGATTAACGTTGCATATTTTCAGTTGAACGTTACAATTATTTTTTTTCCAGCGGTGCTAATGGGAGGTCGAGTGGCTTTTTGAATTACACTACTCTTTTCACACATTATTATTTTTGACGGAAATAAGACTAAAACATCTCTGTTCAAACTTCGATTTTTTATTATATGAAGAGTCGGCACCTATGATGAACCAACATGAGCTTCAGATCTAGAGAAAGATTCTAATGTTTGGAAAATTGTAAAGTGAGTAGTACAATTTACAATGCTTCTCGATTACATACGCTCATGGTCCTCGGATTTTTTACCCGTTCTACTACACCAGATTGCTAGACTGAGTGCCCCAATTACAAATCAAATCACGATTCTTTTCCATTTCAAAACTTTAAAAAACCGCCGTTTATTTGCTATCTAGTTTTCATTAAAAAACTTAATGATGAATAATAGCAATCTAAAAATTATTATTTTCTTTACTTCATTGTTAGGCTAATTCTATGAGAAATTTTGAATTCTTCAAACACATCAGATCATGGTGCTTGCGTAATCATAGATCGATCATGGTGCTTGCGTAACATAGAAAAAATAAACAAGCTGAAAACGTCTTGTGTGATGGGAGACGTCGACACCTGGAGTTTCATTCTCGCCGCAGCCTACACAGTTTTAAAACTAATGTTTGCGGTCGCGCAATCTTCGTTTGTTTTTACCTCAGTAATACGCTTGACCTAAAATTAAAATTTCTTTAAAATTTTACGCTAAGTTGGTATTTGCGACACTCATCAATTGAAAATATTGAACTATTTGCATCTGCTTCCAAGGAATAAAACAAACTATTGAAAAACGATAGTTTTTTTTCTTAAACACAATAAAAACTTCTTCAATGAAAAAATTCAGTGGCTGATATCGACCAACAGTCTTCTAGACAACAAAAGAGACGCCAAACCCAAATCCATCCACATAATGGAAGCTCCGGTTAGATCACTTTACAGTAAAAAAAAAATTCTCGTATTTTTGGTCCTCGAGGCTTAATTTGATGATTCCTTCTTTTTACCAAGTCAACTTCACACGAAAATGCGCAAGCGAGAAAATAGTTTCTCGACAGCTAGTTTCGTTGGGAGTTTTTTCAGAGGGCCCATGAGCAATCTCGAATTAGAAGCTATGGTCTCCAAAAGAAAAGATTATTTTTGTTGAGAAAAGAAAATAGGCCACGATGGCTCGCGAGAGGAAGAGGATAGCTCAAAGGGGTAATACTTGACTGTCACGCCCTCGCTGGAAATGTACATTAGTGACATTAGTGACATTAGTTATGGTATTATAAATGAGTGAGATTGTTTTATTCTTAGCGTGTGTGTTCGTATTTTTGACTTCAATTAGCAAATAAATCGAATTTTTGTCTCAGGAAGAAGTTTGAGGTGATCATGAGTAACCCGATATGGAGTCTTCTCAACCACGTCGGAATAATCTACCGAGCGTTCAGGCCCAGGACATGCTTTGAGAAGCCATGTGCATGAAACTCCGTTTCAATATATTTGTAGAAAGCTAACGTCTCATAAGACGACTCAATCTATACAGAATTTTTGGTGTTTAAGCAGATACTTGGGTTAAGATAAATTTCTAAGTATCTACAAAGGCTTGCTACATATTCCAAGTTATTTGAAGGCCTATTAAAATGTTTTTTCCTCGTTCCAGTTTCATGTTTCTTGCTCTAGTAAAAAAAAATTTTTGAAGAACTTTCAAATTTTATTTACTATTGATAGCTATGTCGATTGGGATTCAGAACACATCCTGCAGTAATATTTTGACAAATATGTGTAATCAAGGATAGGTCTTCAGTGAGTGAAACCGATAGTGAAAAATATATATAGAGACTTCAAACAATCTTCATTACTGTAGGCTCAGTAACGTAAAGAGAAAATTATATGCATAAATGTATAATATGTATATTGCTGTATCACGAGGATAAACTGATAAATGATAAAATAATGCATCTCAGTTATGATTCCTTACATATCCGAATCAGATCTCAATCAATTCTTTGTTTAACATTTAAAAGGGAAGATGAGCTTCTCGATAATTGGCTACCTACAAGAAAAAACAATGGATAAGATGCCCGTAGCTGTGGTATGGATTGCTTGCAAAAATACAAGTGAAGAGACAATTAGAAGAGCAAAGCGTCTACGCTGAGCAGTACATAAAGGAAAGCAGGCCAGCACGAGTACCCCAATCGCAGATCGATCGGAGCGGAGTTGTTCTACCTTCCCCTTCCACCGTAGCAAGATCCACCATGACACGGACAGGGAGGCGCTGGAGGCATACCACCCCACCGCCTCCAGCTCCCCCATTGTAGCAGGGTGGTCCACCAGCCCCATATTCACCAGCCCCGTATCCGCCTTCTCGAGGTCCACCGTAACCCATACCCCACCACCACCGTTTCCCCCACCGTAACCCCCTCGGCCAGGTGGTGGACCAGCAAATCTTCCTGAAGTCCCATCGTCCGCGTAGCCACTTCCATTGCTATAACCTCCTCCTCCATCACCGTATCCGCCTCCCCCTCCTGGTGGGCCACCATAACCCCTTCCACCTTCTTCATAATCTCCTCCACCCGGACTACAACCACCGAATCTTCCACCAGGTCCAGAACTAAACCTACTCGGTCCATTGTAACCACCCCCTCCACCACCACCCGATGGTCCACCATAACCCCCGCCTGCCTCTCCCCCGTATCCTCCCGCAGGACCTCCATATCCACCGCTAGGTGGTCCAAGTGGGGGTCCACCGTATCCTCCTCCCCCACCTCCGAAACCTCCTGGTGGAGGTCTTGGCGGTGGTCCTGCTTCATACGCTCCTCCAGTACCAGCTCCATATCCACCTCCATCATAGTTTCCGCCCCGTCCACCTGCAGGAAAACCTTCTGGAGGCCCTGAGGGATAGCTGGGAGGAGCTCCATACCCTCCTCCTCTTCCATATCCTGCTTCCGGGCCATATCCACCTCCCTGATCGCCACCATATCCTCCTCCGTTGTAACCAGCTCCACCTCCTGGTGACATTGGCGGAGTTGGCGGCGGTGGTGCGTCGCTGTAACCACCTCCTCCATACCCCGTGCCTCCCCCATAACCTCTCCCCATTGGTTCAGGTGGACCTACAGGCGGGGGTCCATAACCACCACCATCGTATGGAGTTCCACCTCCCCCTGCTGGTGGTGGTGGACCTCCGTACGCACCTCCTCCACTCGGTAAACCATCGTAACCACCCATGTCCCCTCCGTAGCCGCTACCACCGCCCCCACCCGCACCTGCGCCAGGTGGCCCTCCTGGACCCGGTCCACCATAGCCTCCACCTCCCTCAGGTGCTCCACCGTAGCCCGGTCCTCCTCTACCATAACCTCCTGCTTCTGCACCGTAGCCCCTATTTCCGCCGGGACCACCACCACCACCAGGGTAAGGCGCTCCTCCCCCTCCACCGTAACTTCCTCCTCCATTAAACGGCTCCTCGTACCTTCCTCCTCCTCCTCCTCCTCCTCCTCCTCCTCCTCCGACTCCATGAACACCTCCAGGATAACCAGGATCGGAAAAAACAAGGTTAATATACACAGGTTCAAAGGAGCAAATAACACAAGGTGCTTCTATATATTGTAAAATAAGGCAAACAAGAAAACTTTGCTTTTTTCGTTTAACTGCGTTTTAAAATCTCGTTTAGGAAAAGTAAGCTACAATACTCATCACATGGCGAAATTCGAATGGTTCGAATTTCGTCACGTTACGATGCTCAGCACTTGACGAATTTCGAACTGTTCGAATTTCGTCATGTATTATTGCTCATCACTTGACGGATTTCGAATGGTTCGGATTTCGTCATGCTGAAATACTCATCACATGGCGAAATTCGAATGGTTCGAATTTCGTCACGTTATGATGCTCAGCACTTGACGAATTTCGAACTGTTCGAATTTCGTCATGTTACGATGCTCGCTTTCTAAATCTCACACTCTCCCCACACTTTCGCAATTTCGCACTCTCCCGGCTATTCAGCAGATTTATATAGTACGAACAGAACGATCAACCTATACAGACCGGGTTTGCACGAATGCTATACTATTCTCTTTTCGCGACACAGAACAAAAAATTGTATAGCGTTCGTGCAAACCCGGTCTGTATAGGTTGCTCGTTTTGTTCATGTTATATAAGTCTGCTCTTATTCTGCTGAATAGCCTTGTACTGATCATCAACCGATGACGAAATTCGAACCGTTCTAAATTTGCCTTGTAATGATTATCAACCGGTGACGATATTCGAACCGTTCTAAATTTGCCTTGTAATGATCATCAACCGGTGACGATACTCGAACCGTTCTCAATTTGCCTTGTAATGATAATCAACCGGTGACGATATTCGAAAATTTCTAAATTTGCCTTGTAATGATCATCAACCGGTGACGATACTCGAACCGTTCTAAATTTGCCTTGTAATGATAATCAACCGGTGACGATATTCGAACCGTTCTAAATATGCCTTGTAATGATCATCAACCGGTGACGATATTCGAACCGTTCTAAGTTTGCTTTGTAATGATCATCAACCAGTGACGATATTCGAACCGTTCTAAACTTGCCTTGTAATGATCATCAACCGGTGACGATATTCGAACCGTTCTAAATTCGCCAACTCTTATGTCTTTGACACTCAGTGCTTTTGTTTCTTATTTATCTTGCTAAAGCAAAAATCTTATATTAAATATGACACGTGTTTCTTTTTCAAATCCTCTGTGCAATTTACGGATAAACGAGTTTTTTTTTACCGCCTTGTTTCAAAACTCGCCACAGACACCGAAACAACACGAATTGCCGAACTAAAATCCCAGCACCGTCTTATATTTTAAAACGATAAACGCTATAGACCTGCCGCGCCTTTAATCTATTCAAGGGTGAGATTAGAGATCGCATGATTTATTTTCTACATCCCTCTATCCTTCAATGAATGGGACCATCGTATCAGTGTTATTATAACTTATATATGCTTCTACCAACATCACCTTCGAATGACTTCAAGACACTCTCCTTCTTCTAATGTAGTAGTTAACTAAGAATTCCAATATCATTACTGAACTTGGAATCTCGATTTTAATCATCTTCTGCTCAAGACATGGTGAACTGTTCGACAAAAACAGAAGTCCATGCAGCGATTGACTATTTTATTTCTTCTAATTTTTAGAGCTAAAATCCAAAACGTCTTCAATGTTTTCCATTAGTAGCATCGGTGAGACCATCTCATAAAAGGCCCATCTCCTTTTTTTCTTCTTTTTGATATCAGTGCAGGAGCCAGTGTTTCATTAAATGAAAAAAAGATAATGTAATCTAT
Source organism: Allodiplogaster pararmata (assembly GCA_964056735.1). Taxonomy (NCBI): domain Eukaryota; kingdom Metazoa; phylum Nematoda; class Chromadorea; order Rhabditida; family Diplogasteridae; genus Allodiplogaster; species Allodiplogaster pararmata. The sequence goes on along the minus strand of OZ057403.1, from coordinate 21,375,720 downwards.
AAATGAAGACCATTAGATCTTACATTTTTTGAAAGTTAAAACGCGTTTCTCATTTTTTTAAAGACTTGGAATTTTTAAAGCTCCGCTGACAAGCGATGCAGGCTTTGTAGTGAATGTCATTGAATCACTTCGCTATATGCATCATGACATCGATATGTGTAAGGCAGTTTAACAAATGTATGGTTATTCTTGTGTGCTAGACCGATTCTTCACCTTATGATTCCATTACAACTCATTATTTTTCGAACTTCGATAACATCTCGATTCAGGGGGTAGAAACACCGTAAGTTAATGCACTTCTTCAGATACGTGGTAGAGGCCGAAAGCCGCCGCTGAAGGGGTAGAGAGCCGAAAGCCGCCCCAGGTCCAGGGTTGTGAGCCTGAACAGACTTGAGCCGCTCTCTCTTCAGTGTTTTGTTCTAGTAGTTTTACCAGTCCACTCCTTTTTAGCCATCTCTCTTCATTCAATTGATTGAATCTCTCTTCAGTGTTTTGTTCTCTTGTTTTTGTTCAGACTCTCTTCAGTGTTTTGTTCTAGTAGTTTTACCAGTCCAGTCCACTCCTTTTTAGCCATCTCTCTTCATTCAATTGATTGAATCTCTCTTCAGTGTTTTGTTCTCTTGTTTTTGTTCAGACTCTCTTCAGTGTTTTGTTCTAGTAGTTTTACCAGTCCAGTCCACTCCTTTTTAGCCATCTCTCTTCATTCAATTGATTGAATCTCTCTTCAGTGTTTTGTTCTCTAGTTTTTGTTCAGACTCTCTTCAGATTTGATTTATCATTGGAGAACTCACAATGAACTCAAAGGAATGAACAGCGTTTATCGAACCACAAATAACATTAAGAAAAGTAGGGCGAATGCATGGCAAACGACTTCCGGGGTTGTAATGCAGACTTGAAGTGGATACTTGGTATCAGGGATCACACTCAAAATCAGAAGTCATATTTAAATATACACAAAATTGTTCAATCCCAGTTTTGACTATTATGAATAATTTAACTATATTCCGTTTAAAGCAATCGTAAATCACTGTCTTCGAACTATGGCCAAGACTTTATTGATTCGATCGATGGTTGCACACAGTCGATAAGAATCGTTAAACTAAGAAATGAAAATAATGTTTTTGATGCTGATTATAAAAGCTTAAATTTTAACACTAAAGTTGGGTTTCTGCTTAAAAAATTATGAATAGTCCTATCAAATGTGTTTTAAACTGATAAGTTGTGGAGATACCTTCTGTGGCACGGGAGCCTGTAACAATAGTTTTATTTTTCCTCAAAAATGAAGTTACGTCAATCATCGAAATCCGATTTCGAAATAAGGTTCTTTAACTGAGATTGAAGATCTTGTCTTTTTAATTTTGAAAGACATATGCACATATATGTGAGAAAGGAAGAGGTTTCAAGAAAAAAAACCAACCTTTGGTATTTCACACAGCTCAAAGACAGTTTCACCCGGTTATTATAAAGCTATCCTTAGCACAAAAGCTTGTTTACACTTCCACCAGGCATCACTGCCTTCATTTTTCACCAATTTTAGGTTTTTTCTAAACTCGCGATTTTATGCTCTTTGCATTCGCTTTGAAAGCTTGCGTGACTGAGGGACCCTTGTTTATTTCACAAAACATCTTCGCATATATTAGTTATGGGTCCCTGGTAGTTAATACGATGCAATCGCTCGGAGTAAGAGAGAGATAGATGGCTGGGTTTGACCTCGTCGGGGTGACTAGCTTTTGTTCGTGCGATATTTTGAACATCTTATCCAGCATTCTTCGTAGTAAATTTATAGTATTCGTAAAAATTCAATTATAAGAAAACCTTTGTTTTCGAAGAAGGGTTTTTAAAAGTAATCGATTACGGTTACAGAGTTTTATGCCCCTGGTAAGCATATCTTCCCAGCCAAACTAACAGGGAATCGGATTCTGAAAGGCGCGATTCTGTACAAGCGTTCCTTCCGCCACACTCCAATGGTGCCGTTTCCGTTGCAAAGGTCCGCATCGCAGGTGCAAAAGACCTCGTATGTCTGTCCAAATAGCTGCCCTGTACAGTCAGTCGTCTCCGCTCCTCTCCAGCAGCCTCTGCGTACCATGAAGCCCTCGCCGTCGTAGAGATCGTCCGCGTCTCTGGTGTTCGTGAAGAAAACATGCACCGTACTTTTATATGTTCCATGCTAATGCCCCCGCATAACTCTTCTTTATTTTCTAAGCCATAGCACACCTCAAACAATTCATTCATTAGCAAATTGTCTATGTAGAATAAAAAATATTTTTTTAAATAAATTAGTTTTACTTTTTTTCAAGGTTTAAAATGTGTGAATTTCTAGCGCAAAAACTGATCCTAAAACCGAAAAGACAAATGAGAGCTAAGTTCACGCACTGTCGTTTTTTAATCGATAGCCAAACTCGTGAAATGTTTTATCCACAGTAAGATCGTACATGAAGAAATTAAGATCACAAAGATTCTCTGGAAAGTCAAAATTTCCGTGGCCCTCAGTATCCAAGGTATTAAAACCTTAGCAGCAGAAGTTTGGTGTAGAATTCCGAAAGCATTTGCTAAGGCGAGAAGTTTAGCAGAAGAAGCGACATGGCCTGCCTAAACTTAGTTGTTAGGAGTTGGCAATGATTGAAGCGAGCTAGAAATGAAGCACTTAGAAAGGAGAACTCCTCATCACTCTAGTAAAATCCACCGCTCAATAAAAGGAAGTTTTTTGTTTACAAATTTCAGCAGTTTTGTTTACCTATTTAACAGTATTATGCAGTATTTTTATTAGCGAAATTTATGAAACATAACGACAGCCCGTTTTTTTGAATTGCGTTTACGTCTTGTTCTTACCTAAAAACTGTACAACTTTTTAGAACTTTTGCACATCCCACCTACCAGAGGTTCAATGAGCCAGATGAGTTCAATGGCTCATTATAATTTTCGAGAATTTTTAAGCGAATAAGATTGGTTCTATAGCACCCTTGTATATATGCAAGTGAGTTCAATATCGAGAATTTAAGCGAATAAAATTGGTTCTATGACACCCTATATATGCAAGTGTGCTCTCTTGAAAGTCAGAAGTATGACCCATTGAACCTCTGGTAGGGGGGTGTGCCTAAAGTGCAAAAGTGCCAATTTTTTGTATTCGCTGATTTTTGTAAGAAAAAAATACATCGAGAAAGCTCATGTCATTTACGTTATACCTCTCTCAAAAATTTTACTAATTCTAGGTGAGGACAAGACGTTTACGCAATCCAAAAAATGGAATGTCGTTTCATTATGTTTTCGCAAACAAAAAGACTGCATTAAACTTCCATTATTTATTTTAGTCATTTTTCAAGAGAACTATTAATTAAAAACGAGACTCAAACTCCGAGATATGATTGACAAAGTGGACACAATTGAAATGTAAATTTAAAAAAAAAAACTTGATTATAATAATAATAAGAAGCGAGCTAGAGGCAAAGGGCATTCGAGGGAAAGTTTCTAATTATTTCAGACTCCGCCGCTCAAAGAACGGTAGGTTTTTCGAAAATTTCAACAGTGCAAGTGACCTATGACTGAGATCGAACAACTTGTTAAATTCATAGATAATCATGGAAAATGGTTTCAATGTGCATCTTGAGGATCGTAAGATTATAATTGAAAAGGACTTTTCCTGAACTAAGAAGAGCTTTTCTGGAGGTCAGTACAATTTATACTGCGAGTGTTACCCCTTGAATGATAAAACTAACTGAAACGGTAAGAGTAAAGAGGAGCAAAAGAGCGAACGAGAGACTCCAGTGCGATAAGAAGATCATCCTTTAGCGTCCTCTTCTGAAGAAATGCTGAGACACTCTTTTTTTTAATCTGGTAAAAACGCAATATTATCACATTCGAATATCTTCTCAGGTTTAAAATACGTTTTTTTTTACAAATGAGGTAGAAATTAGTCACATAACCACTCTCTCAAGCAATAATGAGAAATAAGCGTGTTGCTGCTAAGTACGATGGACACTGAACTCATACACCAAAAAAAGGCCTCTCAAAAGCAGATTTCTGCTTGTAGCTTGAAAATAAAATTAAGAGATATCACGCAGAAGTAAACATTGTATTAAGCTTTTTACTGGTTCTACTCTTATGCTAATGAACGAATTTTTCGAAATAGAAATGAGTTACTCTTCGTAAGATCAGCAAAAAAGTGTGAAGAAGAAAAAACTACTCGTCAGAAGAAAATGAATACGAACCAATTGGAAACGGGTAAAACGCTGTAAATGAAGGCGACAATGAAAATAGCTCACAACCTATGTTGCTTTAATGGCATTGGCTAACTCACTTTTATCGTCGATCGAATGGCCATGCATCCTTGATGTGGGCCAGAATATAGACAAAACGTATGAAATTTTCTCATCTACAGTCCATGATGTCATTGAAAAATGCGTTCCTCTAACCAAATTGTCCAAAATAACCAAGAAGACACCGGGGAAAATTTCTCAACTCAAACGAAGATGTGAACGTCTATACAAGAGGAGGGAAGTTATTGGAATTTCTCCATTTTCGAGAATGAATCGCACACTTCGGAAAGCGCTCGACATTCACCGTAGAAACATGGAGAAAACTCTGTTGAAGAGTAAAAATCTGTCAAAACTATATCGTTTCACTAACTCTAACCTCAAAGATGATCCAATAATAGGCCCAATCGTTAATTCCGAAGGTGAGATGATTACTGATGAGTCATCATCGATCGACTTTTTTTTGAGAAGGCAGTTATTTTTGCTCAGCACTTTGAATCTCTTTACGATATTAGCACTTATATGAATTTTTCTACTAACATCTCTGTCTCTACTACCGCATGCATTATCGACTTCATACACATGCCCGCTCACACAGTTTACTCATATCTCAAGCGTCTCTCATCCAAGAATAACACATCTCCGGACCACATTCCTAACATCTTTCTCAAGCAAACCGCACTTTCTCTAGCACTACCATTAGCTATATTTTACGATAAATGTCTTCTTCACGGTAGCTGTCCGCAAATATGGCGAACAGCGATTGTCAAGCCTGTCTTCAAAAGAAAAGGAAAACGCACTGAGTCCCAAAATTATAGGCCTATGAGTCTCACTCCCTCGACGTCAAAAGTTATGGAGCGTATGATTTGCCATGAGATTTTGAAATATCTCCAAGAACACAAGCTAATCAGTCCTCATCAGTTTGGTTTCAGGCCACGACACTCATGCGAACTTGCTTTGCTCAGGTCGCTTACTAATTTGCATCACCAAATGGATGAGAAAAGTTTTATCAGCTGCGCTCTCATAGATTTTTCACGGGCCTTCGATGCGGTGCCACTAACACTACTACTTCGGAAAATCTCCCTATTTGGAATATCCGGTTGTCTTTTGAATTTTTTGAGAAGTTTTCTTGAAAATCGAGAACAAAGTGTACAAGTAGGGAAAAAGCAATCCTACTTCTACACGACTCCATCTGGAGTTCCGCAAGGGAGCTGCCTTGGGCCCTTACTGTTTCTTCTGTACATTAACGATTTACCAGGAGTTCTACCTAAAGGATGCGACGTGACAATGTACGCCGATGACGTGAAATTGACCACCACTGACGATGTGAAAATGCAAGGCGGGCTGAATGCTGTAGCTGATTGGGCAACGAGTTGGAGATTAAAATTTTCTACTTCAAAGACAACTGTTATGCGAATGGGTAAACATCACCCTGCAGTGAAGTTTTATCTTGACGGAAATGCCCTTTGTGAGTCTGATCACATTCGAGAATTGGGTATTGAGTATTCTAATAGTCTAGACTACTCTCTACATATCGAACAAATGTGTCGTAAAGCAAGCATGAGATGCGGGTACATTCTGAGAACCTTCAAGTCGAAAGATGTAATAGTTTACAAACAAGTATTCATTACCTACGTTAGGCCCATAATGGAATACTGCTCCGTCATTTGGTCTCCTCACTCGTCATTTGGTCTCCTCAAAAAAAAACACATAGAAATGATTGAACAAGTTAAACGTCAATTCACAAAACAAGTTTGCAGGAGAGCCGGTCTGCAGATGACCTACGAAGAAAGACTGCAGCTCTTGGAACTTCCCAAGCTGCAAGCCCGACGGAAGACTGCAGATTTGATCATGACTTACAAAATATCAAATCGGCTTACGTCAATCGACCCTTGCTCCATGTTTTTGTTTAACAAACACATTTATAATACTAGATCTAACTCGGATGCACTTATCAAACCACTAACTCGATCAGCTTGGCATTCTAACATCTTACCATCTAGAGTAGTTAATTGTTGGAACAGTTTGCCTAATGAGACAAGATCATGTTCTACTCTCAGTTTGTCAACAAATTGTTGAGAACAATTATGTTGTTTATTATAAAGAGGTCTGAACCTCAGCCCGCGTTTTTAGCCTATTATCTACGCACGTGGCACACTTTAATGATTATTTTGGGCTAAATATAGCTTTTTTTTCCCGGGCACTTCTGGCCTTTGCTGTTTTGTTTTTTTTGCTTCTGTGTTAGTTGTTGCATTTCGTTCTTGAGTAACTGAGTTTATTGTCGATGAAGTTCTCTTTTTATCACAATCCTGAGTCAAAACATAGTCACTTCCTGAGAAGAAATTTTCTTCATAAATTGTACCTTGAGCTACAATTCTGAGTTGCAGTTTTTCTCAAAAGTTACAGGACTAGTTTACATGGTGCATCGGCATCAGCAAAACCGCAACAGCAGCAGCTCCGGCAAAACGGTCACTTTACTTGAAATTTTTTACTTTGTTCAATTTTTTCTTGCGCTTCTCTTTCTGTTCACCCTTCTCCCTTCTTAAGAATGTTGTTCTCTGGTGAAACCCTTCTCCCGCAGCAAGTTTCACTGCAAAGGGACACGGTTAAGAGACACGGTCGAAAGATTCGGGACACGGTACAGAAAATATAGAAGGTGGGAAAATTTGAGTGAGGAATATTTCAAGTCTGTTTTACGACAGTTTGTCGTACGAGACTTCATTCTTATTCCTTTCCGTATCTCTGACTCTATTCATAGAGTACTTTTACTTGTGTTACCTCTTCGGACTATTGACCACTCTCTGTGAGTTCTACTCAATTCCTCAAAATTCTTTACACCTTTCTCCCAAAGTGAAGTTCAAGGAAAGGGACACGGTTAAAAATTCGAGGTTTGACGTGTGAAAGTACAGAACACGGTCAAGAACTACCAGGCAGCACCGAGTCTGATTTAAGACAACAAAAAATGTCGGTTCGTCCGTAATTCTGACTCTATTCGTAGAGTATCTTTACTTGAATTGCTTCATCGTTCTACCATTCTACATCTGTTCAAGTCACTTTCTCTGATATCTCTATACCTTTCCCCCCGAAGTGAAGTTCACTGAAAAGGGACACGGTTTAGAGACTCGAAAAAATTGGCGGGAAAGTTGAGAACACGATTCAAAACGATTAAGCAGCACCGAGTCTGAGTTCAAATTTTCAATAATTGTAAAAACTCTGGAAATTTTTCTTCCCGAGCCTTCAAATTTTCGCGTAAGACAATGGAAAATCAGTATATGAACGAAAACGATACAGAAGAATCAACTAGGGACAGCAATATATTAAAGCTGCAGAGTCCGATCCTAAAAAGAAGATAGCGGTTTCCTCATTTGTTCAGTGGTAAGAAGCATTTATACTGGCGAAAGAAAGTCTGACAAACACTCAAAAATTGTTGGAAACAGCTTCAGATCTTTCAATCGAGCAACTCGAGGACGGCAAAGCAAATCTTGAAGCGGACATTGAGGGTCTGAACACGGCGGAAGAAGATCTTGAAGGTCATTTCAATCAATTAAAAGACAAAAATCTTCAACTAGAAATTCTTCAGTCTAAAGAAAAATGGATTGATCAACAAAATGAAGGCAAAAATCTCTTTAGAATGAGAAGAGATTTGGGAAAAACCCTTCAAATCATAAGCAATAGAATCTCATCAAAACAAAGCACAAAAAGTTTGGCTCACATCAACATGGGTAAACTACACCAAGAAGGTAGAGAACTACCGCAAACATAACCGAGAATACAACTCATTGGTGACTCAAGTTCTCAGAGAGAAGATTTCCGTTACAGAGCAGATCATCAGATTTACCAGTCACACTATCAGCTGCCTAAAATAGAAATAAAACTCCCGGAGTTCAATGGAGATCGGACGCAATACCCATCATTCGTTGAACACTTCGGCTTACTAGTCGATCGAAGGCAGGATATTTCCAATTTGGAAAAACTTCTACATCTGAAGGGATGTGTTAAGGGAGAAGCGGCGGAAACAATTCAGAACCTGCCGATTCAAGGTGAGTACTATGAGGCAGCCAAGAACATGCTCGACTCTGCCTATAACAGGCAACAATCTGACCTCCCTATACTATTAGAGAAGCTGGAACACTTCCCAATGTCGGGAAAGACTGTGCGGCATCAGACGAAAACCCTGAATGAATTGAGATGCCTTATCATCAAACTCCAGCAACATACGAAAGTGGATGAGAATGTCGCATTCATCAGGACCATTGTCAGTAAGTTCCCCAGAGTCACCAGGGAACACGTCGCTGCGTGGGAGAAAAAAAAGCAGAGGAACGCAAACGTAACTACGGTACCAATGATTCTCGAAGTCATCGAAGATTTTTTATCGGAAGAAGAATTCAAGTCATGCGCGTATCCAGAAGCCGTATCGGTGAAACAGGCGAAGCAAAACATCAACATCACGATTCACGAAAGTAATCATCCGGTAAAACGCCTAACAAACACAGAGAACGCAGCCATCACTTGGAAAAACGACTTGAAAGCTTCAGCCGACGTAGAAAAAATGTGTATTTTGCGGAAATCTTAAGAACTCGACAATGTGCTTCACACAAGACTGGAAAAGAAAGAACGCAACTAGCAATTCAACAAGGAAGATGTCTGAGGTGTCTTCAGAAAGGTCATTCAGCTACAGATTGCAAGTCGTCCTGCAGCATATGTCGCAAGCCACATCACATTTCTCTCTGTTTCGCATTAAATCCGAAAGCAATGACAAACCGTCGAAACACCGTCAACGCGATCACAAAATCAGAGTCAGTATAAGAACCAGAAGACATTTCGGAAGAAGAAGCATCAGAACATATTAACGAAGAAACAAACACGTTGGATCAGGAAGAATCAGTAAATTCAGCCACCAACGGAATGGCTCGCCTTCTAACTGGGAAAACCAACGTCTATGTGAGTTCGCTGAAGAAAACTGAGATAAGGTTCCTGATCGACACTGGAGCATCGGTATCCGTCGTTTCAGAACAATTCGCTAAAGCTCATGGATTGAAAGTTTTGTGTCAGAAAAGATGCCAAATGACGGGTCTCGGAGGAAAAAATGAAGGGCCGAAGATGTACAACGAGTACGAAGTGAAACTCGAGTGCATCAACAGAAAAACAATAACGGCCAGAGCACTGGGTCACAAAAACCCCATAACAGGCAGACTGAAAACTGAGACAATACCTTTCGAAGACCTCGACTTCATCAACAAAAAAAGGTTGACACTGAAAGGCTTTATAACGTGAAGCCATGTAGAACATGTTTGCCGTCAAGTTGAAATATGAAAAAATTGGTTAACAAGAAAGTGACATGCGTCCCCAAAGGGAAAGCTAGTTCCTTCATTCCAACCATCTACGCTAACTGTGACCTGGTGCGTCTTTTTTTTGCTCTGTGGCAATGGATTAGTTTCAATTTAAGTTATCTAGTAAATTTAATATGTTCTCAAACAAAGTACAATCTACCTGTTCTCTTTCTCACTTCTAGAGTGAATTGCTCTATAATTAGTCTTAGTCATTGAGTTATGAAAGGCTTTATGACGTGAAGCCATGTAGAACATGTTTGCCGTCAAGTTGAAACTTGAAAAAAAATTGGTTAACAAGAAAGTGACATGCGTCCCCAAAGGGGAAGCTAGTTCCTTCATTTCAACCATCTACGCTAACTGTGACCTGGTGCGTCTTTTTTTGCTCTGTGGCAATGAATTAGTTTCAATTTAAGTTATCTAGTAAATTTAATATGTTCTCAAACTAAGTGCAATCTACTTGTTCTCTTTCTCACTCTAGAGAGAATTGCTCTATAATCAGTCTTATTCATTGAATTATGAAAGGCTTTATAACGTGAAGCCATGTAGAACATGTTTGCCGTCAAGTTGAAACTTGAAAAAATTGAGCTCTCATCAACAAAAAAAAACTTAAGAATGATTTCTACTGATGAAACTGAGAAGATTCTTACTTAGTTATTCTGTTTTCATTTATCATTAAAAAATTAATGCAATACTTTTTTCTGGGAGTTTCTTTCATCCTTCGAAACCGGGTCGAATGTTGTAGAAGCATGCAGAAAACGAATGAATGAGTCGACCGCTCATCACAATGGCAACGAAACACGATTCATAATTATCGCTCGTTTTGCGACAATCACATTGTGAAGCAGTCAAAAAGTTTCAGGCACTTTTTGCGTTTATCCACCCCCCCCCTCCTGGTTAAACGCAAAAATTGTCATGTTTCAGTTGGTGCATGAGAACAATTCCCAGCAGCTGTTTCAGCTGAGAAAGAAAATGAGTTCCAATCGCCATTCTCACCTGCGGCTCTGCGAGATTTCCCTCTTAATTCTCCTCTGTGATCACGCTTCTGTGAGTTCATTGCGAATTGTTTGGAGCATACATAAGTCTCCTGCACTTGACACAAATTTGAAAACTAACCCGTAATTGAAGCGGAGTCCGCAATAATGAAAAGCGAGATGTATTGAACCTCCAGAGTTTTCTAACCTTTTTCAATTAACGTAGGTTAAAGTTTCAATTTTAACTTTACGAAACCGGTTGAGGCTGAGTTATGGCTAATGGAACGTTCTATTTAGAAAAATGAAGATTATTTTCTTTTAAATTTAGCTCTGAAATTTTTGATACATTCATTTCGAGTGAGGAAGATGGTCTGTAGGTCGATCACTCTAGAAATTTATTTTGCCAGTTGGTAGTTTACCTATGAATAGCATCCAATCACCACTGGCGGTAGGTGAAAACTGGTTTTCACGGAAACTCAAATACTAATCAGGGGCCGTATGCTCGTACCATTTTTTGTAGTGTGTTAGGAAGAAAATAGTGTTAAGTGTTCTAGGATAACACTGTTTTCTTCATCACTTTCCACCAAAAAGAACCATTTGCTTACAGCAAAATCTGACCGGTTCTTGTTCGAAATCTGTTCAACGGGGAATCATGTGGACCCCAGAACTTAATGAACGAGTCGAGTCGAGAAGGAATGAAAACGAGTTCCTTTTGATACAAACGACATAAAATCGTACCCAGTGCAAAAACATTCTACCCAATGGGAGAATGCAGCAAATTCCCTTGAGCGGTTATAGGAGTCTAATTATGAAATTCATAAATCCTTTATAACAAAACCGATTTCAGGCGACCTTCGCTCTCTCGAATGCTATCCCTTTAGTGTGTGTCCTCATAACTCCCGTTTTCTCCGTTGTTAGTGTTTTTCATGACAAAATTTTTTAAATATGGTTTTTATCTTATATTTCATCTTGAAGTCAAAAATTTTTTCGACTCCGTGACAACAATCATTTTTGAGCTTCTCGCCCATTAAGTATTTATCTTCCTTTCCAAATCTACTTTCCAAACCGATTTAGCATGCCTCTGTGCTCAATCAATCTCTTGCTAGCATCCATTTTGTTCTGTGATTTCCGTCGGTGCTGCATTTTTTGTGTTAAAAGAATGACATTAATGCTACGCTCTACAAACGCGTACCATTCAGAAATGCTACGATATATGGGGGTCGGTTAATCAATGTGAGCCGGGGCTGGCGTGCATGATGAGCTTCATGACGGACGTCTCCGATGCGCACGAGTTGTACGAGAAGCACCCTCCGGTAGCGCGTCGTGGCTGCTGGATTGGCAATGACCCAATCGCGTGCCAGGGGACTCTGCTCGGTCGACACTACGAGTACTTCTGCGTCTGCAATCTGGACTACTGTAATGGAAACAGTAGTCTCGACGTGCGGAGTCATGAGCATTATCGGAATCTGGAGCCTTACCGTCGTATCTTGCCGGTTAGTAATAAGGAGAAGGAGATGGGGCAAAAGAGTGAGGGATGGGAGGTGGACTGAAAACAAAAAAAGTGTTTTATCTCATTGTATTTGCTTAAAAAACCTCGTTAAAATTATTTGTTTTGATCAAATGAAAAAAAAACTTGAAACCTATTCACGTTCATGGTAACAATATGTAACAAAACGACAAACAATTTTTCCAAACTATTTAAGAGGTGCCTAAAAAAAGCGCATAGTGCAAAAAATGATGATGAGGAAAATACTTTTGAGAACAGAATTTTCATTTACTGTGAAGATTCCTTGAAGCCGTAGAAGGACCTGGAACAAAAAGACTGAAAAAAAGTTTGTTTCAGGATCCGCAGACGATTCCGGTAATCTCCGATGTTTTCTCAAAATTTCTTGAATTTTGTTATTTGCAAAAACTTCAGAGAGCGGGTCTACATGAGCAAATTTATTTTTCAATCGCTCTTACAAGAGCTGGGGGCGGGAAGAACAGCACAAGAGGTTGAGAAAGAGAGAGAAAGAAGGGAGGAGGAGAGAGATAAAGTGAAAGAGAGACAAAAAGAGATAGAGCGAGAACAAGAGAGTCAAAGATATTAAAAGGAAATCTACCGAGTTTTCAGTGCTAAACTCCCATGCAGTTCGCGATGGGCACTCTTGCTTGTGGGCGCTCCTTGGGATTGTCTTAGTGAACCTTTTCCTCTGAAGAAGTGCATTAACTTACGGTGTTTCTACCCCCTGAATCGAG
>OZ057403.1:21255472-21362731 GCA_964056735.1 Allodiplogaster pararmata | reverse complement strand
AAAGAAAAAAAAAATAATAACGGAAAAAAAAAGAGAAGAAGAAGAAAGAAATAAGAGAGGGAAGCGAAATGGGAAAAAGAGGGAGAATGAAGATGATACTGGGTTCTTTGGAGGATCAAGTAGCAAGAAGCAGCGTACACAATGTACTCCAAATGGTAAGTCCAGTTTATTCTATCGTGTTTGTGGCGCAAATTTGTTTATGTCTCAGAGAGACCGTATCAATTTCAGAGGTCATAGGCATATGGTTGCGCGGCTGTTGACACTGTTGTCTGGGCCGTTCGGCCAATTAAGAAAAGAAGAGAGAAAGAGAAAAGAGAGAGGTGCCTTGCTCGAGTCAGAGGAACTTATCATTGCAAACGTTTCTCTAGAAGTTAAAGCGCGTATGTTAAGTAAATTATTCAAAAGGTTATCTCATTCCTGATTATCGTAAGATTTCTTTTGTGTCCATGTGATGCTGACTTTGAATTCATGTCATGATTGTCCTCCTTATTCAAGATTGAGAGAATATTATTCCACGTCAGGTAGAGTCATATGAACTTATTGGTGCTAAAACGTCTTCAGCAATTAATGTGTAGCTATTACGAAAGTGCTAGGTAAGCTCTTCAAGTTCCTATTATTTTCGCTCTTTTCATGTGACGCGATTGTTGACTCATTTTCATTATACCCAGTTTAAAAAAAAAAAAAAAAAAAAAAAAAAAAAAAAAAAAGGAGAGAAGAAATATTTCATTTTGCATTTTCTGTTTGTGTTTTCATGTCGCTGAACCAGAAGAGTTATATTTTCCCTCTCCTTACTTTTCATCTTACATTTGCTAAACCGTTAGCAGTGGAAGGCCAAAACATTGGTAGCGTATGTGAGTTTCCACTTGTTAGGACAAAGCTTTTGCCGGTACGTTTCTTGACTGTTGATAGGTTATCCTCGGAAAAGTTGCCTTATGCTCACTTTTCCCCCGATTAATGGCACATTTCTTTTGTGAAAAGAGCGAGTTACGTACTTACGTCTATTCCTCTCGCTCAGACATATCTCTATCCGCCTAACTTCCGTGCTCTTTACCTACAGTAGACCTCGTGCTATTTCAGCCACGCTTTGCTCTTTCATTCTCACCATACAATATATCATCGCCTCTAACACTCTCCTGGCGTAGCGGTGCACGCTCTTTGCGAGATGACGAATAGAATGTGCCTCTGTATCTCTCTCTCTCTCTCTCTCTTTCTCTCTCCCTCTCTCTCTCTCTTTCTGAGAGCTGGATTAGTCAAAGGAAGGCGACTTTTTTTCTTTCTCTTCCTTTCCTTTGTATTAAAAAAAAAAATTCTTTCTAGATTGGTTCAGATCCGTGATCTGACGAAGGAAGCGACATTCCAGTCTAAAAGGCTTTTGTTTTGAGAATCGTCTCTGTCTCTTTTCACCATGTTATTTTTAAAGGAGTCGCTCTGAGATGCCATTTCTACCATTAAATCTGAAGTAAGTTAGAAAGATTTTAGAAAAAAAAAGGGGCTTTTGCGGTCCTGGAATGATTCAGCTGTGAGATTATTTCAAAAAGCCCCCGACAAATGCCACATTCCAACCAGTAGTTTTCAAAAGTACTAAACACATCCCAGACTAAAAGGCATTCCAAAGGTTAGAGAGGAATTTTATCAGAGAAAACGGGAGACAAAGAAGAATTTTATCAGCGCAGAAATCTTAAGTGAGCCACGGACAGTTCACCCAATACATCTATCTCATCCCATCGGCAGGCATAACGCTCTCACCCCTTTTCTCTCTCTCTCCCATTCTCTCTCACTCTCGAGCAGGGAGAGGCTGTAGGCCCCTCCCACATCCCTGGATGACTGATCGTCATTGTTCCCTTTAATCAGGCTCAAAGTAAACAGCTTCCGTTTTCAGGAAGCGATGAAGCTGCGAAGTGGCAGAAGCCTCGAGAACATCCAAGGACGACCGCCGGACACGAACGAGACGCCGACGGAGAGCCCCCAGTCAGGGGAGGGTTCTTTCGGACCCTCCTTCGGACGATCAGTAAATAACAGGTTTAGTATGCAAAACCCTCCAATTTCACCAATCACCGCCGCGATCCAGCAGACGATCGACTCCGGAGAGAGGGGTACAGGCGGGAGTAGCTATCGGTCGCAATCGTTAGAGACACCAGGTCGCAGAAATGGAGGCAGCGAGGAGGCACAACTAGAGGACGCGGGAAGCAAAAGCCCAGGTAGTCTAGTTACAAATATGTCACGAATAAGACTTCAGGATGATATAGATCCGATAGAAGCGGTATTGTCAAAGATTGAGGAGAGGGAACTAGCCATAAGAAGGGACATATCTAGCCAAGTGAACCAGTGTGTGCTTCAAGTGTCAAAAAGGCTGGACGACCAACTACCCGTGGTCAAAGCATTAGACGCGTTCGGGAAAAATGACGGGTCGAGGTCGTTACCCCTTTTCACGGGAGAAGATGAGCTAGACTGGACAGCTTGGATTCGAAGGTTTGAGGACTTGATAAGAATGTCCCCATCAACCCTAAACGAGGCGCAAAAAGCAGCCCAGCTAATAGGTCACTTGGACGGTAGGGCTAGAGACGCCATTTCGACCCTATCAATAGAACAGATCAAAGACTACATGGCAGTCGTTGAGGCGGTAAAAGCGGTAGTAACTTCCCCAGACTTACTAAATCTGGCACGACAGAGGTTGGCGGGTTGCACTCAGGAGTTGAGTGAATCAGTGCAGAATTTCTCTGTTAGATTGATGAAGCTAGTCAGGGGCTTTTGCATTGGTAAGTCAGAGGAAGTTGTGAACCAGAGGTTCCTTGAGGAATTCCAACATCGCTTAAAACCGGCGTTGCGTTTTTATGTTCAGGCAGCTTCACCGGCGTCGGCCACCGAAGCAATCACAAAAGCCAGGACCTACGAGAGCCTATTACAAGACGCAACTTCAGCCATGACAATCTTCCCGGTCACAAGAGTTACCGAACCTGACGTGATGGCGGCCCAAACCCTACAAAACCCGGCCCTGCCTAATAGAAAAGGCCCCATCCTTACCGTGATCTGTTACAGGTGTGGGCAGAGAGGTCATATGTCCAGAGATTGTGCAGTGAGCACAGCAAGGGTAGCAGCATGGAACCCGAGGAACGGTGGCGGAGGATGGAACTCTTCGTACAACAGGAACGACCGGTACAACAGGGTAAGATATAACAACGAACCCCAGTTTCAGTACTCGCAACCGCAACAGAGATACGGACAAAGGCAGTTGGGCGGATATGACAGGTCAAACGCCAGAAATGCATACGAGGATCCCCGGAATGACAGGTATGAAAGAAGCAACGAAGGGCCTAGGACGATTAGGTTCGACAGAGAAAACGTAGGATATCAAAGAGACAAATACTCGAGACAGCCTAGATCCCAAGCACTTATGGTAGAAAACAACGAAGTTGGATCAAAAAGTTTACATGAAGCGGTCGCGAAAGCCAATGAGACATTAGAAATAGTAACGGGTCAGTTGCAGCACCAGAGTATTGCCCTAGAGCAAGAAAAGGCGAGGACTGCAGCCTTGCTAGCCAGGAATAACCAATTGTCACAGGGCAGAAGATCACCGGGAACCTCATTGAGCACAGCGTTAATGCTCACAATTGCGGCATCTGTGCTTTGTTGTCAGGGAGCAGAGGCAAGCACGGGTGAAACAGCGTTCCCTGCCAGGGGAGCGCATCAACCAATCAGGGCTTTCCGTTCTGTTCACGGTTGGATTATTTTCAAAACTATCATGCTTCTCCTCTTAATAATCCTGAGGAAAGCAACTAGGCACGTACACTTAATTAAAGGCCTGGCAATGACCGTTATATTGCCCGCTTCCGGACTCGCGGGAGGTGTACCTAGCCCCATATGGATGTGCCCTCGGGGCACACCTCAGTCTTTCTGGGCCCTGCCGACCACCTTCAACTGCAGCTTCCTATCAACGGTGTCAAACGCGACACCGATCGCACTCAGTTTGTCAGTATGGCGACCCAACACGGTAAGATACGAATCGCAAGCGCATGTGTGCCAGATATCACGGCACGAGCTTAAATATGCTGTGTCGTTTTTTGGGTATAGGTCTAAAGAGGAAAGTCGTAAACTAGTCACGGTCTCCGCTGAAGAGTGTAGGCAAATGATAAGGTTCAACAAATGCACTCACGGCGTGCTTAGGGTTCAAGGAAAACTAGCTAAAACGGAAAACACGAGAGACGTAGAATGGGAATGGGGCCCAATAGGATGTTGGGCCGGGGAACGAACCATCTCATTTCATGAATGTCTAACCTTTCAGACAACGGTATACGCCCGACACGGCGATACGAAGCCAGATAGTCCGGCTGGCGACATAAGCGGATGTAACTACGCCGACGGAGAATGTACACTTGAAGACGGTCGAGTCATGCTTTGGAAAGCAGAAGCAAAACAGAAATGTCAGTTTACATTTTTAGGAGACATCAAAGGGTCTAGAGCGGGTAACGTGTGGCTGAGCGAGAATCATGAGTTTGCGCTATCGTGGTCTCAACGCAGCCCAGCAATATCAGACTGCGGCTTAGCCTTCACGTTGACTGACCAAGAATACGGCATACTGGTAACTTACCCTAGACCTAAAAGAGACGTAGTAGCAGGAGTTCCCACCACGAATCAATTGGCAGCCCAGTTGCAAGCAGTGGAAATTAGCGTAAGAACGTACATGAGTATCATGTTTGAACATGCTACACGCCGCCTATGCAGCTCTCTAAACTCGCTGACCGCCACCCTTATCCCGTCGGTGGCTGCTAACCCGACTTTAGCAATGCGACTCCTGCTAAACCAGTCGGATATTAAGGCGGCCTACGTAGGTAAGAACATAGTAAAAACTACTCCATGTATCCCTATTCAAGAATCTTCTTACAAACTGCTCAAAGCAAACCAGACCTGCTACTCACGACCCCAAGTGGCGGTGTCAGTGCCAAACGAGAAACCATGGATCACCTTTGTCGAACCCAAATCGCTAATAATAACGAGTAACGCAGACAAGGTTCCTTGCGCAGAAGTAGCACCATTTCAGTTCGCAGTAGGGTACGGCATCTGGCAATGGGACAGCGTCATGGGTACAGTAAGTCGTCTTTCAAACCAGAGAATTACGTCGTTAAACACATTTATACCTTCATATTTTAAAACCACAACCAGTAGCATTACTCTATTCCACAACCTAGTCTTAACGAACCTTACGGAATTATTACAGGAGCATCGTAGTAGCGAGATGTGGCAGGCGTTCTCAACCAGGGCAGCCATGCTCGAAGCGAACACCGACCACTCCGAGGGAGGAACAGAACACTACGGGTCAGGAACGACGGCTACAAATCCACTGTCAGTATTCTTCAATTTTTCGTGGGAAAACTTATGGATTAGGGTATGCTGCCTCTACTCCTCCTTAACATTAGCCGCAGCAATAATGAAATGGGCCATAGCCATCAGATATCCAGCCGCGTGGGGTGTATTTCAAAGGCTAAAAACACGAAGCCAAGGCCCCAACCAAGAAGATATGGGAAAAACAACGTTTCAACACAACCACGGACAACCATTTACGTCTATTACCATCGAAAACGTCCCAAGAGTAGAAGGCAATATACCAGAACAATTAGAAGCCCCGAAAACACCCAATAGAAGAACTTGGCGGAATATGTCGTTTTATGATCGTAGCTTCGAAAGATTTAAGGAAAATACTGACGGATTCACAATGCGTAGTTCACAGGACCAGGCAAGTTGGCCACCGCAAATTTCCTTTCCGAGCGTGAATATACTATAAACACGTCAGAGAAAATGTATTTCAGGTAGGATCTAGGGTTTTCCTCAAGAACTATACTACAAAAATAGGCTTTTCCAAAAAGCTAACAATACCACATATAGAAACGCCCAGGAATAGGTACTTAATAATCAGAACATAAGATTTTTGTTTTTGTGTTTTATTTTATTCATTTTTTTCTCTTTCTTTTTGCTTCCGTGCTCTATGAATTAATTTACCTTCGATGAATCATATCATATCATGTGGTGCTCGCAATACATTTCATGTATGCTTTTTTTTTAAACTCATTATTCTCATGTTCTTCCGTTAATTCCTCTGTGATTCTTGTCTACCTTTGAACTTTGATGATCACAAGAGCGCTCTCTTGCTTCTGCGCTCCATGAATTACATCATAATATGTGATGCTCACAATTCATTTCGTGCATGCACTTTTTTTTTATACTCATTATGCTCATGTTCTCCCGTAAATTTTTCTGTAACTCTTGTCTATCTTTGAACTTTGATGATCATAAGAGCGCTCTCTTGCTTCTGCGCTCGACGAACTATATCATATCATGTGCTCGCAATTCACTTCGTTTATGCATTCTTATATTTACTATGCTCATGTCCTTCCGTTATCTGTGATTTGCGCATTCTTCTCATGCTTTTTGGAACGACTTCTTCCTAAAATATATATGGATATGAGTGTATATATTATATATGTGTATGTACATGCGTACGTGTATATGTTTATGCGTATATGTATATTTGTATGTATATGTGGCAATGTATATGTATGTATACATTCTTATTTTCATTTTGAACTGTAATATATCCTACTTTGCCAATTATCCCATACAAACCTTCGTTTATATCATGGTGTACGATTTCCCAGGCCTTGCTTTTCTCTTCTCCTTAGCCTCTTTTCTCTTCTTTGTCCTATAAGATCAACAATTCACACCACACTCTCATCAGTTATTGTTTCGGAATCGCCTCTCAATTACACCAGCGCTAAAAATCCAGTCATATCAATCATTACTAACGCGCGAAAGGAAATCAATTAAGCGACTAATCATACAACGCTATTCTTTCATTTACACGTCGTCATGTTCATGTAAATGCAATTCCCGCCACTTAATATGCATGTGCGTATCGTGATTTTTTTGGCAATTTCTCGAAAAGTAGTTACTTCTAAAACGTGATCGATACCCACGTATTTCTTTCCAAAGGGCTTGCTCATCAATTCTCCCAATGTCTCTTTCAAAATGGCATCAAACACTTGATCAGTTGGTTTTTTTCTAAAAAAAAAAATTTTTTTTTTTTAAAAACCTATTTTCGTTGATTACAGTAAGTCGGTTGATACTGTTCCTATTAATATACATACATCTTCATAAATCATCTTCATTCGCTTTCAAAAAAATTTTTTACCAAATTCTCGTCCGCCTTTCTCTCTCAACGAACGTAAGCAATACCTATTAATAAATCCCTCTCACAGTCTTATTCAGTCCTCTCGGAGTCCTTAGGGATTCGTTTCGGCCGATTATTATTTCCTAGTCTTATCAATGAACGTCTTCAGTTTCTAGCTAGAAACGTACTTTGCACTTCCCAGAATTATTCGCTTACAATGCCCACGTTCTACACCCCTAAATGTTTCTAACCGCGATGGTGGAAATCTAAGAAAGTTTTAAGAATTAAACGGGACCTTATATTCTTCAATCATTATGCATCCCAACACGGAAATCAGTATTCTCACATTTTGTTTGCTTCTCAACAAAATAGGTCTGGTCTTCTCATAAAGAATAGTCACTTCCCTCCCTTTCGATTGCCAAATTCCATCCTATTGTTGCGAAAGGCTTCCGACAATCGAGCATTGATCTGTTTCGAGCTCCGAGTAACGGACATGCCGTCTTTATAACGTGGTAGATTAAATGTCGCAAGCTCATCATCACGTTGATGTTCGTATTAGCGTTTTCTTGATTGGTTTCGCAAATCCTATATGTTCGCGCGCGGCGAGAATTTGTCGAGTAACCTCACGTCAAAAAAAAAAGCAAAAACGCCAGCATTGATTAAGTGAGCGAGCATGCCAAGACAAGCGATAAGAGGGAAACCACCACCGGCAAAAAAACCCAGGAGGTCGATCCCGCCCGCCCACGAACGACCGGCGTCAGAAGATGCCGAAGTCGTCAGAACCCCCACCCCAGCTGGTGCCCCCGTTCACGGGACACCGTTGTTGGAACTGTTTAACTCCTCCCCCCTAAACGCAGAAGATGCCGAAGTCGTCAGAACCCCCACCCCAGCTGGTGCCCCCGTTCACGGGACACCGTTGTTGGAACTGTTTAACTCCTCCCCCCTCAACGCAGAAGATGCCGAAGTCGTCAGAACCCCCACCCCAGCTGGTGCCCCCGTTCACGGGACACCGTTGTTGGAACAATTTAACCCTCCCCCCCCAAACACGGACGTCATCTCAGGCCTCGGCACCGCTCCGCCGGTTGCTTCCCTCACACCGGTTGGCGACCTCATTCTGAGGTCACCATTATCGGAAGAAATAAATCACCGTAATCCCCAGTACGGGCTGGACGAGCCCATCTTTGAGAACATTCTCCAGATGGCCGAGATGTCCTTATCTGAAGAAAAAAAATCGCTGCCACAGACGCACCCCTTTCGTCACATGCTAGACGAGAGAGCTGAGCCACAACCAGCCATCTACACGATGCCACATGTAGATCCGGAAGTGGAAGAGGTTTACTGGGAAAACGCGAGAGCAAATAACCCCTACATCGATGTGGATAGGAAAGAGATTCAGGCGCCAAGAAAAGAGCACGGGACGTCACGTAATGACAAAGCCCCGTGTGCCTCCTTGATCACGCTCAAGACGGTCGAACTTTTCCGTAACACGACGAAAGAACTGATGGAGTCGCGAACGCCAAGGCCTCAAGGAAAGAAACAGGGTGAGAAGGACAGTCGAACAATGCTCACGCCCGAAGTAATCGAGGGTTTAAGCCCAGTATTGTATAGACATTGCGGAGACGCTTTGAACGGAAGGCCGGTTCTGGAAGCGGTCCACTACGAAGTGTTCGCACCGGATCGACCAGACCTGAGATATATATATATAGACGCCCTGACCATATCGGGAATTACGGGCAGACCGAACATCGACTTGTCAAAAATGGCTTACGATGACCTATTTTACGTATACAAAGTCGCGCTTAGAAACCCGGGTAAAATGAACAAATACGTACCCGAGCTAAACCCAGACATCCTCGCGGAACAAACCATGCTGCCCTGGGTGGCAGAACTAACAGTGCCCGTCGCCATGGGATCCTTTTCGAAAAAGATGGCACACATCATGGAAGTGGTAATGGGCAAAAGAGCTTCAAAGAGAATTACTATGCTGCGAAGTGGGAGCAGGAATATAGCTAACATCAGGCCGAGGGACTTCGTGGACAGAAATGGAGAAGAGGCCAATCCTCCTAATGAAGGCGAGATTGTCTGGGCATACGGCAGGCCACCAAAATCCTCAGGTTTTTGCACGATCGAACCACCAAGAGCAGGAAAAGAAAAAGAGTACCGGGAGGCAGTACAGGGCTACACACGACCTCCACCGGTCAAACCCATAACGTTTGCTCAACCGTTGAGCAAAGAAGAGCAAGAAGACATCGATGACAGATTCGGAAAGGCTAGGGGATATGATCGTAATGTAGTAAGAACTACCACGTGCATGGAGGACTCCATGGCCTTGGGAGTAACCTACCGGGCTTACACCGATGCCTCTAAAAAAGGGAGTCGAAATTCATAAGTGACGAAGCCAGGGTCAACGTGGCACTGACAAGAGCGAGGGACACCCCCATAGTGGTCGGCCACCAGAAGACGCTCCTCGATCTCGCGATCTGGTATGAGGTCGTGAGGTACGCAGCAAGGCATGGAACGGTCGTAAAATCCCAGCAGCTGAACCTATGAGATCAGGTGAGTATTCGGCGGGTTTCATAAAAGTCACCCTTTCAAAAAAAAAGAAGAGAAAGTTTAACCTTTCAAATCGCAACTACATAGTCACATTCGAACAGGCAGTAAATGAAGTGGGCATACTAAAAGCTATGTACTTGTTCAGAGACCCGATGCTAGATCAACGTCAGGGCAGTTGGTGAACTCTACGGCGGAAAGGAGGGGCGATCGGGAAAGTCAGCTAGTTCAAATGTGACGTTTTTAATATCTAATCCAAAAAAAAAATAACAATAATAATAATAACAATAATACAAATTTTTTTTTTTAAAAAGGTTGTTTTACATACATATCGTTCCATTGAGAGACACTTCTTGATTCTAATTGCAGGACAATTGGTCAAGCGTCGAGGACTCCAAACGTGAAAACGAAAGGCAAAAGTGCGAGATCGAAGACTTCAAAAAAAAAAAGAAGCGTCGAAAAAAAAAGGGGGAAGAAAAGGTTGGTATCATTCAATTCAAATAAATAAATAAATAAATTAATAAATTAATAAATTAATAAATTAATAAATTAATAAATAAATAAATAAATTAATAAATAAATAAATAAATAAATAAATAATAATAATAATAATAAATTTAAAAAAAAAAAAACACACAAAAACAAAAAGGAGGGAACATATACTTCTCGGTCTTGATTGCAGGGAGCAGTCGTAAAAGCGGTGACCCACTAAAAGCGGACTCGGAAGGGACAAATCTCGGGACAAGATCGAAGGGGGAGCGAGGCCTAATTCGGGAAAAGGATACGAAGAAGATGGGAAAAAAAAAACAACGGACACAGCAAGTAAAGGACGGCAGAAGAAGATAGTCTTTCTTTGGTGGCATATGTATATATATATATATATTTAATTTTCCTCTGTTTATGTGATGCTTATCATGTCACGCTTTATGAGTTGCTAATTAATTCTCTGGAAACTGTTTTTGCATAGAAAAATGTAGACAAAATAAAATATATCCATGGTTTAACCAATTTACTTGATTTATGCATTTGTTTCGATTGTTTCTTTTTCACAAGACTTCAATTAGATGCATGCCGTTTAAAATCCTCGGCCTTACCGTTTTGTAGAAATAGCATTTAAGGTAGAACTAAAACTATTCTTAATTTTTTTTCGGTCCGAGGACGGACCTGGGGTAAAGGTTGGAGGTGTGAATATCTGGTAGCTCTGTATTGCTAATCCCGCTTCCCTATTATAACTGTGAACATAGGATAGGTCTTTATAGCAAGCCGCCCTTCTCTGGATAGAGCTCATAAGCCAGAGAGAATGTAAGCTAGAGACCACGCCTTCGTGCCGGGCGCTACATATAAATACGCCCCTTCGCTAGGCAGACAGGGGGAGACCGGGCCCGGTCGCTCACCCCCACCCCTCTTACCTAGGCACTTTGCTCGTAACGTGATAATCCCCCATTGTCATTGTCGCACCTAATATTCTACAACGTAATGTTAATGTCACTTCTATTATTCTACAACATAACGTTAATATAATTATTCTCGGTATCCATGTTACGACGTCTTAATCTAATAAACGTGTCAATCCTTCATGTTCTGGTTCGGGGCCACAAGACAGGGGACACCACACTAAAACCCGCGGACTCTCACTATAGCATCCAATCACCACTGGCGGTAGGTGAAAACTGGTTTTCACGGAAACTCAAATACTAATCAGGGGCCGTTTGCTCGTACCATTTTTGGTAGTGTGTTAGGAAGAAAATAGTGTTAAGTGTTCTAGGATAACACTGTTTTCTTCATCACTTTCCACCAAAAAGAACCATTTGCTCACAGCAAAAACTGACCGGTTCTTGTTCGAAATCTGTTCAACGGGGAATCATGTGGACCCCAGAACTTAATGAACGAGTCGAGTCGAGAAGGAATGAAAACGAGTTCCTTTTGATTCAAACGACATAAAATTGTACCCAGTGCAAAAAAATTCTACCCAATGGGAGAATGCAGCAGATTCCCTTGAGTGGTTATAGGAGTCTAATTATGAAATTCATAAATCCTTTATAACAAAACCGATTTCAGGCGACCTTCGCTCTCTCGAATGCTATCCCTTTAGTGTGTGTCCTCATAACTCCCGTTTTCTCCGTTGTTAGTGTTTTTCATGACAAAATTTTTTAAATATGGTTTTTATCTTATATTTCATCTTGAAGTCAAAAATTTTTTAGACTCCGTGACAACAATCATTTTTGAGCTTCTCGCCCATTAAGTATTTATCATGCTTTCCAAATCTACTTTCCAAACCGATTTAGCATGCCTCTGTGCTCAATCAATCTCTTGCTAGCATCCATTTTGTTCTGTGATTTCCGTCGGTGCTGCATTTTTTGTGTTAAAAGAATGACATTAATGCTACGCTCTACAAACGCGTACCATTCAGAAATGCTACGATATATGGGGGTCGGTTAATCAATGTGAGCCGGGGCTGGCGTGCATGATGAGCTTCATGACGGACGTCTCCGATGCGCACGAGTTGTACGAGAAGCACCCTCCGGTAGCGCGTCGTGGCTGCTGGATTGGCAATGACCCAATCGCGTGCCAGGGGACTCTGCTCGGTCGACACTACGAGTACTTCTGCGTCTGCAATCTGGACTACTGTAATGGAAACAGTAGTCTCGACGTGCGGAGTCATGAGCATTACCGGAATCTGGAGCCTTACCGTCGCATCTTGCCGGTTAGTAATAAGGAGAAGGAGTTGGGGCAAAAGAGTGAGGGATGGGAGGTGGACTGAAAACAAAAAAGTGTTTATCTCATTGTATTTCCTCAAAAAAACTCCTTAAAATTTATTGTT
This sequence comes from Allodiplogaster pararmata, assembly GCA_964056735.1. Taxonomy (NCBI): domain Eukaryota; kingdom Metazoa; phylum Nematoda; class Chromadorea; order Rhabditida; family Diplogasteridae; genus Allodiplogaster; species Allodiplogaster pararmata. Next base: position 21,350,201 of record OZ057403.1, on the reverse strand, counting down.
TTGATCAAATGAACAAAACTTGAAACCTATTCACGTTCATGGTAACAATATGTAACAAAACGACAAACAGTTTTTCCAAACTATTTAAGAGGTGCCTAAAAATAGCACAGTGCAAAAAATAATGATGAGGAAAATACTTTTGAGAACAGAATTTTCATTTACTGTGAAGATTCCTTGAAGCCGTAGAAGGACCTGGAACAAAAGGACTGAAAAAAGTTCGTTTCAGGATCCGCAGACGATTCCGGTAATCTCCGATGTTTTCTCAAAATTTCTTGAACTTTTTTATTTGCAAAAACTTCAGAGAGCAGGTCTACATGAGCAAATTTATGTTTCAATCGCTCTATTCGAGCTGCCTTACGTTACAAGAGCTGGGGGCGGGAAGAAGAGCACAAGAAGTGGAGAAAGAGAGAGAGAGAGAGAGAGAGAGAGAGAGAGAGAGAGAGAGAGAGAGAGAGAGAGAGAGAGAGAGAGAGAGAGAGAGAGAGAGAGAGGGGGGGGAGAGAGAAAAACTGAAAGAGAGACCAAAAGAGATAGAGCGAGAGCAAGAGGGTCAGAGAGATGAAAAGGAAATCTACCGAGTTTTCAGTGCTAAACTCCCATGCAGTTCGCGATGGGCACTCTTGCTTGTGGGCGCTCCTTGGGATTGCCTTAGTGAACCTTTTCCTCTGAAGAAGTGCATTAACTTACGGTGTTTCTACCCCCTGAATCGAGATGTTATCGAAGTTCGAAAAATAATGAGTTGTAATGGAATCATAAGGTGAAGAATCGGTCTAGCACACAAGAATAACCATACATTTGTTAAACTGCCTTACACATATCGATGTCATGATGCATATAGCGAAGTGATTCAATGACATTCACTACAAAGCCTGCATCGCTTGTCAGCGGAGCTTTGAAAATTCAAAGTCTTTAAAAAGATGAGAAACGCGTTTTAACTTTCCAAAAATGTAAGATCTAATGGTCTTCATTTATAGATTACATCATATTTTTTTCATTCAATGAAACACCGGCTCCTGCACTGATATCAAAATGAAGAAAAAAAGGAGATGGGTTCATCGGCCTCTTATGAGATGGTCTCACCGATGCTATTAATTGAAAACATTGAAGACGTTTCGGATTTTAGCTCTAAAAATTAGATGAAAGAAAATAGTCAATCGCTGCATGGACTTCTGTTTTTGTCGAACAGTTCACCATGTCTTGAGCAGAAGATGATTAAAATCGAGATTCCAAGTTCAGTAATAATACTGGAATTCTTAGTTAACTACTACATCTAGGATAAAATTTCTTGGTTCATTATTAAATGTAAGTTCAAATCCATTGAATTAAAACGCTTCAGCACAAAAATCATAGGATATTTCGAATTTTCCTCTTTGTTACTTGCATACCTCAAAAACTCAGCACTGGCGCAGCACAAAAAGACGTTTTTTTCCATCTTAATCCTTAACTCCCTCGTCTACCTATCTTGAGAGTCATTATTTTGTCATGAAATACAAAGTATCCTGCTCTGAATCGCTTTGAAAATGTCACGCTGAAAAAAATCTCTCGTTGAACAATGCACACAAAAAAGCTCTTTAATGGTCATACTTTCGAAAGCATGAAAATGGAATGATATACTTCAAAAGTATTCCAAATCGTTCCGCACACAAGTGTTACTATTCATACTTTGAAAGTAAGAATAGTAATAAAATGAAAGTATGCTAGGGATACTTTGAAAGTATGTTGTCTGTCTACACAATGAAAGCTGTCTACAACTAAATATACTTAAATATATTTATATATATATATATTTTTATTTTATTGTTTAATTACTTTTTAAATTTAAAACAATGTTTTTCTTTGTTTTTGACTTCTCCGAAGGGCTGTTTCTTTCCGAAATGCGTTCCCGAAGGTCTTTTTCAAGGAGAGCGCTTCACAATCAAAACTTTTTCTCGATGCCTTTCTTCCAAAACTGCTGGCTTAAATGATTCACTAGATACGATTTGTATGCGTACTTTTTCCGTATAAGTAATCGAGATAATAAGTCTATATAGAGCAACCTAAGTCATCCGGGTTTGCAGATTGGATAAGTGCCTAGAAAAGGAAGAGAGCCACCAAGGCATACTTTCAAAAGTATTTCATTCATTATAATAATAATAACAATATTTATCGCGATGCGTATGAATGACCGGCAAGGAAGCAAATAATGAACTGTTTCATTGATTGTATGCCCTTTCTAGTATATCTTCATACTTACGCGCAGGAATACTTTCAAATTGTTACTATTCATAAATCACATGTGGCATTTTAAGCATACTTTCCCAAACTCATCCTTTTTTGTGTGTGTGCCGATCTAAGTCTTAGAGTTTTTGTTTACTTTCCCTTTATTTCAATTTCATTGCAATATGTATGTACGTATGTATCTCTTATTACAGATAAAATTGTTCAAGAGAACTATGTTTCTACTAAAGTTTTTGTAAGCCTTTTAATTTTTTTTGAATTTCGAGAAAAAAAAGTTTACTAACCTTGAGAGCTTAGAAAACTAATCTTCTCGAAATTTTTTTTTCAAGCAACATGATCGCTGCGTGCAAAAATATATACGACCTATGACACTTAAATCACGCCCCCCCTACCAGAGGTTCAATGGGTCATTCGTCTGACTCTTATAAAGAGCGCATGGCCACTCGCGCTCCTCTGCGTCATGCGCTGTGCCTGCTCCTTGGATATATAGGGTGCTATAGAACCACACAGTAACACACCACACAGGTTACCTCCTCTTACTCTAGTTGTCTGCGCACTCTTCTCTCAATGTACTGTCTCATCGAGGGACGTATTGCGCATGAGCCATTGAACCTCTGGTGAGCCGTTGAAATCATCTGACCCATTGTACCTCTGGTAGGGGAGGGTGACTAAAGTGCAAAAGTTCCCGACCTATGAAGGTTCGATGTTCGTACAATAACTTTGTATTTGTTATGCGACAGCACGAATGCGTTCGAAGCAAAGCTTCCAAAGAATGCATGATTTTTTATACACAATGTGAACATCTTGTTTATCTACTTTTATACACAATGTGAACATCTTGTTTATCTACTTTTATACACAATGTGAACATCTTGTTTATCTACTTTTATACACAATGTGAACATCTTGTTTATCTACTTTTAAACACAATGTGAACATCTTGTTTATCTACTTTTATACACAATGTGAACATCTTGTTTATCTACTTTTATACACAATGTGAACATCTTGTTTATCTACTTTTATACACAATGTGAACATCTTGTTTATCTACTTTTATACACAATGTGAACATCTTGTTTATCTACTTTTATACACAATGTGAACATCTTGTTTATCTACTTTTATACACAATGTGAACATCTTGTTTATCTACTTTTATACACAATGTGAACATCTTGTTTATCTACTTTTATACACAATGTGAACATCTTGTTTATCTACTTTTATACACAATGTGAACATCTTGTTTATCTACTTTTATACACAATGTGAACATCTTGTTTATCTACTTTTATACACAATGTGAACATCTTGTTTATCTACTTTTATACACAATGTGAACATCTTGTTTATCTACTTTTATACACAATGTGAACATCTTGTTTATCTACTTTAGATGACAATGTGAACATCTTGTTTATCTACTTTAGATGATTGATTCTTGATAAATTTAGCTCATAAAGCATACGTGAATCGCAGAAAGTTAATAAACGCCAATTACACGTCTACTTGTTTCAATGAAACGTCTACCTAATTTAGTGACAAGTCTAAAATTTCCGATAAAGACGTCTAAATAATTTGAAGAATAAAAACGTCTACCTAAATCAGCGACACGTCCTATTTTAGTGAAACTTCTACCTTTATTGAACAAAACGTCTAATTTTTTCGAGCAAAACGTCTACCTATTCTGATGATATTTCTATCAACAAAAAAAAATGAAAATTCAACCTGTTGATATGAATGATTTATATCAAGGTATGGTTTTGTTGAACACGGAAACACGGATTCTCGTTGCAAAAAATATTTAACTAATAAATACGATTCAATAGGCAACTATTTAGGAAGGGGTGGGGAAAGGGGGTTTACCTGAGAAGGGGGACCCTAAAGGTAAAAAGGAGAAGGGGACCCTAAAGGAAAAAAAGAGAAGGGGGACCCTAAAGGAAAAAAGGGGGCCCTACCTAAGCAAGGAAGAAGGAGAGATTGAGGGAGGACAGCCCTAAGAAGAGAAAAACCTTTTCTCCTTCAAATTGTTTTTCCACTAACACGCTAATAACGATGAGAAATCTAAAATTCTATGCACCTACGTTTTTCAGCAAATCAAATATTTTTCGTAATTCATTCACGTTGCAAGTGCTTTTAAAATTATTTTGACGTGTCAAAAAAGGTATACGTTTCATTCAGGTAGAAGTTTTTTCAAAATTGGTAGACGTTTCACTAAAACAGAAAGACGTGTCACTAGATTAGGTTTACAAAACTTTTGAATCATTTAGACGTGATTCTTGAAATAGGTAGACGTTTCTTTTGTATCCAAATTTAATTAGGAAATTACAAAAGGTGAACTCCGCTGTCGTTTGCTAATAAGTTTTTTCGGATATGAAAGAACCGTTTACCTATGTCAGTCGAAAATATACCTATACAACTTCGGCTTCTTGTGAATTCCGATGGGAAACTCAACAAAAATCTAGTCACTATACATAGACATACGGGTCATAGCTACGTTGCCGATAGAGTGAACTCTCGACCTAGACCGGCTAAAGTTCAGTTTGTAGACAAAAAGACTCGTGACTTGTTTTTACTTCATACGCGTAGCTCTAGATGCGTTCCTAGGTGTAGCAATAAAGTTCACGCACACTCGCGTCCAGATTACATGAAGCATCAGCTTCGGTTCGACGCTGAACTTCGCAGAGAATGCGGACGGAGAAATGAATTAGAAGGTAAGCTATTACACATCGTGAGAGATATCGGAAACGGGCCGGAAGTGTTTCAACTTCGTAACCCTCGTGAGCTGAATAGGAGACTCAGTAACGCGCAAATTACGATGGCTGAGACTGCTCCTACTAGCTCTAATTGTGAATCTCTTCCTGAAACAAATGCTTAGATCCCATTACCCTCTCCTCTTCCCATTCCGAAGCGTGGTCGTGGTCGTGGAAGGAGCGTTGCAGTTGGCAGAGCTCGCGGAGTCGGCAGAGCCTCTACGAGAAAAACTCGCAATCAAGCAAGCACTCAGGACTCGTTCGTGAGCGTAGGAGACGTAGCACAAGTCGACAGAGGTATGGAAGAATTTCCTCTTTTGACGGGAGGACAGCGAACTTCTCCATAGGTAGTTCCCTTTCGTGAAACCATCAAGTCTCAATTGAAGCTGAACTCATTTTCTTTATCATCTAAGACTTCGTTAGTTTTTAAAAATTGGAATTGCTTTCTAGTCAATTTTCGCTCCATTTCCTTCAAATTAAATATCATAGATGCATTGGCTACACAATACAATGCGAGTATAATCGGAATAACCGAAACTTGGGCTGATTCTTTTACTGTGCATGACTCTATGTTTTCTTGCCAGCAAAAATATTCTGTCTTCCGTAGCGATAGGGATAGTAATGGGGGAGGAGTTGCTCTACTTATTGACAAGTCTATCTCTTGCTCTCTTGTTCACTCTAGCAGTCACTCTCTATACTGTCAATACTTGTCGGTCAAGCTAATCAACAAAAATCTTCGAGACACAATCCTCCATTGCCTCTATAGAAGTCCCAGTACTACAAATTCCGACTTCTCAAATGCACTTTAAACCATCGAGAACATATTCACAGTACATGACTGCGACCATATAACAGTTGGTGATTTCAATTGTCCTGAAATATCATGGCCCAAGGGTAGTGTTTCTTCCTCGGTGTCACCCAGTCATCACTCTCGTTCTCTTTCTGATTTTGCGTCTTATCATTCTTTAACACAATACGTCAGTTCCCCCACTAGGCTTCAGAATACTTTAGATCTTGTGTTCTCCTCTCGGCCAGATGGTATTTCTCACTGCTCTGTATCTCCCCCTCCTCCTTCATGTGACCACAACTTGGTTCATTTTAGTATACCTCACCATGACCTTAAAAAGTCCGCACTAGTCCTCAAGTACAATTACAAAAAAGCGAATTTTAAGCTTGCTAATTGTCTCATCAGCGGTACTGACTGGTCCTTTCTATTCGCGATGTCTACTATGTCTACTAACTCTAGTGAGGTATATGAAATCTTCTCGTCAATAATTCAGAGCATCATTGCCAGATGTGTACCTTTAGTAAGAGTATCCCAGTCTGCGGTGAAACCTCCTCCCCCCATCATCTCTCGAATTAGACGCCATGCTGCCCGACTATACAAACAAAGAGAATCTATAGGGCTATCTCCTTTCCTTCGTATGAATCATCGACTAAGAAAATCTCATGACTCTCATCATAGAAATATGGAGAATTCTCTTGTCAGAAGCGCTAATTTAAAAAAAATCTGTATCGCTACACTAATGACAATATAAAAGACGACTCCAAAATCGGTCCACTATCAGAAGAAAATGGCATAATCTCTACCAAAGACTCTAGAAAAGCCTATATTTTTGCTAAACATTTCGAATCTCACTATGAAAATCAAGACGCGTTAAGTACTAGTAGTTCATCGAGCCTACAAACCTTTACCGCTACCATTGATTTTATCCCGATACCGGCTCATTTGGTCTACTTCTATCTAAACGGCTCGCTAGCAAGAACAACACTTCACCGGACAACATACCATACACATTTTTCAAAAACACTGCGCACGCAATATGCGCTCCTTTATCTATCATGTTCGATCGATTCTTACTTAACGGGAGTTGTCCTTCCCAGTGGAAAAAAAGCTATTGTAAAACCCGTCTTTAAGAAAAAAGGAGATAAGAAAGATGTTAGAAATTATAGACCCATTTGCCTCACCCCATCCGCTTCTAAAATCATGGAGCGAATTCTTTGTCAAAAACTACTGGAATATCTTAATGAGAATGAACTGATTAGCTGTCACCAATTCGGATTTCGACCGAAACATTCGTGTGAACTCGCTTTACTCGATACTCACCATGATTGGCATACTAAATTAGAAAGTAAATGCTTCATTAGCTGTGCTTTAATCGACTTTTCCCGCGCCTTCGACGCTGTCCCTCTTCACCTTCTCATGATAAAGATGAAATCATTCGGAATAGATGGATGCTTGTACAGATTCTTGCAGGATTTCTTAGAAAATCGCCAACAGAGTGTTCGAGTAGAAAATGACGATTCTCCCCTCTACTCTACTCCTACTGGAGTCCCTCAGGGTAGCTGCATAGGACCATTACTGTTTATATTATATATCAATGACTTACCCAAATTCCTTCCCACTGGTTGTCATATCTCTATGTATGCAGACGACGTGAAGTTATACTCGATCAATGACACTAATTGTTTACAGAAAGGAATTAACTATGTCCATGACTGGGCAAAAAAATGGGTCCTAACAATATCTGCTTCCAAAACAGTAGTCATAAGACTTGGATCGAATTATCCACCTACTTCGTTCTATCTAGCGGAAAACCTTCTTCCCGAGTCCAACACAGTTCGTGATCTAGGAGTAGAGTACTCTCACACACTCAATTTCTCTCTACACATTGAAAATATCTGTAAAAAAGCGAATGCTAGATGCGGATACATACTGAGAACTTTCAAGACGAAAAATGTTGACCTTCTAAAAAAATTGTTTGTGACTTATGTCAGGCCACAAATTGAGTACTGTTCCATTATCTGGTCTCCCCATCTTAGAAGGTATGTGGATCTGATCGAGAATGTTCAGCGAAATTACACCAGAAATGTTTTCGGAAGATCAGGAGTTCAAATGGCTTATTCCGAACGACTCAAGGAAATGGGACTGGATAAATTGGAAGTTAGAAGATGGAAGAAGGATTTGATGACCGTCTACAAAATTATAACGAACCGCACACCGTTGAATTGTCAATCTTTTTTCCGATTTCAGTCTCATGATTATAACACTAGATCTCACTCATTGACACTAGTAATGCCTAGATATAGAACTGTGAGCCATTCAAACGAACGATCGGTCAGGGTCATCGACCATTGGAAGAGTCTTCCGGTCGAAATCGTTAATTCTAGAACAATAATGTCATTCAAATAAGGTATTAATGTGTTTTTCGATCAAAAAACAAGAAGATGAAATGAGCTTTGTTCTAGTTTTACCACCTTTATTTGAAAAATTGTCTCTGATTTGTTTTTTGCTGATTTGTTTCTGATCTGATTTGTTTCTGATTTGTGATTTGGTTTTGTTGTTTATCAACTTTTCTCACTTTAGCCAAAGTGATACGCTTGTGTTTGAAGTTAATCGATTCTTTACCGTCTCCATGATTTACGTTATATACACTGTGCGATAAACTATTATTATTATTATTATTTAAAAAAACACCTCTACCTGATTAAAAAATTTTTCTACCTAATCGAGTGACACATCTACCTACTAAAGTAAAACGTCTACCTTTTTTAGAGAAAAATTCTACATAAGCAAGTGACACGTCTACTTATTTTACTGAAACGTCTACCTATCATAGGGAAACTTCTACCTATTTTTGTGGAACTCCTATCTTTTTGAGCAAAACGTATTTTTTTTTGTTGAGAAAAACGTCTATTTATTTCAATGAAACTTTTACCGAAAAAAAATGAAAGGCCTTCCTTTTTTTTGAAAAAGGCAACCTGATGAAAAAAATAATTGCTACGGGGTTAAAATACAAAAAAATTCTATGTTTTGCTGAGAAATGTAGGTGCTTACATTTACAGTTTTTGGTGAACATCTTAAGGCTCTTTTCGGTGAACTCGGCTACTTCGAATTCGTAACAGCGCTTCTGAAAGTGTTTCTATTTTCAGTTATTCCCTCTCATCTCCTGAGAGCCCCTTACCCCTGTAGGGCCCTCTTTTCCCTTTAGGGCCCGCCTCTATCCTCTCTCTCCTTTGCTTAGGTAGGGTTGCCCTTTTTCCTTTAAGACGCCTTCCTTCCCCTGCTCAGATAAACCCACCCCCGTTTTCCCCAACCCTCTCCTGAGTCATTGCCTAAAGAAGTGTATTCAAAAAATGAATAATGTTTTCATTGAGATTCCGTGTTGAACGAAATCATACCTTGATATAAATAAGTCATATGAAAAAAGAGAAAAACAAAATTTTTAGTTGCAAATATATTCAAAAATAGGTTGACTTAAAAGGTTAATGTTTCTTTTTTTGTTGGTAGAAGCTTCACTAAAATAGCTAGACGTTTCACTGAAATAGGTAGAAGTTTCACTGATTTAGGTAGGCTTTTTTCTTCAAAAAGGTACACGTGTCACTGATTCAGGTAAAAGTTTTTTTCTCAAATTAGGTAGACGTATTTTCGAGAAAGATAGACGTTAAATTTGCGTCCAATTTTTCACCCAGAGTAGTAGTAAAATTAGTAAGCCGCAGAAAGAAGTTAATTTCGGTGTTTTCTTCAAAAAGAAGCCAGGAGGCAGGGATACCGCGCCGCTATAGGTAAATTTTTTCCAAAACACGAAACAGAAAACCGCTCATTGGATTGACAATTTTGAATAATGATTCACCCGGATTATACTTTTTGAGTTGATACAAGACATGGATCACTTGATTCGTAATTTTTCTCGTAGATGGGTGTAAAATTCTCGCGATTGGATCTTTTACTATTAGTAATCTGCAACGTCTTCCAGTTATCTTCCCAGCACTTCTATTTGCATGCAGATCCGGTTCGTGAACATAATTCAAAAAATTTTATTAGACAACATTTTCTTCTTTCACTACAGGAACTTCCAGGTCTAGTTCAATTGATAAGTGCGAGTTATTGTTGAGCTGAGTAACAAAAGAACACAAAAATTAAAAGCAGCGACTGGATGATTAGTCATGGATTATATATATTAAGAGTTAGAGGTCATCAAAAATCCTTGGGACTAGAACCATTATTCAAAAAATAAATACAGTCCCGTTCAAAAGTATACGAACGAAAAAGTTTTCTCGAAAAATTCTGAGCGTTGAAGATATGAAACAATTGTTTGTCTGAAGTGTTTGTATGGGCATCTGGAAATTCGTTCAAACATTTGATCTACATCTCAACTCGCGCACTCATTTACATATATAGGAAAAGTCGGGAAAACCATGAAGTGCACGTTTCATCCTTTTTTGAGAGTTGTTTTTTCTTGCTCTATGCCATCGCTGACAGCTGATTTTTTGTCTGTGGACTGTACAGACCAGAAGGATCGTAAAATGGGTAATTACCTGAAAGAGCGGCTATCCATCTTGGCTAATTAAATTGCATGAGCATGTCGGAATCGGATCGTTATTGTATAAAACGTCGGCTGTGTCAGTTAGGAGTTCTCGGAAGTGAGAATCCGCTTACCTCTGAGAGAAACAAAAAAGTTTGCCTGCAGTGGACTAAAAAAAACTCCTTCAGTGGACATCTCAAGAATGGTCTCATGTTTTCGGAAAGATGAGTGTGGATCAGGCATGCTAAAAAAAGTCGAAAAAAACGAAAAAACTTTTTTAAAAATTTTGGCTGAAACTTTTTACGTTTTTTAGCTGAAAATTTTTACCCATATTCCAGGCTCATTTCTTGAGGTTTTTGAAACTATGATGATGAACGGACATACATCAATCTTTTAAAAAATATTTTTAAAAAACGGTCTCAGCTAGTTACCTATTTCATGTATTCCAATGAAGGGAGACGAAGTCACTAAAAAGTCGAGATAGTGCGGCATTTTCTAAGCAAAAGGATGGGAAAATTAATTTTGATGAAAGGAACTCAACTTCGAAGCAGAATTTAAAAAAAACTGTAAAAATTGACGGTAAAGCCAGCTCAGCAGCAGAAGGATGAATCAAGTGTAGATGGCCTCGAGAGAGACAAGTTTTTTTGAAATTTCCAGATATTGTTTGAGATAGTTCTCTGTCTTTGAAAGCGCTCGCATAGGTCTGCGAACGCCGTTAGGCACCCCCCCCCCCCCATACGGACCGGGTTTGCACGAACGCTGTACTATTTTCTCTATCTCGAATCGAAATGAGTATAGCGTTCGTGCAAACCCGGTCCGTATTGGTTGCCCGCTTTGTGGATATAAGATTCTGTTGCATCATTTTTCACTTCGAGAAGTGCATCATTTTTCACTTCGAGATGATTAAACCTTAACTCTCAGTGAGTAAAACCCTCTATGAACCAAGTTAAGGGTACCAGAAAAAAGTTAACCAACTTTTAATGTAAATGTCGGTACCAAATAGCAGAGTTGAACCAATTTCATTATACATATCGTGTTAAAAAATGTTTGAATTAAAACATACATGAAAGTCATATCTTTAACAAAACCCTTATTATGGTTTTCGATTTTTTTATTTCGAAGGTTTTTTTATAACTTACTGATTAATGATATGTTATCTCGAATTACTAAAAATTCGAGATAACATAAGAGAACACAACCGCGATAAAAACTATGGTTAAGTAGTGATGACGAAATTCCTTTGAAAAAAGAGAATTTTTTATGATTAGTAAATCTCTCTAATGAAGTGCACTCGTGTCTTTTTAACAAGAGTTTCCGCAATTCGACAGGTAATACGTCTTAAGATTGAGTTAAAATGATGCAGTCTGGGTGAATACCTCGAATTTTGTTTTCAAAATGCAAGGAAACCATCTTGACACACAAATAACACAAAAAAAAATAAAATAACTCAATTTAAAGCGTTTTAACAACTTTTTTCCCGAATTTAAGCGAGGTCTCTCATCGTTTTTTTAATGATTAAACAGTCGTTGAAAAAATCAGTTCGATGCTTACAATCTGAACGGAGATATGTTTAAAATAATAATCGATGAACGGGACTTTATATGAATCTATCTTCATCGTTTTACAATATTCTTCGTAGATTGACGGAAATGATTTTTGAACAAAAACGTCATTCAGCTAGTCTTCGCTGACGTCTCCGCCAACTACAAGGAAACCTTCTGGAAAATGGAGCAAGTCCACGGACTCACCAGCAACGAAGCTTATGTGGCCTTGAAAAAATTTGTTCCGAGCTTCTTCAAGGTCTTGGATGAGATATTCAAAAGTCATGCAAAAAGTCGCCATTTAATGATTGTTACCACTGAACATGAAAATCTGAATAAGCAACTTAAATTCAGTGAAGATTTTCGAATTTTTTTGAGAACGGGTTTTCGTGTAAGATTTTCTCGTAATACAGTCTAAACGCGAGTAATTTGAGTTAAATCTCCACTTAGTCAAGAAAAACACCGAAATTTTACTTAATTTAGTGACCCGTCATTCTAAAAAAGTGACACGTTAACCTAAAAAACTGAAACGTCATCCTTTTTCTTTGAAAACTCTACCATTTTTTAAACAAAAACATCTACCTAATTTGATGAAATTGTTTCCAAAAATAAAAGTCCTTTTAAATTTGTAACACGTAAACCAAATTTTAGTAACACGTTCACCTCAATTGAAAAACAAAAAAAAAACTATTTTTTTCAACTGAGAAACGAGGCCCTCCAGTGCGATTGCCCTGTTTTTGCACAAACTCAAATTTATTTTGAAGTAAGATTTTTTTCATTTTTGTTTTGAAGTAAGATTATTTCTTACTCGGTTTTTAAGTTTGGCGGGAATATTCAAATCATGTTTAGCTCCGGAAAAGTGCTCCAGGCACGAGCTTTTTTTCAGAAAATAAGATTGAATAAGAGCCACCAGAGACAGTCCGCTCCGAGAGGGCATGGAAAAAAACCATTTTCCTTTTTCCAAGCAGTGCTCTGAAATGAATGTTTCGGTTTCTGGGTTCTTCCCTACACTATCCTTAGGCTCCCTAATCCTCTGTAGGGTCCTCTTCTTTTTAGAGCCTTTCTCCATCTATTTCTTCCCCTTTGTTAAGGTAGCCCCCCTTTTGTATTTACTACCCCTTCTTCCCCTTCCTGTTTGAATACGTTTTTTTTAATATGTGGAAGTTTTTTGTCTAATTAGAGTGACGGGTAACTAAATTAGGTGAAGTTTCATATAATTAAGTAGACGTGTAATTGTAGTCCGAACTTGATGTCACATTAGCTGAAATTAATATCTTTTCGTAGGTTTATTATGCTTCTTAGATTGTTTTCCCTTGTCTTCGTACAGAAATCCGCTGAGTTTTTTCTCCGCTGAGACTTCACCGTTTCTCGCGACTTCACCAGATGTCTTCACCCTATAGTAGGACAACAAGCATTCTTTGCTTTGGACACACAGAAAAAATTGATCACCAATAATATGGTTCAATGCATATTGATCACATTTTGATCATTTTTGGTTGCGCTGAGAGCGCAGGAACTGAACAATATATATTTATCAGTATGTTTCACCTAAGCCGTATTTTATTTTCTCGGTTTTACTGCTATGGTTGAGGTTGAGTATATTACTTCACATATATTTTAATTTCAACAAAGAAGATTTCGTATTTTTTGTTGCATTCTTCATTCCGGTTTTTTTGTTGTTGCATTCTTAAAAGTATAGATTTGATCTTTCGAGAATGCCTAAAAAATTAGATGTTCATGTCTTTTCTGATGACTCCGAATGCTTGCAGGTCAGAAATGAACTCATCAGAAGATCAGCGCAGGGTTAGAATGAGAGAATAAATTACTTAAAACATAAGAATTGTATTTTATTTTTCCTCGTGTTTTCAAAATGCATTTTTATATATTTGCTACTCAGATAATAACGAGAAAAGGTACTTGTGTATATCGACGTAGGATCCGCCCCTCTTCCCCCTCGACGGGCGGAGTCGCGGATTTATGCCTAATTTTTTATACGGTCTCGTTAGCCTAAACCGTACGGCCTCGTTAGCGTAAACTATTACTAAGCCTAAGAGTAGTCATAAATCCGTGACTCCGCCCCCGAGGGGGAGGAGCGGAGCCTACGTAAATCTGGACAAGTACCATTATTTTACTGCAAAAATAACAGCGAGAGGGATGAGGAGGAAGAGAGAGAACAGGAGCAACATCGTACATCAAAATGCATGGGGGAGGAGCCTACGTCTAACTACACAAGTGCCACGGAGTGATCTGAACTACAAAAGCTAGAGATGGTTTCCCTTTCATCGCATCATGCCTAATAATTTTTTTAACCAGTGTAATAGAAAGAACAGTTTAATATTTTAACTGTGCTTAGACTCTTTTTTGTTGAGATTATTGAATTTTTTCTTCTCGTTATTTCGACAATGATCGAATCATGTTTGTTGATATTTTTTGTAAAAAAAACCAGTTACCCATTACAGAGAACCTTGATTTTTTTTAAATTCTGCTTTGCTCTTCTGTTTGTGTTAATCGATATTGTGATGGAATATTTTGATGGAATATTTTTCTTTGATTATTCCGTAAATGTTTGTTTAAAAGATTTTATCATGCTTGTTGGAAAAAAAAGTTTGTTGATTCAGAGTGTTCATTACATTCCATATAAAAACGCAATTTTTGTTTTGAATTGGAAGAAAAAAAAAGAAAAAAATTAAGAAAAAGAAAAAGGAAGAAAATCTCGCAAGTTATGGGCGAGGTTTAATACAGCACACTTTTTTTCCAAGTGAACAATATTATTGACCACAACTGAACAGTTTCGCAGACTAACTCCATCGTCCCCTTTATATTGTTCAGAAAATGTATCAAAACTGATCAATTTTTCTCTGTGTGGAGTAGCTGTCGCTTCAAGGTAATCAGTGTTGAAGCGGACTAGAAATCGCCTTCAACAAACGAAAACATTTTTAAATGTAGAGTGATTGGAAGAATTTACAGAAAAACGAGACAGCTGCTGGTCAATTGTTTTGGAGATACAGCAAGGTTAACGACAAGCTTTACAATTTAGTTCAAACGCTTGGTTAGCCAATTCTGGTTTTGAAAAGTTCCATTGTTACGAACCTCAGTTGTAGATTTAGTTACCTATTTTTAACTGTGAAGATCAAACATGGTTTGGATAGTCTGGCCTGGATGAGGAGGCCTTGGGCTTTAATATAGCAGGTGCCACGATTGCATTTTATGATTTTCCCCATACTTTCTCTCATTCGAAATCAGCACCGAGTTTTATTTCTCTTTCTCACCAACGATCTTTCCCACCACAGTTCCTGAATGGCGCGGAAAATATTTGGAAGCTGATGGATCAAGGCTTCTTTGAATTGGAAGAAGAACTTTGGGATCTGGCGATGGAAATATTTGCACCCCTCAGGAAGCAAAATCCTGTCGCCTTCACAGAGTTTCAGACGTTCTCTGTACAATTGGTTGGCATATTCAAGTAATTTCCCCTTTTTTCTCTTTTTCTCTCTTCACATTAATAATAATAATAATAATACTTTATCGCAAGGGTGATTTCGGAAGGGGCAGGTAGGGGATCAAATAGAGGAGTGATTCGTATCAACACCAAGGCGTGATACTTTTCAAAGTGAGAAAAGATGTAATTCGAGGAAAAAGAGGTAAGTGAGTCTGGAATCGAGATTATGAGAATCGTTTTATAGCTTACCGGTAGCTGTTTTGAATGCTTTGACTGTTTTAATCGAAAATACAGTCTCTGCGAGTGTGTTCCAGACCAAGAGACATTCTCCTCTATAAATCTTTTGGTCTCTGCCTCTTTTTGTCCATCTTTCTTTCATATCTTCCTCCCTTTTTCTCTCTTTCTTTCTTCATATTTTGTTTACATCCTCTCTATATGTAATTTCAATTCCATGCAAAATATAGGTTCTCTTATAGATAACAGCATACTTCTACTCATTCGTAAGAAACTCCTTTTGTTTAAATTTGGGATATTGATTTAAAAACTACTCAAATTGTCTGCAGTTGTTTCTGGAGGAGGAAGGCCGGCATATTCTCGCTTACTTTGGACGAGTGAGTTTGTGAATTAAAAAAAGAAGTTTATAGCTCACTTATAATTGGTGAAAAATTCAAAAAGGACCATTCCTTCAAATAGGTTACCTATAATAATAAGAAGTAATGGAGCGTTAAAATTCAACTTTTCACTTTGCTAAGTGATTTTCTGCTCGGGATTTTTTTTTGAACGCTCCAATGTCTCACCACGAAAACATGCCTACGGTAAAAAAAAGAACACATGCATTCTAATGGAGTGTTAGAATTCGCGAAAACATAATGAAACATAACGATATCCCTTTTGAACTCTCTCGCTGCAAGAAAAAAGACATCGCTGCTCATGTCTCGAACGTTATATTTCTCTCACTATTTGTACACATTTTAGATTAGAACAAGACGTTCACGAAATTTGAAAAAAACGGGATATCGTTATGTTTCATTATGTTTTCGCGAATTCTAACACTCCATTAGAATGCATGTGTTCTCTTTTTTTTACCGTAGGCATGTTTTCGTGGTGAGACATTGAAGCGTTCAAAAAAAATCCCGAGCAGAAAATCACTTAGCAAAGTGAAAATTGGTGTTTGAATACGCGCCTTAGGGAGTGTACTGTAGGTGCGTTGCGTATGCGTAGCATACGGGAAGACGAGAGAGGGAAGTAACTCAGTCTACGTTTATCGTGCGTTAAAGCAAGATGCTTTAAGTGGTAGTATGAGTGTTGAGTGGTTTTTTTGGATTGATTGTTGTCGCAGATTTGACGTGAATTGTCAAGAAGAGTGTTAGGTTCTGAAACACGTAGGTTGTGTGTTATATGATTGTGAATGAATGTCTATACGGCTAAGAATTGCCGATTGCTTGGCTTTGATTTACGCTTAAAGTTGCGCAGTGTAAGTTGAAGGCTGAATTACTCGTTATTATTGTTAAAGTTATGGGTGAAATTGTGGTTGTCGAGTTTTGCAAGGAGTGAGATTGTGAAGGTCGAGTTTTCCGTCTAGGCACGCCGTTTATCCTTCTCATTGTCATTTAAGTGCTCGGATATGTTCGCGTTAATCGCTGATCGCTTGTCTCAGTTCTGTTTATCGGGGTAATCTTACGCAGTGTATGATAGTCACGGATGTGAGTTTCGTTTGTGCTATTACATAATGTGGACCGAGACAACTTAGCTGCGTAGCTAGACTGAGCGCGCGTGCTTGGCAGTCAAAGAACAACGGAGCGAGCCGTGAGCGAAGGGTCATTGAGTAAAAAGGGGTAGTCACCGACTACACATAGTTTTGATATCAAAACTCCATGGTGTTCATAGCCGTATTCCAGTATTAAAATTCAATTTAATTGTGGAGAGAAGTTGATTAGAGTTTTTGAGGATATGTATTGCGTAAGGAAATGTGGAAGAATTTTTGACTTGAAAAGTCTGAACGAGAAAGTTGTTCATATATAGCGAGTGAGAATTTCTATGATAGTAGAAAGTGGACAGAACTATGTATAAAAAGATGAGAATGAAAAGGTAAGTTACTGAGCACTCCCGAGTAAGTTGTTGGCATTATCGCACAAAAATTTTGTGAGTGAAGTTTTTGAACGTGTTCGCGTCATTGGGCCGGAGAGTGTCCATCAAGTTGGATGTAGGAGGAGGTGCGGGAGCAATTAGTTCGCAATCACGGCATTAGTTGCTAGCTTAGCAGGATTTCGGATTGAAGAGTATCAGGAGTTGGGGTATATTTGGATGGTGGTATTGTGTGAGAAGGAAGTGTGATCGAAGGCCTCAGGGCAGACGAGATAAGCCGTGTAACAAGAAGGATCAAGGGTAAGACCGGTAACGTACAGGCACAAGGGTAAGAACTGAAACAAGCAGGCACAAGAGTAAGACCTGGAACAAGCAGGCACAAGAGTAAGATCTGGAACAAGCAGCCACAAGGGTAAGAACTGAAACAAGCAGGCACAAGAGTAAGACCTGGAACAAGCAGGCACAAGAAAGAGTAAGATCTGGAACAAGCAGCCACAAGAGTAAGACCTGGAACAAGCAGGCACAAGAGTAAGACCTGGAACAAGCAGGCACAAGAAAGAGTAAGATCTGGAACAAGCAGCCACAAGAGTAAGACCTGGAACAAGCAGGCACAAGAGTAAGACCTGGAACAAGCAGGCACAAGAGTAAGACCTAGAACAAGCAGGCACAAGAGTAAGACCTGGAACAAGCAGGCACAAGAGTAAGACCTGGAACAAGCAGGCACAAGAGTAAGACCTGGAACAGGCAGGTACAAGAGTAAGACCTGGAACAAGCAGGCACAAGAGTAAGACCTGGAACAAGCAGGCATAAGAGTAAGGCCTGGAACAAGCAGGCACAAGAGTAAGACCTGGAACAAGCAGGCACAAGAGTAAGACCTGGAACAGGCAGGCACAAGAGTAAGACCTGGAACAAGCAGGCACAAGAGTAAGACCTGGAACAAGCAGGCACAAGAGTAAGACCTGGAACAGGCAGGCACAAGAGTAAGACCTGGAACAAGCAGGCACAAGAGTAAGACCTGGAACAAGCAGGCACAAGAGTAAGACCTGGAACAAGCAGGCACAAGAGTAAGACCTGGAACAAGCAGGCACAAGAAAGAGTAAGACCTGGAACAAGCAGGCACAAGAGTAAGACCTGGAACAAGCAGGCACAAGAGTAAGACCTGGAACAAGCAGGCACAAGAGTAAGACCTGGAACAGGCAGGCACAAGAGTAAGACCTGGAACAAGCAGGCACAAGAGTAAGACCTGGAACAAGCAGGCACAAGAGTAAGACCTGGAACAGGCAGGCACAAGAGTAAGACCTGGAACAAGCAGGCACAAGAGTAAGACCTGGAACAAGCAGGCACAAGAGTAAGACCTGGAACAAGCAGGCACAAGAGTAAGACCTGGAACAAGCAGGCACAAGAGTAAGACCTGGAACAAGCAGGCACAAGAGTAAGGCCTGGAACAAGCAGGCACAAGAGTAAGACCTGGAACAAGCAGGCACAAGAGTAGGACCTGGAACAAGCAGGTACAAGTGTTGCGGAAGAACAAGTCCAAGTGACAGCGGATTCGTAATTAGAGTATCAGATTGATCGGAAAATTGGAAAAGTGATCAGTAATGGATTGAGAGAAGAATCCGTAATGAATTAGAGGGGCTAAGTAACGTTGCCGGGGAGTCACGACCGGAATTCAAAATAAATATAAGAAGTACTTGGTGCAATACATGCATGTCATGTAGAGATAAGAGGAAAAGCGAGTTTGATGTCAACACATGACGAATCGGTCAGAGGTGAAGCTAGAACAGGCAGACAGGAGAAAGAAAATATTGAAATTCCGGAACAAGATAGAGGTGAGTTGTGACGCTGGGTAGATAATAGATTCGAAGGTAAACCGATCAGCAGTTTTCGAGAAGGAGAGTTGTTGGCTGACATAACCAACCGATTTGATGCATTGAAAGTAGCGTAAGAGATCGTCTTCTAAAAACGAGTCGACTGCAGAGTAGGGGTGGAATATATCAGAAGAAGAAAGAATTTCCCAGGCAAAACGAGAATTCGAGGCAATTCGGTTTCCAGTGAAAACCACTGGAAGAAGGTCAGAAATAAAGGTACTATAATGGAGATAACATGAGACAGCCAAGTGATGGTCGTCAGGATTAAGGAAGAAAGTGAAAGGGCAGACTTGCACAAGATTGCCAGTGCGATTGTTGCACAAGCTGAATTTGGTATTGTATATGTATATTAGGGCGGTTGTAAGAGAGTAGAACATGGAAGCAGATTTGCAGAGTCGAGTGAAAAAAAAGAAAGAAAGATGACTGGAGCACTAAGAAGCAGATATTCAGAGAATGGGCACCAAAGAGACGGTTGCTGGTGGCAGACATGTTCGCACATGTGTTAATGGTGAGAAGTGTCGCTGAAAGGAGATGGTAGAAATGAGTAGCGTTTACACATTGGTTTCTGAAGGAGTGGGGAAGGCTGGCACGTTTTTTGTGATTGAATCGCCCACTGCAAATAAATAATATAAAAAAAGAAAGTTTACTCGCGGAACAAAGTGCAGATCAAATGTGATATTGAAAGTACCTTGTGGCAAATGTATCCCGTTTCTCTTAAGATGCATTTTGTTACAGGAAAAGGGCGAATAGAATAGTAACAGGTGCTTATATTCTGAAAACGTTCTGTGAAACAAGGGCAGCGTCTGAATTCACATTCCGTTCATGTACTTTCTAGGACTAAGAGCAGAAAGAAGTACTAGTGCACGGTCTCTACCTTGGTCTACGCTCATGGTTTATTCACTGCGGTCAAGTGTTGTACATCCCGAAGGCGGGTGTATCCAAACAAAGGTTATATGAGACGACGGATGGAATTTACGACAGTAGGAGTCAATATAATTGGTGTTTGAATACGCGCCTTAGGGAGTGTACTGTAGGTGCGTTGCGTATGCGTAGCATACGGGAAGACGAGAGAGGGAAGTAACTCAGTCTACGTTTATCGTGCGTTAAAGCAAGATGCTTTAAGTGGTAGTATGAGTCCCGCCCACCCACCCAAATCAAGATGAAGGAGGAGAACGCTAGAGTATTGAGAGATGGCTGGCACTGAGGTTGAATGAAGTACCTTAAGAAGTCGCGCCAGGAGCGATCGCGGAGAGCAGCAGACTCCGATGTCTTAGGTAGTTTATGGCTTACAGAAAATGTACGAAGAAGCGTTGGAATGTGGGATCGGAGTTACAATGGCTGCATGATATGAGTTACAGTTATATCCATTCGCGGCTGGAGTTAAGCAAGAATACAAGGCTTATAGTCGTATCTTAGGGACGGTCAAAGCGACTACGTCGCCAATTACAAGAGTGAAAGTATAGTACATCAGAAACAAAAGAAGCGTTACCTTGACTGACCTCAAAGAAATAGGCTGACTGAGACGATTGAAGGACCGAAATGTTGGCTCGTGGCATTTCGAGTAATATGCCGAGGTAGTAGCGTTACTAAGATGAGGTGTCTCAAAGGGAGGCTCCATTAGAATTTGATTTAGACGAGCAAGAAATGAATAAAGTGGGAAAGGTAGTGCTAAAGTTATCGGACGAGTTAAATGTCTGAAGAAGAGCAGTTGGAGAACAAATATGTATAATACATTATCTCAGTTATCGATCACCAGATGTCATAGCGTCTACCAATTTTCGGTTCCAATGACTGTTTTTCGTGATGAGTTCAACGTTCGGACTGAACTAATCACTGAAATAGAAAGTTGAGATACCAACCGATGTACTAGGACTGTTCGCAACGACGACACAGTCGCACATTCCAGTCCTATATCCAAGTGTTTTCCAATTTAATAATCTGTCGGTCAGCCATGGGAGCAATAACTCTGAACCAGGTTTCCTATGGCATACATATGTACATAGAGCTCACCCCAGTTAGAAATACTCGCCCTCGTTTCCATTGTTTAAGTATATATAGGCAACCCAATATTGACGGATCAGTTACGAAAAGAGTGCTAGCAAGCTTGTGAAGGAGCGGGCCGGAAGAGCTCACCATACTTCAGCTCAGAAGAAGAAGGCGTATAGAGCATTTAAAGGAGCATCATTGGAGTAAGCAAAACGTAGGTAAACGAGGATTCCTCAACAAGGAATCGCGCCGTATGTCAAGAATGTATTAAAGACACCATAAGGTGTGTTGTCAATATGAATAGAGGCAATGTTTCTTTTAACAACTGTCTTAGATATGTAGCGATAAGACTCTATGAATGAAGCAGACTGTTGAACTATCATATGATAATGCGGAAAAGGGAACAATAAATGTGCCTTGTATGTTATGTGTGTTTCAATTATTAAATGTCACCAATATAAGTTGAATTTTAACGCTCCATAAGAGAGAGGGGAAGAGCAGAAAGAGGAGGGAGTCATTATTAAGAGAGAGGGGAAGAGAGAGGGGAAGAGAGAGGGGAAGAGAGAGGGGAAGAGAGAGGGGAAGAGAGAGGGGAAGAGAGAGGGGAAGAGAGAGGGGAAGAGAGAGGGGAAGAGAGAGGGGAAGAGAGAGGGGAAGAGAGAGGGGAAGAGAGAGGGGAAGAGAGAGGGGAAGAGAGAGGGGAAGAGAGAGGGGAAGAGAGAGGGGAAGAGAGGGGAAGAGAGAGGGGAAGAGAGAGGGGAAGAGAGAGGGGAAGAGAGAGGGGAAGAGAGAGGGGAAGAGAGAGGGGAAGAGAGAGGGTAAGAGAGAGGGGAAGAGAGAGGGGAAGAGAGAGGGGAAGAGAGAGAGGAAGAGAGAGGGGAAGAGAGAGGGGAAGAGAGAGGGGAAGAGAGAGGGGAAGAGAGAGGGGGAAAGAGAGGGGAAGAGCAGAAAGAGGAGGGAGTCATTATTTTGGGTCTTTCGCTCGAATCAACAGTCGTTTAAGAGAATTTTGACAGGAGCTGGTCCGCTATGAAAGAGTTTTCCAAAGTTATTGGATCCGGGGATCGATAGCTTTCAAAAAATTGAGAAAAAATTGTCATAAAGGAAAAGAGGAAAAGATCGTTAGTAAATTTGGGAAACTTTTACTTTACCCCCCCCCCCCCTCCCCCACTGAACTTTAGCACTCCCCGTGATACAAGAACCCCATTCCATCGTAGAACATACCAAAATGGAGGGGAGCTAAAGGTGAGGAGCAGAAATGGATGGGTCTAAAGTAAAACGTGTACCATTCAACTTTAGTTCCACACCATCAAAATGGGGATTTAGAGTACATCCCCGGATCTTTCAATTTTGACCCCTCACAGCGCCACTTTTCCAATAAAAATTCCTGAAATTTTAGTCCCCTTGTCCTAAGCCTAAGCAACCATTTCATAAAAAATAGTACAATTCAAACACACATAACAAAAATAGTAATTTATGGAAGCTAAAACAACCCACTATATCGTGATGCCTATAACGCCCGGGTTTGAAAAAGTGGGAGCTAAAGTATACATATCGCGACAACTCGCACCCGGACTTCGCAATATTTTTTAAATTAAAAGCTCGAGTTATGTTGCTGGTCGTTGTATACGGTCTCGTACTAAGCCGTGCGGCCTCGTTAGCGTAATCTTTACTGAGCCTAAGCATGAATTCCAATGAAAAATCACATGGACTTGTTTCAATTTTGAAATTCTGAGGGTGAGATTTTATAGGTTTTAATGTCGTGATAACGGTTTTATCAGCCGGTGTAGCAGAAAGGTAACACGACATTTCGCACCACAGAATTCACAACCGAATTTCGCAATAATGCGATATTTTTTACTGTAAAATCTATGCTTGGGCTTAGTTAAGTTCACGCTAACGAGGCCGTACGGCTTAGTAAGAGAACGTATGGGACAACCAGCCAAATAATCAGATAAATTCAGCTTTTAAATAAATTGCGAAATGTCGAATGCGAAATTTCGTTGTGCGAAATGCCATGGAACCAGCAGGAAAATTAGTGAACTGCAGAAAGTGATTACTTTCAGTGTTTTTGAAGAGGCCAGGAGGCAAGGAGACTGCGTGGCTAATGGCCGTTCATAAATGTAGTTGTTATTTTTCTTAACATTCAACAAACACTTTCCAGAATCTTTATCATTATCGGAAAAGGACATGAAGCAAGTAAAGATGAATCATGAAATAAAAACGACCCCTTTGGCTCAGATAATGAAGACCCGAGCAAACCTCCCAAGTTTCGAAGCTTCCGTAGTACAATAAACAATGTTCTCTTTCTTTACAAAAGTCCCCGCTTTTGTGTTATCGAAGAGGAATGGTCAACACAACGATTTCATCTTAAATTTTCGGTTTAAAAAACCTCAAACTAACCAGGAATTGAATTTTTAAACTCATTATATAGATTGTTCTGTGTGTTGTAAAACAGGGCTTCGCGTTTTGAGCACGAGTATACATATGAGACCAAAGTTTTTCTTTTTGCGGTAAATAAAAAAATCGAGAAAACAAGTTAGTTTTTATCAAATTCTTAAAATCTCTTTTTCTATTAAAAAACTAGAATTGTTTTGTTTTGCTTGATCCTATTCCAAGTGAGCTCCGATTTTATGTTTGACAAATATCATGTTCAAAACACTTTATTGATCTATTATGAAATTTTGAGAATGAAGGGATAGAATAAAAAAGCACTATCACTATCGATCAATGTGATGATGTTAATTCTCAAAAGCCTATTATTATTATAGAAAAAGGTAAAAGAGGTGATAAATTTAATTCATTTACATTTTTGATATCACTGCTGAGTCTATAATGTAGCAGAAGTCTGTTTCGCCCCAACTCAGACAGACTTCTGCTCTCTCTAGGTGGGGCTCATCAGTGAGTGCCCAGAGAGAAAGAAACTAGTATAATTATAACAATTAACTTAGAATTAAACTATACAAAACAAAAAAAACAAATAAACAAATATAAACAAATAAATAAAACAAAATGATGAAAAACCTAAAGATAAGATAAGATAGAGAATACTATCCAAGTGTTTTTGAAAAGTAATGAGCGGGAATGTATTGAAGCAATGTAGATAACAACTAATTGTAGTTTGTAGTAGTGATCTATTCTTCTTTATTTCTTAACAGTTCTATAATATGTTCCGTAATTCTATAGTTTACGGTATTATACTTAAGTTGTATGTATTTTAGGATTTCCGGTTAGTGTTTTAATTACCCTATTAAGTATAATATCATCTGGAAATCGATTTTCCTGATATGTGTTAATCATACCGCGCATTCTCTTGAGGAAGTCTTCAAAGTATGTGCAATTGTCGGTAAACCTAAGTGTTTCTGTATATATAGTATTAAGTCCAATATATATAGGTATATTAGAAGTATAATGAGAATATTTAAGTATTTTAAAGTTATACGCGTCTGTTTTATTAAACAGTTTGAGTTTAGTATTTCCATCTTCCTCGAGTTTTATACTGAGATCTAGAAAATCGGCTGTATTCTTATTGATATTTGTCGGTTCCAGAGTTAGTGAACTATGGTACATTTCTTTGGTTATTGTTACGATTTCTTGGGTTTTATCTGAAATATGTACAGGGTGGCCCATATATTCGCAAACCAATCTTTCGGCGTTTATAATTCAATTTGTAGTGCACGCTGAGCTCCAAACTTTACACATGTTCTTTACATATGTTTTTTTATTACATGGTTCAAATTTCATATAATTTGATCAATTCTCAAAAGAATGGTGGTCTCTCATAGAGCACGCTCTATCATTGTGGACTTGCACAAACTTGGTCGATCAAATACGCGCATCGCTAAAGATCTCAATGCCTCGCAATCTTGTCTGAAAAGCAATCAAACGGTTTGAAAAGATCGGTACACTTGCTGACTTGCCCCGAAGAGGTGATCCTCGATTAGTGCGCACCCCTAACAAGATTGAGGCCATGAGGAAGCGAGTCGGTCGAAATGCTAGGCGTAGCTTGAAAAACATTGCCTCCGAGATGAACTTATCACCCAACACTCTTCAAAGAATCGTTGAAGAGGACTTGAGTCTCCCCCCATATCGTACTAAAATGGCTGCCATCCTAACTTTAAAGAACAAGGAAAAAAGACTCAAAAGGTGCCGCGCCCTAATCCTCTGGACGCGCGACAGTTCTCACCTCAGGACAGTCTTCTCGGATGAGAAGCTGTTCACTGTGGAAGAGGCCTACAATCCTCAAAATGTGCGAGTGCTTGCTCGGGACTCACAGGCAGCTAATCATACCGGGTGATTCCTGCATAAAGCTTCCCATCCTGCAAAAGTCATGGTTTGGGACGAAGTGTCCGTCACCAGGAGCCAAAATTAATCAGGAATACTACCGCCAGCAGATGGTCTGCTTTCCACTACCGTAATACACCTTGGATCTTACAGCAAGATTTTGCGCCTGCTCACAAGGCTATCGGAACACAGGCATGTTGCAACGCTCATTTTCCCGACTTCATCTCCAGCGCAGAATGGCCCTCCTCATCACCCGACCTCAATCCGCTGGACTATTCCGTGTGGTCCTAATTTGAGACAAAGTCAATGCTCATCTTCACTTGAATCTGGAGAAAAAATCCCTGCAGGAGGAGTGGTCGAAGATCGACGAAAAGTACCTTCGTCCAGTGATCGAAGCGTTCCCAAAGCGACTCCGGGCTACATTGATGTGATGCAGTTATACATTGCTGTGATGCAGTTATAAATTGTTGTGATGCAGTTATACATCGTTGTGAAGCAGTTATACATTGTTGTGATACAGTTATACATTGTTGTGATGCAGTTATACATCGTTGCGCTCGAATACTGCAATTTGTTCAGCACAGCATAACTAGGGAACATCTAGCAACAGTATATGTACATATTTGAAAATTTACATATTAGATCCCAATATGGGTGCATTGTGTGATTTTATTTAGTTTTATGACAAAGAACAGTTCGCATTTGCTATGGTCGGCATCAATCGCAGGAGGAGTCACGCACTTAACACAGACTTCCGATCACTTTTTCGACAATCATCATCTTTTCGCTTACGTAGAAACTCCTACACAGGAGAATCCAGCGGATTTAGATCGAGTGAAGTACACAATGATGCTTCTTCTAATCAACCTGACTTTATGAGGATTCTGATGAGATTCTTTTTCTCCGTTCATCTAATCTTAGTTAATCTTCTAAAATCAATTTGAAGTTTGGCATCAGAACTATTCACTCAAAACATTTCTACAGCTCTCCTCGATACCTTTCCATTGAGGATTATGGTAGTATGACCGGACATTGAAAATGCAAGGAAGGATCAAAGGATCAGAGCAAGAGATTCGGTAGACTTAGAAAGCTGAAAAGCAAGGAATTAGAAGAGAGAGAGAGAAATGAATGCTGAAGAAAGTAGGAGAGATAGGGAGAGAGAGAAAGAGAGAGAAATAAATGATTGCTGAAGAAAGAAGGAGAGAGAGAGGGAGAGTAAGAAAGATAGAAAAAGAGAGAGATTATGTGAGAGTAAGAGAGAAAAAAAGATAGAGAAAGAGAGAAAAAAGAGAGAAAAGAGAGAGAAAGCGTGAGAGAGAGAGAGAAAGAGACAGCAAGACAGAGAAAGAATGAGAGATAGATAATAGAGGAAGGAGGAAACAGAGCGTAATAGGATAGCCAAATAGATGTACATACATAGCCAGGATTCCTGTGTTCTCTTATCCCCTTCGTCCACCGCCTTTCTTCGCTACGATTTCAACAGAGTTTGATGAATAGATCCGAGTGACTTTCTCATTTTGATTCTCTGTACTTTGTGTCCCAATAATCACAGAAGTTCAAATGATAGAAGTCACGCAATCTTTAACGTGAGCGGACTCTTTTAAGGGAAGAAGGTACTTCATGAAGTTTCGGATTCAGAAAATAATTCACTTTTAAATTTACTAATGCGAAGTGAATCTGATGTAGCGATGCGAGTCTCGATGCGAGTCGATGCGAGCGATGCGAGTCCTAGCCAAACCATACGATCTGAAGAGTTTTCTCTAAATAAACTCGATCGAAACCAGAAAGATTCAGAACGTCTCAAATCTTCAAATTTGCTTCCTTTTTTTGGTACCAAACCACTACTCATCCATCAGTGAACTTCAGCTTAAAATGTTCCGTTTATTATTCATTTTACCGATAAGGTATGGGACATGTCAAGTACTCTTGGTTATGAAACATAATCTTCGAAGAAAAGAATCAATTTTTCACAAACTAACTTTTCACAAACATATCAATATTCAGCTTGTTTGCCAATAAATTTTTGAATTGTTCACCGAAGTCACCTAATGGGAATGGTAAAGTTGGAAAAATATGATATCGTGCAAGTCAGAGTTCTAAACTTTTGCGCCATCATTTACTTTTTCTTTTCTCAAATTGCCGAGCCATTTTCTTCTGTCTCTTCTGCTTCTTGCTATTTGTTATCTCTTTCTTTTGCGTTGAGTAACTCTTCTCTTTATTTCTCTCTCTTTTCTTCTCTATTTCTTCTTCTCTTACCCTTTCATGAATCTTTCTTGCACACAAAAGTTTGTTTGAACAGACATGAAAAGTAGGCATGAGAAAGGCATCCCGCCAACCAGTTATTTCTGTGGTGCAAAGCTACAAGTTAAACGGCAAACTTGAAGCTCTCTCTCTCTCTCTCTCTCCTTCAATCTCTTTCTCTCTCTCTCTCTCTCTCTCTCTCTCTCTCTCTCTCTCTCTCTCTCTCTGTATCTCTCTTTTTCTCTCAGTCTCTCTGTCTCTCTTTTTCCTCTTACTCCAATCCTGACCCTTTCTCTATTTTCTTCATCTCCCTTATTCATTTTCTTGTTTTTTTCTATTCCTTTCTTTCTCATTTTACTTTATACCTGTCTCTCTTTCTCTATCCCTCCATTTAAACACAAGGTAATTAGACTGAAAAACCTCTTCTCCCTTGCGGTTGAACTAGTAAATTCCAAACATTACGATTTTTCTACCACCCAGGCTGTTCCGAGTCTCTCCAACCAGAATGTTCAAGAAAGCCTCTCCAGCGACTTATTACGCAAATCAAATAGTTGAATTCTGCGATGGATGCAGTCTGTGAAGCACTAAATTATTTCTAGATTCTCAGTCTTGAAACTTTCTGTCTGGCCGCTTTCAGTTCATTTGTTCTCTTTCCGTGCTGACCAATAAAAAAGCGCCTGTGGATTTTGAATTTCCGCTCTTCAATTATCACCTCATCAGAATGGCTGAAATTGGCTTTCAATAATGAAATAAAGTCTTGTACTTCATTCATCAAAGTATCCGGAACATTAATGATAGCGGAGTTGTAAAATAAAGATTTTTTCTAATTTTAGCGCTTCTTGCCTGTAAAATTGATGAGAAAACGAATGAAAATTCATCAAATGATTAGATTTAAAATGATCTTTTTTCCTGGACATGATCGACAGAGACGTAGAATGATAAAAGAATTTTATAAGCTCAAATTGCATCAACAGTTCAAGGGAAAAAGAAGATAATTTTTTGAAAGAGAAAATTCCGCGTAATTAAGCCGATGTTACGTAACATTTCCGATTTTTTTGCTCTCAGTCAACTTTCTCCAATGGCCTTTTTCTCTTTTCTCAATCTCTCTCGAAGTGTTTTTTCTTCTCTCTTCTCTCATCAATTTGAACTCCTTTCATTAAAATTATCTCTTCTCACCTAATCACCAGCCTGTACATTTCCTTATTCTCTAATACGACCTCTTCTCACCTAATCACCAGCCTGTACATTTCCTTATTCTCTAATACGACCTCTTCTCACCTAATCACCAGCCTGTACATTTCCTTATTCTCTAATACGACCTTCCCCTCACTCCCATATGTACCTCAGATAAAACATAAAGCTTCTCTTATTTTCACTGACTAAAACTTCAACTTACTGACCAGTACTAGTAACTATCAAAAAGCCCGAGAGAGAAAGAGAAATAAATGTAATTAGATAAATTATCTAAGGATATTGTTTTCTGAGCCATAACCAAGAAGATCTCGTCTACCCATCCGGAGAACTTTGGCGGGCAATCTACAACAGCATCAACTACCAAATCTCAGTCTTATTTTAGTCAATCTGGTTTTCACTCATTACTTAGATGCCAGGTTAGCAACATTTCTAGCATAGGCGAGCCAAAAAGGATCTTTCAGCTTCTCATTGAGTTCTTCCAAAATTTTGAAAAGCTATTCTTTCAAACTTATGAAGAGAAGTTTTTTCATGTGAAATTTTCATTTTCATTTTCGAAATCCGTTTGTAATGACGACTCTTGAGTCCATTTTCAGGGTGTTAAAACCCGAAATCCACTGAGAAATATTCCCCGTTTCTGTAATTTTTCCTTCTCATTACCGATTCCATGGTATCATTCTCGATCCCCGATTCCACAATTCTCATTGTTCTCTGATGCAAAAACTTCGCCTACGTTGCCGTGTTTTCGGTGCCAATACCGGAGAACTTCCGGTACTTGTTTTGGATTTCTTTCTGCATTTCACGCGTGTTCGCAGCTTCTTTCCCTCTCACTCTCTTTCTCTCTTCAACTTACTCTCTCTAACTCTATGTATCTTTCTCTTTCTTACTCTCAGTTTTCTCTCTCATTCTCTTGAACACTCTCATTGTCTCTATCTCTCTGTGTTTCTCTTTCTCTGTTTCTCTTTCTTTTTCTTTTTAACTTTCTCTCTCTATTTCTCTCTCGCTCTCCCTTTTTTCTTTCTCGCTTGATCTTTTAAGTCGCTCCCACGTACTTCTCGCGTGATTTCTCGGCATGTTCCATTTCACACGCGCCGCTCTTGTCATAAGAGTCAAGAGTGTGCCCTGAGACAACTCCGAACCGGAACGTAGTGTGGACAAAAACGTTTGAAATACTCGACACGAAAGAACAGAGAGGTAAGTACATAGAAGATAGGAGGAGCGTTGTGAAGAGAAAGAAGTACAAAAAGAGTTGGAAGAGGGTGGATGGTTGTGGGAAAGAAATGAAAGAGAGAGATACAAAGCAACAATGACATAAAGACAAAACAACAAAGAGCGAGATAGAGAGAGAGATATAGATAGAAATAAAGCTTAGTTCAACTCAGTTTAAATCATTTTTAAACATTTGGAAATTTCTTAGCTCAAGGAGCAGGCTAGCCCGCTCTTTCAGTCCCTTGAAGAAACTGTTCTCTAATACATCTAATCCCCTCATATCCTCAAGACGTTAATCGTTGGCTTTCTGTGCTCTGACTGTTTACCTGTTTTTACAACTAACGTTTACTTTTTTCAGAATTTTTTTTCACGTGGTAGTCCGAATTCATTGTCTACCTTTTCCTCACTTTCTCTGTTCATCCCTTTTTCTTTTTATCTCTTCCCCTTTTCCTCTCTTCTTTTTCCTCTCTGTCTTCAACTCTTTTTCTTTTCCTTTCTTTCTGTCTTCCTATCTTCACTTTTCATCTCTTCAAATCTCTCTTTTATCTATTTTTTCATACTCTTTTTGTTGTAACTGTCCTCTACGCATTAACGTGTCATTGCCTTCAGACGTCTCCCTGCCTTTAGCCTTCTTCCCAACGCACATATGTGTTCTTCTGTAAACATTCTTCGCCCTGGTTCCATCCTATTTGTGCTTTTTAAAGCAACAATTGTGTTGTTTTTTCATGGATAGTTCAAGCTAATCTGTTTGAGAGTTTTTATTTTCAATAAGACGGTGGCTTTTTTTTCATCTCGGCTCTACAATATCCCTTTTCTTTCACTCATCCTCTCGACCCAAAAAACGAGATTCTGAACTTATTAAAAACATTTATGGTTTCCTGGATGAAAAGAGGTAGAGAAAAAGAAAGAGAGAAAGAGAGAGATATAGATAGGAGTGACAGAGATAGTGAAAGAGGGACAGAGAGGGGAAAACAGGGAAAGAGAATTAGAAAGAAAAATAGAAAGTTAAAGAAGTGAGAGACAGAACTATAGAGGAAAAGAGATAGGGAGAAAGAGAGATAAATATATAGAGATAGAGAGAAAACGGTAGAGATAGCGGACTAGGGACAGAGTTGGGAAGAAAGTGAGAAAGAATGAGGTATAAAGAGCAAAAGATAATGAAGCGAGAGAAATAGAAAGAGAGAGGAAAAGAGATATACAAAGAATTTCTAACACTTTCTTCAAAAGCGCTGCGGAAACTCGCATCTCCTCTCACTTTCCCTTTCTCAAGAACAGCTTCACTTTCACTCCTCACATTACAGGAACTCTTTATCAGATTCCTCCCTCTTCGGAACCTTCCATGATTTTTCACTCTCGCTTTCTCTCTTTGAATCACTCTTCTATTTTTTTCTCACTCTCTTTCTTTCTCTTAATTTATCTTTTCTGTCTTTTCCCTCTTCTTCTTTCTTTTTCTCTTTCTTCCTATGTCTTTCTCTTTGTCTCGCTTCTTATAATTTCTCTCTTCACCGTTCCTTCTTTTGTCTTCTCTCTCTCATTATTTCATCCAAGCTTCTGTTGAACATCCTCTTTCAGTTTTGACATAGAATGAGCTAATTTGCACTGCATATTTGAATCGAGATACTTAACATCTCTCTTCAAACAATTACACGATTTTCTTACTGAAATGCAATTCAAGTCGTGCTATTCTGTAAATCTTCTGAAACTGTTTAGAGTTTTCATTTTCCCAACGAAAAAAAAGAGCAAAAATGAGAGAACCCACTGCATTTTTATTTTCGCTCCATGTGATGTCTCCGCTTCAAATATTTCTTAGATTTTCATAAAATTTTGTGCAGCTGCTTAATAATGTTCACTTTACTTATGTGTAAACATTATTTATTTATTTATTTGTTTTTTTTATTTATTTATTTGTTCAATACATAATTAGATATGTGACATCAGGTTGGAGGATATGACGTGAAGTTAAAACTGAGACAGGAAACATCGTTTTTTTTTTGAACACTGGTCTACAGAATATATGCTCTGAACCCGTTAACTCTATTTATGTCTCAGTTCGTTTTCATTCTCGCATCTTTTATTGCCTACAATCTTCTCAAATGTTCGAATGTGCACGGTCAAGTGTTGTTGACAACTCATTCCTCGTCTTTAGAGAAAGTTCTTATACAAATTTTCTCGAGTTGAAATTTCTTTTGGTTATACACTAACAATTAATCAAATCCTTTAGTTCATGCAAATAATTTTTTGCATGCGAGAGAATAATTTTCATAGCTTTTCTAGCTTTTTTAAAATTACTTTATTAAACGAAGTTTTTTCCGACTCATAACTTGTCAATTTTTTTTCCGAAAAAAAATCATTTCGGGCCTTTTGATAGATTGATGCCTACTGATTGTCGAACATCGTGCTTGTAATGACAGTCACAGCGACACCCGAACCTGCAGCTCCACCCGCTCCGGCAGAAGTTCACCATTTTATATATCAGATTCAAAAACTTCGCGAATATATTCATTATAACAGAGAAAAGGCAGTGCTAGAAAAACTGAAAATGTGACCTTACCTAAGACGTGTTCGGGTTTGTTTCAATCGAGAACAACCGACTTATTTAGCATTTGAAACATCTCTCTTTTCTGGGTAAAAATGTAATTTAAAAGTTTTTTAGTTTTTCAGGGTAGTTCCTGTTAAAAGGTAACAACACTGTGAGTTATACTTTTATGATTAGATTTCATAGGGTTTTTGTTTGTAGACCGAATCTCTAAAAGCTCTCCGAGCTCGGCTTCATACGGTTCTGCCCGGTGGAATACCCTCGGACTTGGACACCCCCCTCAACCTTCTTCGATGGTTGAGAGGCCATTCTTCCAACTATGAAGTCATAATACAGGTTTTTTTCATATTGCGGTTTTTGAATACTTGTTGTAACTTACCAGAGAAGGTCTGCACTCAAATTGTACTCTCACCGCGTTTTAGAGGGATTTGTCATTGTATGCGCTGTTGCTAACCGATTTATCGAAGCTCTTGAGGGCAGTGAAAGTAGAGCAGAGGTTGGATAACTCGACAAAGATTTACATAGGATCATCGCAGGTTTTGTGTAAAACCTCACAGTTTCACGAATAGGTCTCCTATTCTTCTGTAGAATTCAAAACTCCGCTCATGTAGGTCTTATTATAGTGGGTACAAAAGCCCGCTTGTTAGTGTAATGGCATGGGTATTCAAATAGTGCTCTTGAATAGCAAATGGCTGTTGTCGCTCTCTTCGGAGATCCTCAGCTCTTCAGGTTTTAAACATGCTCACAAGTAAAAATAAAAAGGAAAAGATAACAACCGCTCAAAACAATGAGAATGATGATATTGAAAACGAAATGAGCGCTTTTTGAAGACAAAAAAGGAAGCGCCGTTGTTTAAACATCTTCATTTTTAGCTAGTTGGTTTGAATAAGAATTAGAAATTGTTTAAATAAGGGTATGACATATTTTTTTCATCGTTCGTAACCTGGGTTCAAACTTCCCGTGGACGTAAAGTAAGCTAATGCACAGCGAGAAAAGGGAAATTAGCCTATATAAAACATGCTCATTCTCTGGTATGCAGCATTTCCGCGACTACGTGAGCTCTCGCGAAGCAGCAGGATTCATTGGTGCTGATTTACCGGAAAAGTCAGATACCAGAAATCTTTTCAGAGATAAGGAATATCGTAGGACTCGAGCTTTTTTACTAGAAAATCTGGAATTGAGACATAGATAGAGAGAAATGAGCGAAAAAATTGTTAGAGAAAAGTTTAACTGTTACAAAGTACATCTCTTTCGTAATCTCCGAAGAAGGGCCGACCTGTTGTTTCCTGTTTGTACAGCCTTTCACATGTGATCAAATTTTTATTTTATAACTCTATTTCCAAATCGAATGTTACAAATATGGAGACTTGTTAGTGACCACAAAACTCTGATAGGTTCTTCACCCGACCTGACATCGCTCAGTACCTGAGCTACATCGGGAACTTCTGCCTCCTCGACTCCATATGGTCCGAGGAAAACAACGCCTTTCTCATTGTGGAAAGAGTCTGGTCTCAGCCAAAAGAGGTCGTGCTTTCTATTGCATATATTCTAAGGGTTCTCATTTTAGAGTGCATCGTGGGACTTTTTTAGTATCATATAAGACTTGTATGCGCAGTACCGAGTAGAGCAACGCCTTGTAGCTAGTGCATAGCTTGATGAGATACCTACAAAACACTCCCAGCATTCCAAAAAACTTGATGACAACACTTCGATTTATAGGACTTGTTTATATGTGAAAACTCACAAAAAGTTTTCAGTTCATAAAAACTCTAAAAACCAGCGACTTTCTCATGTACTGCTTCGGCTTCAACGAAGTTCTTCTCCAGCTGATACTTAAGTTCGCTCTTTTTTTAATTTTTGCTGATCTATAGTAAACAGAAAAAAAGAAAGTTTTTATCTGGTTTGAAACAATTTCGAAACAACTAAAAGGTGCATACGATAACGCATGTAATGAGAAGATGAGAGGACGAACAAAAATTTGCTTTTGTTCGAAAAAATTTCGAAACAACTACAAGGCGCGTTTAATAACTCTTGAAAAAGCAAACAAATAGGAATGATATATTATGTTATAATGCTAGAACATCTAAGTTTTCAACTATGGTTTTATCGGAACCTTGCATATTATGTAGTAATACTAATGCAATAGCATGCGGAAACAAACTTGCTGTCAATACATAAAGAAGCTTAATTAGACTGTCAGTTCCGGATAATTGAAGCCAATCGCTGTCAAAAGTCATCAAAACTGTTACCATGCACGTACACGCAATATAAAACATTTTTTTTTCCTGTGAAATTTCACAAGGAAAATGAAGTTTCATACTCACTTGGAGTAGGTAAACAGTTGATTCAAATTTGAAAGTGTTTTTCGAAAACAGAGTGGTGCACCAATTTAAAATTTTTTTCCAGAAAGAATGCAGTTTTTAAAAAATTTTGTTAAAAAAGTATACGTAGAGATGGCGGCCTCGGTTCTTACTGAAACATGAATCATTGGCATAATTTTATGTTGCCTTTTGCTAGACGAGAGAAGCTGCAGCCGCTGAGTAAAGGGCCCGTCCAGTTCATCGTCATCTTTGATTTGGCTCAGATGAACGCGGCTGACTACATCAACGCTTCCAGTGGATACCTCAAGCTTTGGCAGCTCAGGGCCGAAATGTGGCAGAATTGGTGAAATGAATGTTTTATCATATCAGTAGTCCAACTTTCTTGCACGTACTCCGTCTAGAACATGGATAATATGCATCAATCTAGTAGAAGCTTGTTGCATTATTTGGATTACAGCGCTTCATGTCTGTTGAAGTGATTATGAAGCGAAAACAGAAAGAGGTTCATAAATAGAAAACTCCACTCAAATACATATCTAATAAGAGAGTGATGGAATTTCATATATTGAGAGATGAGCTTATCAGTTCTCTGTCATTGGTTAATTAAAAAAAATTCTAAATTTGACGACTAGGAAGTTCAATCAGTTTGTTATGTTTGAACCAGAAAAGGTTTTATTATTGAAAAGAGAACGTATTTCGATTGAAAAACTTGCCTTGTATATTTGAATCATCTAAAAGCTAATTGGTTGTCAGGTACCCGGAAATCGTGCAATGTGTACATGTGGTGAACCCTCCACGAATGGTTAACATGCTGTACAAGCTTGCTCGGCTCTTCATCAATGACCGCAACGCCAGGATAATCAATGTTAGTTGCTCTCGATTTATTCCGATTTGAGATCTTTTAGAGTCAACCCTTTCCGCATCGTAGGTACTCGGTAGCAGCAGTGAGAACGGGTACAAAGAGCTCGTTCGGCAGTTGCCCAGCCACATCCTGCCTGCTGAATACGGGGGTCAGCTTCTTTTTTCATATCAACCAGGTTTCAATTCAGTTTCTTAATTAGTTAAGTTACTCATTATTTTGATGTTGTTCATTCATAAATCATTCAAATATGGCAGCACGTGGAGAAAATTAATTGGTGAAGTAATTGCACTGATAAGCTTAAGTGTATATAAGAATAAAGCAACAACAAGAAAACAAATACGAATGATGATGTCTTCTAAAGCAGCCATTTGCGTGAAGACGGAAGGTAAGCATTTCAGTGTTCAAGAATAAGTTATCAGTTGATGCTAAGGTCAGTTCATCAACCCAACGATGTTCGGAGACGCTTCTGGGGTCGCGTACAGAAAACGCATCACGGGCGTCGACATCTACAAGTCTCTGCTGCACTACAAACAACGAGGAGTTGTCCGAGCGAGGCCTTCACATAAGGTCAGGTAAATTTGTAATATTACAACAATTTAGTGGCCTACCACAAAACAAGAGGTTATTCAAAAGTGCTAATTATCAGAGAAATGATGTAGAATTCCGAACAGATTAAGAATTCTCTGCTAGTACCTTAGAAAGACACTGCAGATCCAACTTCTATGCCATCATAACGAAAAAACAAACTAATTTCTCATGAAGTATGTACGCAAAACGAAGAACTAAAAGCGTCGTAATAGTCACTTCGATCTCATGTATAATTAGTGTAAAATAAATCCATGCCTAAAATTTCAAACTCTAGAAGAAGATTTTCTCAAAAAAGACCTATTCAGGACCTAATTCCTCACGAAGTCTTCCGCATTTCCATTGCAGTCCTCAGTGGGCAATCTCTCTGTTGGGATTTTCTGTCGAGTGGCGAATTGGACTTTCACATCTACACTCATTCGGTATTCTATTCTTTATAAATGGAATCGTAATATTTACCTAATTTAAAACCGATTTAAACGTCAGTACTTTTTGAATT
Organism: Allodiplogaster pararmata; assembly: GCA_964056735.1. NCBI lineage: Eukaryota > Metazoa > Nematoda > Chromadorea > Rhabditida > Diplogasteridae > Allodiplogaster > Allodiplogaster pararmata. The sequence goes on along the minus strand of OZ057403.1, from coordinate 21,313,278 downwards.
GAGTCGATAATCCCTTTTTTATATACATTTCTTCTTTTTTTGTTGTTGAAAGCTTGACGCCATCCTCGACTTACTGCCAGTTGAAAAAAAGTTTTGAGAGCTGAAGAAAACGAAACTTCACTATTGACTATGACGTATCGACTGGGAAATACCGAAAATAATTTACTTATGTAGGCATTCTTGAAATGAACTAAAATAAATTAACTAAAGTTTTTTTTAAAAAAAGTTTGGGATGATTATGTCATCAGGACGAATTTGATATGGTGTTTCCGAAGCTTCGCCTGGCAACCCCAAAACTTCCAGAAGAAGGCGCCTTGGATGCTTTACCTGCAGGTTGCTCTCCAATCAAAACAAGCCTATCTTTTCCGAAACAAAACAAAAATTTGTCCGAGAACCTTTCTGTTGTATTATATATATCATCAAACGCTAATTTGTCTAACATGAAATTTCATTCCATTTAATTACTAATAACTCGACATACGTTCGAAAAACAAGGAATGTGCGCACGAATGTGCTCTAAAAAGATGACAGTTGTTGATTGAGAAAAAACTATTGTAGTTGAGCTAAGTGATTCTGCTGAACTTGCCATATTCTTATTCTTTCTGTCCATTCTTCTGTTCTCATGTATGAAGATCATTGAAACTTCTAAAATATTTTTTTTGCGTGTTCTAGAATAATATTATTGGGTACGTGACAAACAATTTTCCTATGGTTAGCATTTTCCTGTAGAGGTTTTTTTTCACTACACGTGACATATTCTCTGGGAACTCACTGAAGAGCCCCACCCAGAAAGAGCGAAAGTCTGTCAGGGCTCGGGGGCGGAACAGACACGAACAATATGCACTATAACCTTTCTCTCTAATACTACACGCTACAGTGAAAGAAATAAAATTAAGTTTGTTTAGTGGTAGTTTGAAATTGTGTTAAAGCTCCACAATAATTTATAATTTATAATAAAAAAGTATGAGAACTTTTAAGCGACTAAAAATTAACCATTTCTATCATTGAGGAGAGTACGTTCTACAATTCTCGAACCCCCATCCACAGTTCACGGTGAAGCTGGACTACTCTATAACACTTGTGGGAGAAGGAGAGATAGATGAGGATGACGAGGAGACAGAGTACTACGAGAATTCAGGATCGGAAACCATCTTCGAAGACTCCAATTAAAGGGGAATATGATTAAACTACTGCTAAAACAAAATCTAACACAGACGACGAGATCAAACCCAGTCGCCCCCCCCCTCCCTCTCTCTTTCTCTCTCTTTGTCTATCTCTCTCTCTCTTTCTTTCTCTCTCTATTTTTCTCTCTTTCTCACTCTCTTTCTCTTTCTTCTCACTCTCTTCTTATCCATCTCTCTTTCCCTCTCTTTGTCTCTTTCTCTTTCTCTCTTTCTCTCTCTTTCTCTCTCTTTTTCACTTTCTCTATATCTCACTTTCTCTTTCTTTCTTTCTCTCTCTTTCTATCTCTCCTCTTTCCTAAACTCCTCATATAATTAATACAATTGAACTGTTTCATGGAAATAACAGAAGGACATTCTTGCAGAGACTTGCAGGTAATGCGTAAATCAAACCTATCACACATTCGACCATATTTCTTTCCAAATTTTTGTTTCCCACAAACGTTTCAAATCCTGAAAAGAATGTTATTTGTAAAAAAAATCTACCGATTTTTCCCTTCCGAGATCTCAAAAATTTTTGCAACAATGTTTTAGCTGTGTGAGTAATGAAATTTAGTTTCATAAGTTTTAAAACACTGAATGATATTCTACCATGTAGAAACAAAAACTTCTATAAATGTATATGTAAATACAAATGAGGGCCCAAATCAGTTCACATCATTTGTGATAATTGAAATAAATTGTGATAATGTATGATTTTTTTTATTGAAAACAGCCGAATTTTCGTTAAAACAAATCAAGTTTGAACTTACTGCTCTAAAAGCTTTCGATACGGGCACATTCACGGGAAGTTTCACTCTCAAGTCATATTTTGAAGAACTTTAAGTCGTTTCAGAAAAAAACTAAATGTACTAATAAATTTTTACAGTTTTCAATTTAGCTTCTGACAGTTTGATAGTTAAATACCACTACGAGCATTTTTATCATTTATCTATAATTCACGTACAACTCACGTTATAAAGTTGTAAAATTGAATAATGTGAGGAATGGACAGTGTTATAAAAATGCTAGAATATGTTCGAAAAAAGTTCTTTAAACACTTCAGAGGCCGTATGCATGGAAAACAGATTATAACAATCTGGATTAGTCAAATCCAAAAAAGTTAAAAAATTTAGGATTATGAAAATCGGTATGCATGATGGATGTCAGATTTCTTAAACTTGGATTATTGTCAAAAAGGACGCAGCGTAAGCACTAAAATGCATCAAAATGCACTCTAAAAACTATAATTGTCGAAAACTAAATGCACTCTAGACACTATAATTGTCGAATATTAGTATTGTTATATAATTACAACAGTTTTTTCAATTAACTTCGTTGTTTTTGTTGTTGTTAAAGCCGAGTTGAATGTTGAATGTAAAATTTGATGGAATTGGTAGATAAAATATTAATATGAACATTTTCAACCTGTTTTAAATCAATCTGTTATATGAAAGGTGATTTTTAGTAATCGTTGTACTCTATTTGGGACTTCTGCACTTTAGCCCCCTCTCCTCCCTTTCAGAGGTTCCATGGGTCAGTTCAATTGAGTCATGTTCTTGATACGGCCTCGTTAGCGTAAACTTTTACTGAGCCTAAGCGCTTTCTGATGTGAAAATAAATATACAATAAATACATTAAATCATAGCAAATTAGAAAAAAATTTCCGTTCCGTTTTACTTTCACTACACACTTCAAAAAGAGCAACATGAACGAAATGGGTCAAATTGAGCTGAGAATCCTTTTGGATTACTCACTAACCCACCTCCGGAGTAGGGTTACGAATTTTGTCGGATTATCTCTAATCCAAAAGTATTATAGCTTCCATGCATACCGGATTAGTGAAATGTATTTGGATAACTGCTAATCCAAGCTCATAATTCTTTTGGATTGCTCCATGCATACGGCCTCAGTTGAACAAGTACTAAGCTCGCCGAATTAAAATCGTTCAAAACTAACTTTTGTTCGAACAAACAAGTCGTTGCAATACAACTTCTCCCAATTGTCCAACTCAATCAAATTCTCTTGAGGCAAGCAAATTTTCTTGAAAACTGGAATATAAACAAAATAAAGTACGTATGTAGGTAGATACGGGCAGTTAGTAGTTTTCCAATAAGTAAGGACCCGGAACAGCCAGTGGGACTACCCGGAAAAGTCGAGCCGCACTGACAGGAAGGCAGACGATGGACGAGACTGAAGAGGCTCGCTGAATCGAACGGTAAGCATTGATAAAATCGGAATCGGAAAGGTTCTTGCTTCATATCCTGAACTCTTTTTCTCAACGCATTAAAAAATACAATAAAACAGAGTGACTTGAATGTTATATGTACAAAAATGATGAAGAAAGAAGGTCATATTGTAACACAGAACGGAAAAACAAGCCATTTGAGGTGTCACATAAAAGACCCCCTAAACAGTGGAAGGTCACATAAAAGACCCCCTAAACAATGGAAGGTCACATAAAAGACCCCCTAAACAGTGGAAGTACACACGAGTCTACGATGGTAATTATTATAGCTTTTCACATGTCATTAAGCTTTCAAGGTGAATGGCATAGAAAACAAGAAAAAGAAAAGATAGCGTCTGCAACCCGAGAGGAAAACAAAATTTTATATAGAAAGAACGACAGAGATGTTGTAGATCAAATACATTTAGAGAAGAGAGAGGGATAGAGAATGAGAAATCTATAGAGAGAGACGGAGCGTTGATAGACAGGGAAGACGATGAGAAAGATAGAGCGATATGTGTTATTAAAAAATTCGCTACCAATCTTGATGTTGTGAAGCGAAACTGAAAATGAAAGTTTAATTGTATTTGACAAGGTAGAAGATTGAAAATAACGACACGAGCATCGCAATAAAAGCTAGAAGTATGTATAAATACCCTAATGTTTCTAGAGAAAAATACTTCAGTGTGCTCTTTCACTTCTGAGGATTCGATTGCTTTCAAGTTTTTTTCTCTTCAAAACTGGTGAAAAAACAATCGCCGTTCTAGTAGTATTCCGCCGTTCAAAACCCCATTTCTAGTATCCACTTCTCAGACAGAAGTATCCACTTCTCAGACAAACCCCATTTCTAGTATCCACTTCTCAGACAGAAGTATCCACTTCTCAGACAAACCCCATTTCTAGTATCCACTTCTCAGACAGAAGTATCCACTTCTCAGACAAACCCCATTTCTAGTATCCACTTCTCAGACAGAAGTAGGTATAGAGGAACTTTTCTGTTGTGTATGCATTTTTCTTTCATGTTAAATGAATATCATGTTGAGAAGAATGTCGTTGGTGGTCGGATCTGCGTCTCTTTTTGCCCTCACTGTCACAATAATCTCCACGATCACCATAGGATATATCGCGAATGATCTCTCTAACCTCCAAGAAGAAGTCTCCACTGGATTAGGACAGTTCCGGGTAGGTCATCTGATCAAGTTTTTTGGAATATGGAAGATGCTTTATTTTCAAAGCTAGATAACTTGATTCTTCTCGGAGTAACTGATCTATGTGAGTCGGTGCGTCTTTTACAGATGGTCACCGAAGAAACATGGGCTCGCATAGTGGAGCACCACATAGATCTCTCTGGATCCGACTCGGCACCTATTTTGGCAAGCCTCTTCTCGATCGTCCGGACCAAGCGTCAAGCTTCCTGCCAGTGCGAAGAAGCTTCCCAGGGCTGCCCAGCGGGTCCTCCCGGAGCTACTGGTCAGCCTGGTGAGCGTGGAAAGGATGGATCACCAGGAGAACCCGGTCGTTCCGGTGCTTCAGCACTCGCACTTGTCGTCACTCATGGCATTCCTGGTGGTTGTATTTCGTGCCCTGTAGGACCACCTGGTCCACCTGGTGAACCTGGTAGCCCTGGACCCACTGGCAACCCTGGAGCTCCAGGTAAGCCAGGATCGACCGGAAGTCCTGGTATCCCCGGTCCACAGGGTCCACCCGGACATCCCGGGGCAGCTGGCCGACCCGGAAACAATGGAACTCCAGGCGCACCTGGTGAGCCCGGAGTGGAATACTCTTCTGGCACTCCTGGACAAGATGGTCAACCAGGTGGTACTGGACAGCAGGGAGAACTTGGAAAGCCTGGACAAGAAGGACGCCGAGGAAACGACGGAAAACCCGGATCGCCTGGTCAACCTGGCCAGCCGGGTCGCCCGGGTCAGACCGGAGCCCCGGGACAGCCCGGATCAGATGGTTTGCCCGGCTCAGACGCCGCGTACTGCCCTTGTCCCAGTCGCACTTCTCTCTCAGCTACTGGCTTCAGCTCGTCTTCTTTTGTTCCCGAACCCAGCAGTGGATACCGCGCTCTCTAATATATAGAGGTAGATCATTTACTGTCTGTTTTTACAACGTGTAATCTCGAATTAGTTCCTCGGAATTTCGAGTTAAAACTCATAAATGGAAAGTTTTAAAATAAAATTGTTCCATGTTCCATGAAATTTTTTCAGGCAGCCAAAATACATGTAAATAACTATAAAGAGGAGAAAACTACAGAAATAACGCTTTTGAAGGTAATTTCTTTGTAACATTGTTGTGAGATACTCAAAGAGATATTGCGTAAAATCCGCGGAAAACTTTGTTTCACTACCGTTACAATGCCGCTCATTACTTCTGCAGGGAGCTTATAAAATTTATCAAATGGGAGGAGTTGAGCGTATTTGGATAGTCTATATCCACTTATTTCCGTGCCTTGTGAAACCATCTGGTTCAGCTGGCAAACCTGGGAGCTCTGCAGCCGTTGGTTACCCTAAAACTCGTTGGGAATTCACTCTTCTATTTTACTCGGTGTGACATGGTCGCTTCTTCACTCGTGTCTTTAGACTTCGACCCTTCTCTCAACATTCACTACAATACCCGAGAGAAAACTCGATAAATCTCATGAATTTGTCTGTTGACAACCAGGAATGACTACAATGAAGACATTTCGACCAACTCCCCCTGTCCCCCCACTCTTTAATTCTTTCTTTTCTGAGAACTCGATGAGGCCCATGTGATGTTCGTCACGTAATAAACAGTCAACTCCATGATAAGGCCAAAAGGCAAGTATTAAAAAATCAAAAAAATATTGAAGCTTTCACACGGAGAGTTTCACATGAACAGCGCAGTGAAGAAAGCAGTAGTTATAAAATTTGATTCTGCTCAAATGATCAAATTAGAATTCGAAAAGAGTTATCAAAAAATCATTAAAATTACCGATACTCAACTTTTCTCCTGATGCTTTTTTTGTTGAAGTTAGAAAAAAATTGGTTCTGGACGAGTTTCATGCAGTAGATACGCAATAATGGAATTTTTCACAGATCAGCATTATTATAATAAAAAACTTTTTCAAAAAGCCCGAAAACCAGTTCCTCAACCAAAACCAAGAAAACTGTTATTTAGGTTTGAATTTGATACACCATGCGTCGAGTTTTTGAAGTCAGTTTTGAAAAAAAAGCATGATCGAGTAAACTTCATCCTGTTTCTTCCAAATGCGATAATAGGATTCCAAGATGACATTGAAACATACTTCAAATTTTAATTCAACTCAAACGCTTTATTCTCAATGTCATGGGACATGAAGCGTCATTAAATCGAACATCTGATTCTCAGGAAAATACAGAATAATGAGAATGTTGACTGGAGTGTCGATCATTGTTTGGACATTACGGCTTCAAGGTGTCCAAATCCTGCTAGAGATCGGAATCCTCCATTCTTGGCGATATAAATGAAAAGTGAGGAGTGAGTCGACCGCTCCAAGCCACGACAAATGGAAGCAGTAATGATACCACTGCGCAGAAAAAAGCTGTTTCCACGGGGCGGGTTCGAACCCAGCCATCTCTTCTTAATCAGGGAGTAAGTGCGTTACCATAACACCACGGTTATACATTGCTATGACACATTGCTATTAATATATCAATGGCTGGATTCGATCTCGCCCGATAAAAACAGTTTTTTTTCCGTGCGATAGTATTTTCAATTTTCGTCTCAACCAGGCGTCACTGCTTTCAAACTCTGCAACTAACCATTTGAAGACATGAGAACAATCATACTTCATTACATTTTGAGAAATGATAATCACGATATTCATGTGGTAAGAAGAATTATAACATTTTGCCAAACAAAACACAGTTTCGTTGAAGTAAAATATGTGTTGTACTTTTATTGCAGAATTAGTCAAATGACTTTTGTTGACCGGTTCGGCTGCTCACAAGAATTTCAAAATGATTCTTCTTCGGAAGGGTGTATAACGGCTAAGCCCTCAGTAATTTTCAGTTGTATGAGATGTGAGAGGATGTTAACAAACAAAATCCTCTTCATTAGGAAAAGTTTCATTTCTTAATTTTGTAGAAAAACTTCGGCTCTTCCTTGGCCTCTGCGGCTGCTACTCCGCTTCTCTTGACGGCCTTTCCGCGTTGTACCTGCAAAATCAAGGATCATTAAAGAGAGAAAGTGGTAGGCAATGGATTGATTCCGGAAACAATGATATAGTTTAAAGGTGATTCAACACGCTGAATCTGGAAAAAAAAAACTAAGTCTTGCTTTGTGATTATCACAAAGAACCGACTTTTTCTCCAATTTACTTTTTCCCCAGGGTTTTTTGAAGTTTCATGGGCTAAATTGCTGTCTTTCAACCGTTTCAGATGTGAGGAATTCAATGGTAGAGGTTTAGAATACCAGTTTTGAGTTTTATAAAGGTTTTTGTCCGGTAATCTTGGGCCATATTCATAGTCCTTGGGTAGGGGTAGGATACCCAGGGTAGGCCTACCCGGGGTCAACCTACCCTACCCTCAAAAATCGTCTTCATAGTGGAAGGGTAAGTCAACCCCGGGTACCCCTACCCTGGGTAGGCATGCCCAGGGTTAGTTTAAATGAAGCGCAGCTACTAAAAATAGTAGCTCAAGCATGCAGCGCAGTAAAAGAAAGTATCGTAGTAGGAAATCATTTCTTTAACATTCATCAACTTTTTGAACATTTTTAAATATATATTTTCTAATTCGTTCGATCAAAATTTACCTGCCTGCTCGAAAACTCAATGGAGTTTTCTCTCTCTCTCTTTCTCTCTTTCACTTCAACCAAATTTTTTTATATGCAATGAGTCAGACCTGATCTGACTCATTGAAAGACGAAAACAAAATTTCTCCGAGTGCCTAGAATTTAATGATTATTTTCTCAGTTTTGAATGTATTTTAATGGTTTCTGACGCGTTTTGGCTCTTGTATAGTTGACCAGTCACCGCGTAGAAGTTTTAGTCACTTTGGCAGTTAACAAGTTATGTACCGCGGACATGCATAACTGCCAAAGTCACACGTGTTCAGTTAGCCAGTCCCCGCACGATTATGCATTCTGTTTTCGGCGATTTTAATGTTTTTCGGACATATTTTGGCGCTTGTACAGGTCATTCGGCGGGATACTTGTAATATGACGGAAGACCAGCCAAAATTCGCGAAAGGTCAGTTTTTTCTCTCTTTTTTCTCTCTTTTTTGTATTCAAAGTGTTTAATTTGTTTGGCTGTTACATACTCACGGAATACTAGACGAAATTCGGGTTTAAACGCTAAGAAAATGTTCTTCATATGTGATCATTTTGAGCATCAGAGACTCCTCCAGTTCGTGAAAAAATCTCGTTTTTTTTAAAATTAAAAAACATTGTTTTTACATTTTAAAAAACGCTTAGGCTTAGTAAAAGTTCACGCTAACGAGGCCGTACGGCTTAGGCTAACGAGATCGTATCACAAAAAAGCCACTCCGCACTGTCTGGCGTCTAGTATGCCCGTGAGTATATAAGAGCCTTTTGTTCAAATTTGTTTAATTGGTTTTAATTGTGTTTAATTGTGTATCTAAATACTTTAAACACAATTGACACAATTTAACTTGGGGGGCTCCGCTTTACTTCTGGCTCCTTTCGGTGCGTTAAAAAATGGGCACTTCTTCACTTCAGTCACCCCCCTACCAAAGGTTCAATTGGGTCAGATGAGAGTGGCATTTTCTTGATACGGTCTCGTTAGCCTAAGCCGTACGGCCTCGTTAGCGTACACTTTTACCTAAGCCTAAACGTTTTTTAAAGTGAAAATAATCTTTAAAAAAGTAATTTTTAAACCCCCCTCTCAAGTGAAGCGCGCGCCCCTCAAGTTAAAAAGAATCACACAGTTGAACATACGGCCTCGTTGGTGCAAAAATTACTAAGCCTAAGCATATTTTAATGTTAAAATTACTTTTAGCATAAAAAAGTATAGAGCGAAAGGTCAGTCAACTTGCTCTCTTTTTGCTCGCGTTTTTTTCTCTCTGGTAATGTTTTTCGTCGAGATACGGAGAAATATTTATTGAATTGAAATCAGACTCGGGAAGTTCTACTTTGATCAAAACCTTTGTTGACGTTTAACTGTGCCGTGATGTAAAGAACACAAAGATTCTTTTTTGATCGGAAAATGTTGAAAAGTGAACAGTTAAGGAGTGATTCAGCCAGTCAATCGGCGGACTACTGGCGGAATACCATTGAAGTCGTGGAACTGGAGTCAATTCGCGAAATGTCAATCAACTCGCTTTTATTTTGCTTGGTGTAAAGGACCTTTTTGTTATAATTCCTTTAAACTTCTCATTAACTAGCTCGTATTTCACGTGTGTCATGCGCTGGGCCCAGGGATTATTTACTGTGTCGGAAAATGGTACAGAGACTCGCCTCAGGCGGCGTAACCATTATCCTACAGAGTACAATTCAATAATCTGACGTCATCATAGACCCGCCGGGTTTAGTTCTAGGAGTTTGATAATGGTCAGAAAGTATCGCCAGCAATAAAATTGTGGATAAAAATTTTTGTTCAATTTCCACCATTGTAAACAATTCATAAAAACAATTACCAAAGCTTTGATCTGTTTCATCATGCGAAAAAATCGATCTCACACCATTCTTTCTTAAAACATCAATGCGCGTAATAATAAAAATGAAATGAAATGAAACGTGTTTAATGTTAGTCCAATAAATGAAGATGAAAAACCCTTTATAATTTATCCGTGCAACGTCAAAATTTAATAAAACTTGCACCATTGAATTCGTCTCATCAAGACGTATTAAAACATTAGTTTTCTAATGATGTCTTGAAAATAATCAATCTTACCCCCTAACTTATCCTGGTCTGGAGCAGGGTAAGCAAAAGGGCTACCCGGGTAACTTACCCGGGTAGCCTACCCAGCTCTACGAATACGAACTTGCTGGGTAGGTACCCAGGGTAGCCAGGGTAACCTACCCGGGGTAGGCTACCCAGCCACTATGAATATGGCCCCTGACCTTAGCTGACGTTTAAATGCTTCTCGAATCTTGAGCACAAACAGTTTAAATAATTTTGAGTTGATGTTCTGGACTTTTTTCACGATATTTCGAACCCAAAGTTTCGCGACCGACATAATGTCATGCATTTTGTTTGCTCATTTGAATTTTTTACTCAGTTCACGCTCAGTTCACGTACGACTCAGAAAGAGAACGTATGAAACAATCAGCCACATAATTAATGCTTTGGAGGGAAAATTGCGAAATTTCTGGTGCGGTGCTGTGATGCGAAATTTCGCGGTGCGAAATTCATGGTACCTTGTTAGGATTGCTTTCGAGCAAAGATAATAGTGCTTTCCAGTAAACCGCTCATGATATTCTTCGGCTTCTTCTTGGAACTCAACACAACAAAAGACAAAACATATGTTTTTGTTAAGTTTTATTCTTTTTTTGTTGACCATGCTTTTTCATCCTCCACCGTGTTATAGAAATTATTTTCGAAATTTCACCGATATCAATCAATCAATCTTCATTCTTGCACATATAGTACATGGATGGTTTACGTGGACGCGGAATGAGGATGTAAAAACAGAAACAAAATAAGTAATGTTACAAGCTATGTAATTTTGATATGGGAACAATAATATGATGGGTAAGTGAAAGAATGGCCTTTTTAAACACTGAAGATGATGATGCCTCAACAATATTAGAAGGAAAAGAGTTTCATACATTGATGCAACGAGTAACCCAAGTGCTATGTTTACTGGAAATCTTAAACGGGATGGGATTTCGAAGAGCATGAGAATCTATATGTTGATAAGGGGTTGGTGATATCTTGAGTAGGTTATGATAGTCTAGGACTGTGTTGATAAGGGGTTGGTGATATCTTGAGTAGGTTATGATAGTCTAGGACTGTGTTGATAAGGGGTTGGTGATATCTTGAGTAGGTTATGATAGTCTAGGACTGTGTTGATAACGGGTTGGTGATATCTTGAGTAGGTTATGATAGTCTAGGACTGTGTTGATAAGGGGTTGGTGATATCTTGAGTAGTTTATGATAGTCTAGGACTGTGTTGATAAGGGGTTGGTGATATCTTGAGTAGGTTATGATAGTCTAGGACTGTGTTGATAAGGGGTTGGTGATATCTTGAGTAGGTTATGATAGTCTAGGACTGTGTTGATAAGGGGTTGGTGATATCTTGAGTAGGTTATTATGATCTAGGACTGTGTTGATAAGGGGTTGGTGATATCTTGAGTAGGTTATGATAGTCTAGGACTGTGTTGATAAGGGGTTGGTGATATCTTGAGTAGTTTATGATAGTCTAGGACTGTGTTTTTAAGGGGTTGGTGATATCTTGAGTAGGTTATGATAGTCTAGGACTGTTTTGATAAGGGGTTGGTGATATCTTGAGTAGGTTATGATAGTCTAGGACTGTGTTGATAAGGGGTTGGTGATATCTTGAGTAGGTTATGATAGTCTAGGACTGTGTTGATAAGGGGTTGGTAATATCTTGAGTAGGTTATGATAGTCTAGGACTGTGTTGATAAGGGGTTGGTGATATCTTGAGTAGGTTATGATAGTCTAGGACTTTGTTGATAAGGGGTTGGTGATATCTTGAGTAGGTTATGATAGTCTAGGACTGTGTTGATAAGGGGTTGGTGATATCTTGAGTAGGTTATTATAGTCTAGGACTGTGTTGATAAGGTGTTGGTGATATCTTGAGTAGGTTATGATAGTCTAGGACTGTGTTGATAAGGGGTTGGAATATCTTGAGTAGGTTATGATAGTCTACGACTGTGTTGATAAGGGGTTGGTGATATCTTGAGTAGGTTATGATAGACTAGGACTGTGTTGATAAGGGGTTGGTGATATCTTGATTGGGTTATGATAGTCTAGGACTGTGTTGATAAGGGGTTGGTGATATCTTGAGTAGGTTATGATAGTCTAGGACTGTGTTGATAAGGGGTTGGTGATATCTTGAGTAGGTTATGATAGTCTAGGACTGTGTTGATAAGGGGTTGATGATATCTTGAGTAGGTTATGATAGTCTAGGACTGTGTTGATAAGGGGTTGGTGTTATATTGAGTAGGTTATGATAGTCTAGGACTGTGTTGATAAGGGGTTGGTGATATCTTGAGTAGGTTATGATAGTCCAGGACTGTGTTGATAAGGGGTTGGTGATATCTTGAGTAGGTTATGATAGTCTAGGACTGCGTTGATAAGGGGTTGGTGATATCTTGAGTAGTTATGATAGTCTAGGACTGTTTTGATAAGGGGTTGGTGAGATCTTGAGTAGGTTATGATAGTCTAGGACTGTGTTGATAAAGGGTTGGTGATATCTTGAGTAGGTTATGATAGTCTAGGACTGTGTTGATAAGGGGTTGGTGATATCTTGAGTAGGTTATGATAGTCTAGGACTGTGTTGATAAGGGGTTGGTGATATTTTGAGTAGGTTATGATAGTCTAGGACTGTGTTGATAAGGGGTTGGTGATATCTTGAGTAGGTTATGATAGTCTAGGACTGTCTTTCCTTCAAAAATTTTAGAGTTCACGATTAAGACAGAAGAGAGATGGGAGATGGATGATAAATCTTCAAATTCTAAGTTACACAGTTTAAAGGCAGTGACGCCTGGTTAAGATGACAAATGATTGAACTATCACACAGAAAAAAGCTAGTCCGCCGCGCGGGATCGAATCCAGACCATCTCGACTCAAACCGGGAGCGCGTGTTACCATTACACCACGGGGACACATTGCTATTCCGTGCGATAGTGTTATATGAAAGGCTCGTTTGCCTTGTTTTTTTCTGTGCGATAGTTCAATCATTTGTCATCTTAACCAGGCGTCACTGCCTTTAAACTGTGTAACTTAGAATTTGAAGATTTATCATCCATCTTCCATCTCTCTTCTGTCTTAATCGTGAACTCTGGAGTTACGTTCCATTTATGACGCAATCGCTTGATAAGCATGCGTGACTAAGAGAACAAGGTAAACGAGCCTTTCATATAACACTATCGCACGGAATAGCAATGTGTCCCCGTGGTGTAATGGTAACACGCGCTCACGGTTTGAGTCGAGATGGTCTGGGTTCGATCCCGCCCGGCGGACTAGCTTTTTTCTGTGCGATAGTTCAATCATTTGTCCGGGCGTGGCATAGTGGTAGTGTGATAGACCATTGTGCGAAGAGTTCCGAGTTCGACTCCCACCCCGGACAGATCCACCCAAACCAAGGGGGTTAAGAAATGTTGGTAGTGCTCATGCACGATTCTGACTCTCCCCACTGCTGCTAATCACACTAGCAGTGATCTAGCAGGCAGCCACTGGTTCTACCAGGATAGGTCTGTCCTGCATCTCAGGGGAGCGCGTACCCTGCCGCGAGGCGGGAATAGGCGCGAGGAAGAAGAAGAAGAAGAAGGTCTTAGTCCTAAATCCATTTTCAATCTGCGAGCGCACCATTACAGTAGTAGGTCTCATTGTTGGGCACTGAATGTCTCGCGTCTGAATACTGTTTCTCATTCTAATATGTTACCGGTACGAGTTTGTGACGCGTGGAATAATCTGAGTATCGATGTGCTCAAAACAGTATCAGTCCACTTGTTCAGGAAGCTGATTTAACTAACAAAACATCAATAAATTTAACAATATATAATTAATTATATGTAAATAACCAGGCGTCAATATATATTTAACCAGGCGTCACTGCCTTTAAACTGTGTAACTTAGAATCTGAAGATAAAAAAGAAGCCTAAATAATATATAATTACAAAAAAAACTAAGATAGAAACTGATTTTTATAAATAAAAGTCGGAGAACGAGGAACTGAATAATTGAAATTAAGTAAGAGTGATAAGGGTCAATAATGGAGTGATGAACGAATAGAATTTTTGAGAAAAAAACTTTTTTGCAAGACGGAAATTTTTTAAATAAAAAACGCTTTCCAATTTTCAAAGAGAGATGATATTCATCTTACGCAAATTATGAAGGGATACCTTGGTTGTATGCAGAGACAATAATCTAGGCTAAATTATAGTTTAAATTATAGGGAAGTTGAAAATAGCCATGTTTTGATTGCAGGGACAATGATCTAGCCTAGAACATTATAGCCGGCTAGTGAATTGTAGTTCTACTGCTATGATATTCTAGGTACGCAAAATTTGTATGCGGAGATAATACTCTAGGGTGAATTATACCCTGAAACATTCTAGATTTGCTGAAATGCTCCGAGACGTCTCAGCTACCTCTAGACTATTCTTTGCGGTGTCAAATTTGGCTATTTTCCGGGTTTTTTTTATGCGTATCTGTAAACTTTTAAGTAGATTATTCTTTTCGGCATCAAATTTTTGCTATTTTCAGTGTTTCTTCGATGTCTATCTGTGAACTTAAATTACAGGGTGGCCCATATATTCACAAACGCGTTTACAAACGTGTATCTCAGTGCATAAGTGAGCAAGAGTGTTCAAATTTGTACATTTATCAGTACACATTAATAAAAACATTGGGTCAAAATATCATTGAATTCGGTCCCCTTTGGCACGAACGACAGCCCGGAGTCGCTTTGGGAACGCTTCGATCACTGGACGAAGGTACTTTTCGTCGATCATCGACCACTCCTCCTGCAGGGATTTTTTTAAAGACTCCAGATTTAAGTGATGATGAGCATTTTTTTCAAGCTACGCCTAGCATTTCGACCGACTCGCTTCCTCATGGCCTCAATCTTGTTAGGGGTGCGCACTAATCGAGGATCACCTCTTCGGGGCAAGTGTACCGATCAGTTCAAACCGTTTTATTGCTTTTCAGACAAGATTGCGAGGCGTTGAGATCTTTAGCGATGCGCGTATTTGATCGAACAAGTTTGTGCAAGTCCACAATGATAGAGCGTGCTCTATGAGAGACCACCATTCTTTTGAGAATTGATCAAATGATATGAAATTTGAACCATGTAATAAAAAACTTATGAGAAGAACATGTGTAAAAATTGGAGCTCAGCGTGCACTAAAAATTGAATTATAAACGCCTAAATATTGGTTTGCGAATATATGGGCCACCCTGTAATTATTCTTTTTTATTGTTGTCTTCACTGATGTAGCACTCATTAATATTAACACTG
This sequence comes from Allodiplogaster pararmata, assembly GCA_964056735.1. Lineage (NCBI taxonomy): Eukaryota > Metazoa > Nematoda > Chromadorea > Rhabditida > Diplogasteridae > Allodiplogaster > Allodiplogaster pararmata. The sequence goes on along the minus strand of OZ057403.1, from coordinate 21,297,778 downwards.
ATTAAGATTTTATTCCGCAGATTATGAAGACTTCGCAAATTATCAACAACTTTCCTCTAATTAGGCTTGCTCTGTCAAGTAAGTGAATTGTTTGCAAGGTAGTCTTCGGAAAGAATTTCACTGAGTAGTATTAGAAGGGGTATTTTTTCGTAGAGATTATACAGGGTCGTCTAAAAAGGGTCTCATTGGGTAGTCTGAGTAAAAAATGTGTCATTCTGTTTTTTCTTCAAGTTCTCACAACTTTCTGCTTCTCTTAAAACCATTTTCTAATTCTGAATACGCTGGTTTTTCATAAAAATTATTCAATGAGATGCTTCAGAAGAGATTTACTGGGTGATTATTTTTGCGTTGTAACAATAATCGACTTCAGATTTTATCACATGAGATCGAAGAAAAGGTTGCTATTAAAAGACAGAGAGAAGAATATACAACTGAACATTAACACTATGACATTTCTTACACTCCAAAGTGAAGTAGAATCAAATGAACTCTGTGTCAAAAAATAACACTAGAAACACAATACAACCAATCAGAATCGGTCAATTAATTGAACTTTTAGTGTGCAGATAACCATTGATAAACATAAAAACCGGCTCAATTAACTGACGATTATATACTTGAATCAACTAGTGGTTAGAACGAATACTACATGCCCCAAGTTCGAAATTTTTCAATCAAAAACCGCTGTAAAAAGAAAGAAATAAAAGTTAAACGCCTTCCTTCAGGCTGCTTCAAACTATTATTAAAAAATGCAAAAAGTCGTTGAAAGTTAACAGTCAATCTTTTTTGCGCGTTTTTTCTTATCCGCCAAAGTGAGAACATTGATTGAGTTGCTCCTCTTCATCTTGAGGCGGATCCCAATCAGAACTTCTTGGAGAAGCGTTCTCTGTAAATACTTGTTCTATAAAAACAGATAAAACTAAGTTTTTAACAGCGATAAAGGGCAATTTTCTTGTTTCTATGAAGTTTAGAAGTGCGAATAACCTGTGTATCACTCTCATTCCTCGAGAAACATTGGGATACACGTAATTGATGTTTACTCCGCCACGGCCTCTGTAGCCTCCTCGATCCGCCGTCGAGATGCCCGGCTTGTTTTCTCTCTTTTCCACGATCTGTTATTTATTTATTTATTAAAATACATTTTGCAATGTAACAACACGAGGAAGACTCTGCTGATAAAACTAAAAATAATAATGAAAACTGAAAAAAGAGAAGAAAAAAATAGAAGAGGGGAGATTTACAAGAGCCTTTTTGAATAAAACTGGAGAAGATGTTGAGACTATCTGAGATGGAAGAGAATTCCAAGAACTTATACATCGAGAGGAGCATGTACTGTGAGAGTTAAGAATCTTAAAGGGGAGAGCGATTCTAAATGAATGTGATGTCCTATTCTTATATGGAAAGGGTAAAATTTTAAATAATAGTGACGTATCTAGAAGAACATGATTGTGAATAGCTTTGTGGATGAAACATAGGTCAGCTACTGCACGTCTGTATTCTAAGGTAGTGAGATTCAGAAATTCTTACTGTTCAAGATAATCGATTCTAGGGACACCAGATCTAGCGAATAAACGCCTAGTGAAGTTTCTTTGAACTCTTTCAATTTCATTTACCAAACCAATAGCAACTGGGGACCAAACTTCAGATCCATAATCAAGTATGGGCAGAATGTAAGTCTTATATGCACGAATCAGGATGGTAAAAGAGGTGGTTTTTTTAGAGAACGGAAGATTCTATTCATGCACCTGGATGCTTTCGAAACCATATTATTGATATGGTTGGAAAAATGTAGTGAATAATGGAAACTAATACCTAAATCACGAATATTGGAGAAGCGTTCTCTGTAAATACTTGTTCTATAAAAACAGATAAAACTAAGTTTTTGACAGCGATAAAAGCAATTTTCTTGTTTCTATGAAGTTTAGAAGTGCGAATAACCTGTGTATCACTCTCATTCCTCGAGAATTATTGGGATACACGTAATTGATGTTTACTCCGCCACGGCCTCTGAAGCCTCCTCGATCCGCCGTCGAGATGCCCTGCTTGTTTCCTCTCTTTTCCACGATCTGTTATTTATTTATTTATTAAAATACATTTTGCAATGTAACAACACGAGGAAGACTCTGCTGATAAAACTAAAAATAATAAACAAAAACAGTAAAAAAGAGAAAAAGATAATGAGAACGAAAACGAACGACTATCATAAACTGATGTTGATGTTTAAGACCTCTGGAACTTCCAGTAATGAAAAAAATATCCGAAAACTTAGAATGGTTTGATTCTTGAGAACACTGACCGGTAATTTCATAAAAAAATCGAGATTTCCTATAAGCGAAAGAGTAAAAAAGTGAGTTTCTGTTTGTTTGCCCTATAGGGGGTACGACCATAAAAGGAGGTACGACCATTACACTGATTGAAAGTATAAATTTACGAACAGGAACGTCAGTGTAACCATGGAGAACATTGAAAGCCAAAAGAATATCAGTTTCTAATCGTTTGCATAGAGAGATGTCAGGTTGAATCTTATCAATCTACTTTCACAATTGCACGATTGCGTGAGTGCAGCACAACGAAACTGTAGTAATTTTGTGAACACATGTTGAACCTTCTCTAATTTTCTGAACAAGGTAATTTTGAGGGGATACCAAACAACAGAAGCAAATTCAAGCACCGGCAGAACATAGGTTTCAAAGCTTATAATATATTGTGCTGCTATTTTTATCGATAGTGATCTGAATAAGGCATAGACAATTTTCAATGCTAGTTTTGTTACCTGTTCAATATGGAAAACAAATGAAAGCTCATTGTAAACGTAAACTCCTAAATCGCGGATTGGCGATTCTGAGATGATGAATGCAGTTGGAGGTGATTTCGTAACCAAATAGGGTAAATTCAGGTTCTTTTTACCCATATGGAGAGCAATAAATTTGTGTGTGGTAATTGAGAGCTGCCATTTATCACATAATTCATTTATGAGTCTACTCGCGTTAGTTAACTGTGCATGCGCGTGATCACAATTCTCGATGTTATAAGACTTGTAAATTTCCAAATCATCTGCAAATAGTTGAGCTGTAACCATCGGAGAAACGGAAAGTTCAAGTGAGAGTTCGGAGATATAGAGAGTGAATAAAAGGGGAGCAAGTACTAATCCCTGAGGGACACCGGAAGTCGTAAAAAAGTCATGTGAATGTATGCTATTTACTCTGGCCTTAGATGATCTCCCATTAAGAAAGTATTCAAACATTTTATTCAAAGCATTTCCAGAGTTCACCTATTATCCCTATGTTGTCGAGAACAAACAGCAACTTTGTGTGCGGGACGGTGTCAAACACATAAACTCATTTTCACAACATCCCGAAACCATACTGTGTTTACAGAGTAAAGCATACAACGATAGAAATCGAAACCCTCAATCACAACCTAGACTCTTCTAGGCCATTGAGTCAATCTTTGTCACAGTGTTTTGGTAACACGCCACAACCCCGGTCAAAGCATAATAGAACCGGTTGGGTTCAATTCCGCCCTGTGGAATAGCTTTTGGCCGTCCAATAGTAGACTTATATTCTGTGTTAACCAAGCGTCACTGCATCTAAACCAGTTTGTTTCTCGAACAGGCCCACGACTAAATCTATGCGCTTCGCAAGAAAGCTAGTGATACGAATACTCGGGTTGTCTGCACCCTCTCCTTTAAATCACATGCTCTCGGGCTTTCTAACAGGCCTGATGAAATACACGCTCTTTCTGAGGGTAGGAAGAGACTGCCTGATTCAAACTATGTAACTGAGCGTTCGTTAGATCATTCATACCTCCTAACAGCTCAAGATAGAAAATGACCTGCTGTCTGACATTGTCACCAAAACTTTCGCGGAATCTTCAGATATTCTAGGCTGAAATGGCCACGTGGTCTACCAAGACTTTTCAGTACTGCTTTACACTTGCTTGAATATTTACAGCTTTCGATTTTTCAACCCTGTCGGCAACTACACTACATGAATACTCTTAGAGGAAAACATTCATAAATTATTCGATTAACTACCAATCGACCGATATTTCTTTCAATCAATCAATCTTCCCCCGCCACAAACTTCCACCTTCCAGTCTACTCCATTTTCTTCTGCCAATCTATGAACCTCCAAAGCCACTTCATGCGAATGCCTTCTTAGACTGCCCTTTTTTAGAATGATTACTGCGCTTCGATTGTCACATCTGATCAAAGCCTTAATGGGAGACAATGTTTTTTTGAAAACCCTTAGGGGTGGTAACCATACTCAACTCCTATAATCTCTCTATGTTTGCTTGAGAGCTCTTTTTTCTGTCTCGCTTAGGTTCCGTGCTCCCTTGCCTTGAATGACCTCGCTCTCTTTTAGTACCACTCCTAAGGCCAGCGCTGAAGCGTCTGTTTCTATCAGTTCTCAAACCTCCTCCATAAATACTTGTTTTTGATTTCGGTTCAAATACTCTGTTCTAAACGCTAACTCACGTCTCTCTCCTACGCCCAGCCTGAGTCTTGGCGCTCTCTGTTCTTTTTGCTGTATGGCTGCGGTCTGGTTAGCTCTCGTTCTCAACGATGCCTTATCGCCTGCAATCAATGACCCATGCATTTGGCTTTATTAAGCTGCTTAAAGTCATAATACCCCAATGCTCTGGGCTTGCTTTCGAATTGGCTTTTGTATTCAAACGCTAACACACTATAAGAGGATAGCTTTTTCTCGGGTTTGTCACATACTCCTTCACTTTTAAGTTATATGAAGTGTTGGCTACAACCTCTACTTCTGCTCCCAGGATAGAGTGTCGAAAACTCGGAAAATCTCAACTCACATGTGACGTCTTGAGCCTGTATGGACTCGATATAAGAAGTAGCAGCGTAGAGAAGAAAGAACAACACAGTACAACGCATAATTGTGGAAAGTTGCTCGCCCTCGACGGTTTGATGGCCTAAAAAAGCATTATTAGCATAGCTGCTATGCTAATATTAGCATAGCTGCTATGCTTCACTTTTACACTTCAAAAACTTTATAAATTTCCTACATTGAGTTCATTCATCTAACATATAAAAAGGAACGAATAATTCAACTACATAATTACAAAGAAAAGGGTACTACATATATATCACTAATACATACTACAAAAATAAGGTACAATCCCTCACATTACTAAGGAGTATCGCTATGTTCTACTCATTCACACATTTTTAGCTCACCCTCTTTAAACGAGACTAGTCAAGATTTTTTTTATACTCCCTCTCTCAATTGAACCCGTTTTTATCGCGTCTACTTGCAATTGATTCTTTCTCTTTAGTTTTTGGTTTTGTTTTCATTTTAGTTTGGATTATTTTTAGTAAATAATTATAAGTTATACTTCATAATATACTCTATGCCTCTCTGAGCACTCACTGATGAGCTCCACCCAAGAGAGTGCAAAGTCTGTCTGAGCTGGGGCGAAACAGGCTCTTGCAACATTTTCGTCTTAGCAGTGATATTATATATTTACATATAGTTATCAGATCTTTTATCATTTATTACTAACAATAATATAACGAAGCTGAGAGAGAGAGAGTGAAAAAAGAGAGAGTTGAATGAAGAAATAGTCGGAGGATAACGGACTGAATGGGAGAAGAAAAAGTAAATCAAGAGTGGAACGAATCAAGTTTTTAAGGGAAAGTTTCTCGCATAACATAAAATGACCCTTGTAGCGGGGGTTCGGTGGTGATTGCTCTCTGTTCCGCCAAAAAAATTCTTCAATCAGAATTTATTATAAATAATCTTGTCGCCTGCCACGTCTTGAGTTTCAAGTCCACAGAATAAACGTTAACGTTTATTTTTATTAACTTTCGAACCAATGAATGACGAGAAGAATTAACTTGATAGAGAAACTAAACTAGGATGAAAGAACGAACTGAATGAACTGGAATAGAATGAGAGAACTGTTTTGTCTCTCAACTAAAAGAAATAGCTGATCAAATGACAACCAATAAATTTAACTCAATTCAAATAACAAACAATAGTTCCGTTGAATGCGAGCTGCACGGCTGCCAACGAGAAGAAGAGAGGTGGGGACGGAACGGGGTCCCTTCAATGGTAATATAGTTGTGATTAATTAAGTTTAAACTAAACCACAACAATAAATAAATACGAAATGAAATTGTCAACAATGTTCTAGATAATTGTATGCTAGACAATTTTGGTGTGCTATTACACCCTAAACAACGGACCTCGAACAAATCCGTATTACTCAAACTAGAATAATGAAATTTAAAGGTGGTCGTTATTGCGACTACATTGGGGGGCCCCCGGGGAAGGATGATGAGATGCATATAGAGATAAAACGACTTGAAGGAGAGACATTAAATAACATCAGAAGGAACACAACAAACATTATAATCACATTGATTACATGGTAGATATCATATCAAAATTCACAGCATATCCGTGATGACGTTATTGACGATCTTCTGGAAGTCTGGGTCTCCTCCTGCTGCCCATTTGTCTGAATTGGCCCCTCGCAAAACCCTCATTGCCACCCCGAAGAAAAGGAGGTTGGCCGCTCTCGCCTGTATCGTTTCTGGATTGGCGTCTCTTCTGTCTTCGCGATAAAGGTTGCCCTGAGCATCCTTGAAGGTCGCCTGGTTGTTGCGCATCGTTGGCGCTAGTCTCACTAGATTCCCTGCTGTGGCCTGGTCCTCTAGCTCTACTCGAGCCGCGGCGTACGCCCTCCGATAGGCTACCTCTCTGAGAGTTCTCAAGTCCACCGCCTGATACGAAACTGCCTCTAGGAGCTCGAGCGTTCCTAAATCCGCGAGAAGCCATGCCCTCGAATCCACTCCCGCCTTCTCTAGAGAAAACTTTTCGAAGTACTCCAATTGGAAATCGTTCGCAGGGTTTGGGGGCATGGAGGACGGACTGAGTGGCTGTGGTGGACGACGAAGAGGTCTCTGCTACCCTTCTTGGTTGAGTTGCAGCTGAGCCCTGAATATTCAGTTTACTCGACTCGACTACTTTTCTTCGATTGTAACACAGATTGACTTTCTTTCTCAGTTTTACAATAGCTTCAATTAGATTTGTATCCTCTCGACTTTGTGTTGGGTAATTAAACGTTAACGTTTATTCTGTGGACTTGAAACTCAAGACGTGGCAGGCGACAAGATTATTTATAATAAATTCTGATTGAAGAATTTATTTGGCGGAACAGAGAGCAATCACCACCGAACCCCCGCTACATGGTGCATCGGCCTAAGGATGACAGCGCCGACGAAGAAAGACGACATGAAGCTTTCGGAAGAAGAACGCGAAAATGAAGAAGAACTGGAAGTTGAATGCTTGCCAGAGCAGAGTCATTTGGGTCGAGCGTACAAGAACCTGGGTTCGTACCTCGGACAAATGGACTCACTGATAGAAAGATCGATGACAGATCAGGCGAGAGGGCCATTAGCTAGAGACCTGAAAATCCTTATGAGGAGGCTTGCTTTGAGCGGGAAACACTACGCAGAGGCGTACGAAGACCTGAATAAAGTAATGGCCAAGACAAAAAATCCTGCGAAAACGGGTCACATGGCGACGTTCGAGAGATGGCTGAAAGAAGACCCGGAAAGATTTCTAGCTACGACAAATGCAAAATTGAGATAGCTATTTCGGATTTGGAATGTTTGCAGTCTGAACTCGGAACGGAAATCAGTTCACAAACCGCCGTGCCCCCAACGGATCGTGTAGTCAGTCAAGAAGGCTTTTCGAGTAGCCGAAGGAGCCACGAAACTGAAGCACAACAGCAATTTCTACTGCAAACAGCCCCGTTCCTCGAAAGGAATCACGAACTCCAAGAACAACAGCCGCACTCGAATCAATATGCAGCCACATCCTCCGTACGGAATCCTGTACCCGCAACACAACCGCCGCCTTTAAGTCAAGAATTAGCGGCCCCCCTACCTCGCCTACCGGCTCTACCGCTACCCGAATTTGACGGCAATTGTCTTAAATTTTCGGAATGGTTTGAGAGGTTCGAAGAAGCTGTACACTCGAGATCGGACCTTTCGGACTCTGAAAAAATGAGTTACCTCTTGACATGCGTGAGCGGCACAGCGAAAGTTGCAGTGAGTCAGTTTCCTACAACTGCGAGCGGTTACTCATCAGCCATCGCTCTTCTTAAGGATAGCTTTGGCGCGAAGGAATCGGATGAACGGACTCTGGCGGTGGAAGTAGAAATGCTTGCGGCTGCAAGCACTTCTTGGAATGATCAACTCTGCTTAGTTCTAACCTTGAAGGCATTAATAGCGCGAATGGCCAGAATTCGGGAAAGCGTTCAGAGCGATGTCATGATGCAAGAAATTGTGACAAGAAAATTCCCAGTTCAACTAGAAGACAAACTACGCCGCTTCGCCTACAAAACCGAACGAGTAACAGTCAAGGCACTACTCGACGAAGCAGAGAATTTGATCAGAGAGGAAATTTTTGTCGCAACAATGAATGACCCGGTCAACAGAAACAGTGCTACAACTCCGAAGCGATTCGTAAACACTGTAAGAGAACATCGAACAGAGATCGGCTTCGAGGCAACAGCGAGGAACAGGCAGAACGATTGCGAACGATCAAAGTGCATATACTGTGGTAAGCACAGTCTTTCGTACGACTGCTTCACTATCCGCTTAGTCGTAGACAGAGTCAACTACTTAAAAAGAAACGGTCTCTGCATTGCGTGTTTGAAGCCGGATAGCACAATGCACAGCTGCGACGTCAAATGCCCAATATGTGAAAAGAAACACGACTTATCAGTGTGTACGCAATTGGCATCCATGAGACAATCTCATAAGAAATTAGAAGAAGAGAGGCGGAAAGGCAAAAACCGTCAGGGAGAACACGGTAAAATCACGGAACGTGGCGAAAGGCAACAAGAGACCAGGCCACGGCAACAGGAACCAAGACCTAGACAACAAGGGCGTCACCGCATCATGGCAAATCAACTCGGCGAAAATAAAAGCTATTTATCACCGAGACTTCAAACGGGAGAAGTAACCATCAGAGGTGATGCAGAAAACAACAGCAAGAGAGTGGCCTTCCTACTCGACACCGGGGCTAGTATTAGCCTAGTGTCAGAAGTACTGGCTGAGAAGCTCTCGTTGCGAAAGCTGCATGATGTTGAGTCGACCATATGTGGATTGGGAGACAAAACAGATGGTCGAAAGGTATACCCCATCTACGAAGTACCTCTGGAAAGTGTCACTGGAAAGCGAATAACAATTAAGGCAATGGGATTCCCGGCCGATGCACCATGTAGCGGGGGTTCGGTGGTGATTGCTCTCTGTTCCGCCAAATAAATTCTTCAATCAGAATTTATTATAAATAATCTTGTCGCCTGCCACGTCTTGAGTTTCAAGTCCACAGAATAAACGTTAACGTTTATTTTTATTAACTTTCGAACCAATGAATGACGAGAAGAATTAACTTGATAGAGAAACTAAACTAGGATGAAAGAACGAACTGAATGAACTGGAATAGAATGAGAGAACTGTTTTGTCTCTCAACTAAAAGAAATAGCTGGTCAAATAACAACCAATAAATTTAACTCAATTCAAATAACAAACAATAGTTCCATTGAATGCGAGCTGCACGGCTGCCAACGAGAAGAAGAGAGGTGGGGACGGAACGGGGTCCCTTCAATGGTAATATAGTTGTGATTAATTAAGTTTAAACTAAACCACAACAATAAATAAATACGAAATGAAATTGTCAACAATGTTCTAGATAATTGTATGCTAGACAATTTTGGTGTGCTATTACACCCTAAACAACGGACCTCGAACAAATCCGTATTACTCAAACTAGAATAATGAAATTTAAAGGTGGTCGTTATTGCGACTACAACCCTTTTATTTTTTCCAAAGACATGTTATTCATCCTACAAAAATTCAGAGAACATACCTAACCTTTTTCGAAGTTTGTATTTTTCTTAATTATTGAAGCCAAATGTCTTCACTTTCATCGACGTTTTTAAGGTCGTTGTAGCCACATTATAGGTGTGGATATACCTGGAAGCGAAATCCCAAACAATTTTAATTAACAGTCATGCGACATTCGTCCGTTGTAGCTTCAGCTCAGGATAAAACGAATAATGATTTATAAAAAACTATGTGAGATGGAAAAAAATCAATTTTGAGACACAAATTGACTCGTGAATAATAATATTGATTAGAAGCAATCACGCCTTCATACGAAAGAGAAGCTGTGAAAAAAGGCGATTGAGCTAGATAGAACAGAGAAGAAATGTTTTCCAAGTGAAGACTCATAAATATAATCATAAAAAACCCATGAGAACTTCTCTAACTTTCGCAAATTTAGCTCATGAAACTTTGATAAGACTTGAGGGAAAGAATTTCCAAATAAGGTGACCATAAGTAAAATGTTTGTTCTCAGGTTCTGAGGACTATGAAAATACTGAGCATATCACAAAAAAATTCTCTTTTTATCACAAGTAGGGAGAGCTGAAAGTTTTATCACAAGTAGGGAGAGCTGAAAGTGAACTTAGCATCAAGAAAGCCATAATAAATAAGATTTTGAAGCATTGAATAGATTATTGAGTTGAGCTCACACCACCCTTAATTCTAAAATTTTTACAACGATGTGATTTAAATTATCCATTAAACACAAAAAAGTATGCAAACTAGGGAGTAAAATTATGGAACTGTGATAATCCTATGATGGGGTAAAAATAAGAGACCTATATTTGATAGATGATAGAAAACAGTTTCTGAACGGAGCTTCAAAAATAGATTTTTAAAAAAAAATTATGATAAACTTATAAATATCACAAAAAGGATTTTTTGATTTTTAGAAACAGAAAACTTAAAAAAATTCAATGGTGTATCATTTTTATAATAAAAAGTTTTCTACATAGAAGATTCTCGGAACCAAAGAAATGATAGAAGTGAAATGAGAAAGAATATATCATTATACATCTAAAGTGATGCTGCAAGAAATAGATTCGGAGTGACCATTGAAGATATTCCGTATATTAAGACGCGAACGAGTCGACGCTTTCTATCTGCCAAGAGGAGGAAAGAGTAATGAGTGAACGTTGCATCAGAGAGAAATAGAGCGAAAAAAGAAGGACAGACGCTGACAAACCTCAAAAAGAGAAAGAGGGAGAGGATTGAAGAGAAAAGAGAGAGAGGGAGAGGATTGCAGAGAAAAGAGAGAGGGGGAGAGGACTGCAGAGAAAAGAGAGAGAGGGAGAGGATTGCAGAGAAAAGAGAGAGGGGGAGAGGACTGCAGAGAAAAGAGAGAGAGGGAGAGGATTGCAGAGAAAAGAGAGAGGGGGAGAGAAACAGATAAGGCAAAAAAGGCGGTAAAAGAAATAAAAAGAACGGGAGAGCAGAAAAGAGAGAGAGCGAAGGAAAGACGGATAGACATCTCACGAATAATCTTTCACTCTCTGAGTCTCTGATTCCTTTCTACCTACACTTTTCATCTTACATCATCATTGTCTCTTTCTCTCTGCTTCTCTGATATAACCCTCACTCTAATTCCAACACACGCCACGCACCTGGGTCATTCATTCCTCCGCTCCTATACCATCTATGGTCCGCGCTTAACTCTATCGATTGTCTTATAATTTTTTCGATTTCCAGTTGTACTTTAAAAAATGCTCCAGCACTTTAAAAGTAGTCTAGAATGTCTTCTATACTTCTTCGATACCCTGTTTTAGTCTATCCATGGCTCCAACAATTTACAATGCCTTTTCTGATTCCGAGTCGACTTTCTGCTTTCAGCTTTTCCTAAAAGTGGTCAAGAACGTATTTCGATTTTTTCTTCTTGTAATGTCAGCAACTGGTACTTGGTCTATTACTAATGTTTTTTTATGTAAAAACTCGCTCGATGATTTTTCTTCTGAGAATCTTTCGCGTTTGTTTTCAAAGCATCCCAACAACTTTACAAGGCATGTCATCGATACTTCTGATGTCAACGTTGAGATGAAAACTATGTAACTTCCATGGAGTTAAGGGACGGTATGCAGAGTCGCTAACTAACTTATAGGGGAAAATATAGGCTATCATATTCTAGCGCTAGGAGATGGTCAAATGTCCTTCACGGAAGTTTTTTTCGTCGCTCCCACACTATAGGTGTGGATAAGAAGTCTGGAAAGAAAAAGAACAAGTATGCTAATCTAATCAGTTTCGAGGCAATGTTGTTTGGTTAAAACAGGACATAACAACTAATTCTCACAACAGGACTGAACGCAACCTTTCTATCTTTTATCGGAAGCGTCAGTACGAAACTGCCGAGGACGCATTGCTAATGAATACAATTCTGCTATGAATGCTCGTCAAAGGCAAACACGGTCTTGTAACATCCATTAAGCATTCTCATAAAGCAAGTACGCTGAGAGAAGAAGTGAATTAAATCGTCTTTGCGAAAGTTATCTGTTGTTTTGATCAACTTAATAGCTTAACCATTACTTAATAGCAATAGCCTAACCATATGACAAAAAAAAATTCCAAGTGTAATATCGTAATGTGTTGTTTGTCTACGAGCGAATGGAATACCTCTGAATGGACGACTCTGACTTTTGCACTGTATCGTTCCTAAGCCGTACGATCTCAATATCGTAACCTTTACCTAAGCATAACCAGAAAAAAAGAAATTTTTTGCCTGAGTTTGTGATTTAATTGCCTCTGCACTGTCTGAGGCTGTACACTGACCCAAGAAAGCGTGCCTCTGCACTGTCTGAGGCTGTACACTGACCCAAGAAAGCGTGCCTCTGCACTGTCTGAGGCTGTACACTGACCCAAGAAAGCGTGCCTCTGCACTGTCTGAGGCTGTACACTGACCCAAGAAAGCGTGCCTCTGCACTGTCTGAGGCTGTACACTGACCCAAGAAAGCGTGAGGTGAAAGCTGACAAACAGAGAAGAATCAGCGATAAGATAGTACGAAGAGACTGCAGACAATTTTAGAAAAAATTCTGACACTGCACGCTGCACTCTACCTAGGAAGTCAGAGACGCAGTTAGGCGTGGGGTAAAGCTCAAACCAATAATGCTAGTCTATGCAATGCTTCAACATCTTATTATGGCTTTCTTGATGCTGAGTTCACATTCTGCTCTCCCTACTTGTGATCAAAAGCGAATTTTCTGTGATATGCTCGGTGTTTTTTAGTCCTCGGAACCTGATAACAAACATGTTATCTAAAGGTACCTTTTTTGGTGATTCTTTGAGAAGTTCTCACGTTTATTCACTATATTTATGAGTTCTCACTCGGAAAACATTTCTTCTCAGTTCTATCTCGCTCAACGGCTTTTTTTCACAGCTTCTCTTTCGTATGGAGCCGTGATTGCTTCTAATCAATATTTTTCTTCACGAGTCAAGTTGTTTCTCAAAAATGATTTTTTTCAATCTCACATAGTTTTTTCACATTTAATTCGTGTAATTGTGAACAGGCAATTAAGCTACAATGGACGAATGTCACATGACTATTAAATTAAAATTATTTGGTATTTCGCTTTCAGGTATATCCACACCTATAATGTGGCTACAACGACCAAACAAACGTCGATGAAAGCGAAGACACGTGGCTTCCAATTTCAAAATTAAGACAAAGACAAACTTTGATGAAGGTTAGGTATCTTCTCTGAATTTACGTAAGATGAATAACATGTCTTTGGAAAACTTAAAAGGGGCATTTTGTGTTATGCGATAAACTTTTCCTCAAAAACTTGATTTGTTCCACTCTTGAATTACTTTTTCTTCTTCCATTCTATTTATTCAGTCCGTCATCCTCCGACTATTTCTTCATTCAAATCTGTCTCTTTTTTCTCTTTCTCTCTCAGCTTCGTTATGTTATTGTTAGTAATAAATGATAAAAGATCTGATAACTATATGTGATTATATAATATCACTGCTAAGACGATAATGTTGCAAGAGCCTGTTTCGCCCCAGCTCAGACAGACTTTGCACTCTCTGGGTGGGGCTCATCAGTGAGTGCCCAGAGAGGCATAGAGTATATTATAAAGTATAAATTATAATTGTTTACTAAAAATAAACAAATTTAAAAATGAAAACAAAACCAAAAACTAAAGAGAAATAATCAATTGCGAGTGCGTGCAAAATCAATCATCAAATCAAAAAGAGTGCAAATGGGAACCTCATCAAGAAGGAGAATGGTTAGGTTACTTTGTTGATTTGAGGAGAGGTACGGTAAGATTGTCAGATAAGAGAATTGAGAAAGCCAAAGAACGGGTCCGGAGTCTGTCGGAAACAGAAAGAGCAATATTAAAAGAGAGACGAAAAGTGCTGGCTACACTGGCATCCATGTATGTCATTGATTGCAGGCGATAAGGCATCGTTGAGAACGAGAGCTAACCAGACCGCAGCCGTAGTTTGAATCAGGCAGTCTCTTCCTACCCTCAGAAAGAGCGTGTATATCATCAGGGAACAGCAGGCCTGTTAGAAAGCCCGAGAGCATGTGATTTAAAGGAGAGGGTGCAGACAACCCGAGTATTCGTATCACTAGCTTTCTTGCGAAGCACATTGATTTAGTCGTGGTCCTGTTCGAGAAACAAACTGGTTTAGATGAAGTGACGCTTGGTTAACACAGAATATAAGTCTACTATTGGACGGCCAAAAGCTATTCCACAGGGCGGAATTGAACCCAACCGGTTCTATTATGCTTTGACCGGGGTTGTGGCGTGTTACCAAAACACTGTGACAAAGATTGACTCAATGGCCTAGAAGAGTCTAGGTTGTGATTGAGAGTTTCGATTTCTATCGTTGTATGCTATACTCTGTAAACACAGTATGGTTTCGGGATATTGTGAAAATTAGTTAAATGTTCTCAGGGAGAACAATGTGGACGGTGCTCAGGGAGAACAATGTGGACGCGGATGGAGTTAGTAGGTGGGTGGACAGTGATGACTGGGAAATAAGAAAGGAAGTCTTCGAAATGTGGGCTAGAAAGCGGGGAAGGTCTACAGTGGACATGTTCGCGGACGAACGGAATACGCAATGCAAGAATTTTTATTCCAGAACTCATTGTCCGGGAGCATCCGGGGTCGATGCGTTCAGTGAGAGAGCTTAGGGGACTGGGGAGCTTCTTTGGTTAGTCCTCCCTTCCTTTTTTGCTGGCAAAGGTCATAAGATGGTTGAAAAAATACAGAACGCGGGCTATTTTGGGTTTTCCGAGATGGCAGGGTAATCCAGCATACCCAGCTCTATGAAGAGGTAAAGATTGGGCTGATTTTGTCCAGGAGGTGGTTGAGTATGGTAAAGGGGCCCGGATTTTTGGTCCCGGGCTCAGTACAAGGGTTATTTGATGAAGATTATCAATGAAATCAAAACTTTAATTACCCAAGTTTGAGGACACAAAGTAAACCACTTAACTGTTCCAGCTTTTCATCATGCCTGACGATGTCCGCCCTGAGGTTCCGACCTTTAAAGTCCTATTCTCCTCAACGAGCACATTGAAGAGCCTTTTCGATCTAAGAATGGACTGGTTAACTGCGGTCGACGGAAGTCAATTGGAGTTTGAGGGCTTTTCGGTGGAGAAGTTCTTCGATGCGATTCAGAAGCTCGTGATTTCAAAAACCATAGACGTAAGAGACCTTGGAAGAGACGTTTTCCTCCTCCTTTCCTTCATGGTGGTCAGATCGGCGAACTTAAATCATGTCGATAGAACGATTGATACTGAGGCCAAAAGGTCCCTTCAGACTCTCAGAACTAAAGTTGAGATAAAACCATCCCCGAGCACTCCGCTTACCGTCACCTTGCCTAGAATTGCTACATCATGCCCTCTGCATTATCTACTTGCACTATCGGTGCATTGGAATCTCCGAAATATACTTCTCCAGGAGTGTGGGGAGGGACTAGCTTGGTGGAGCTCGTGCACTGGCCTTCTCAGCGTGACCCCAGAAACATATTACCCAAGTTTGAGATTCTGTTCTCCAAAACTACGAGCTCTCGCAAATCCGTCTCCGAACCCAACCAGGCAATTCCCTGCTCAGACGTCCAAAGCTTCTACTTCTCCATATACCAAGAAACTGACTGGCAAGATGCTGTCTTCGACGAATACGACGCGCAGAGGGGAGGCGGACAAAAAGTACATGGCCTCTCTGGACAAAGCGGTGCAAGAAATAACCGGAATCGAGCAGGCCTCATTGAAGTCATTCACGGGTAACATGGCGGCAACAGGAAGAGATCTGAAATATGAGACGGAAAATTTCAAGCTCTTTTCCCTCGTCTCTTACCCTGCCAACTCATTGCCAGAGGAGACTATGACTCTCGCCAAGGTTGTAACATTGGAGTTGATGGGCCTGACTACCACTGCACCCGTCGTCGTCGCAAAACACGCGCTAGGACTCCTACTGACCACAATGGGTTTCACTGTCGAAGGAGTTGATGCAGGGCCTTTCAGAGCCGCGATAACCGCTCCCTATCTTGAATTCGCTCCCTACTTCGAAGAGAATCTTGCGCCTCCATTCCCAATCCGGACTCTAGAACTGATCGCTCCACGAAATCTGCTAACCGATAAGAATGATACATACGCGGTCATCAGAGCGTATCTGGATAAAACCGACGAAGATACAGTGGTCTGCAACGCGCTGCTCCTCTCATATGGAATGTTGCGAAATCTAGCGCGCAGAACGAAGAAGACCACGGCGTCATTCCGGACTTGTGCAGAAGAGCATGGATTCCCGCACGTGCCCAGCCAGCGCTACATTGAGCTATTCATAACCGAAGCCTCGTCTGTCGCTCCTTCCATCGCCGTATTGGCCGCGTCTGTCGAGTGGGCGACAATGAATGACGAGGCCTTCAATAAGTTCGGCTCAGAAGTCGGCGTGCACCTCGTCGTCCGCCTCGGGTGGGCGAAAATGTCCGCGGTGGCATCGGCGGTCAAAGTTGCAAAATACTTGAGGGCCACTATACCGATGCTCGCGGACACAACGCTCACCCGGACCATATTTATGAGCTGGGCTCACGTGATAAGTGTTCTCACGTTGTGGAAGCAGGCCCCGGACACGCTCGCACAGCCTCTGCCGTCGTTGGTGCCATATGCTCGCATAGTGACCGACAGATTTTTCGGACAGACATCATTGCGCGATAATCTATTTTTCTGCACAATGATGCACTTCATAACCACCACAAACAAAGCAGGAGATGGACGACCTTCCGACAAGCAACCCTGCGCATGAGTTCGATGTCGCGGGCCCGTCGGCGGCTGATCTCGAGGCCGAGCAACATCTTATGGACCTTCTCGCAGAGCATTAAATAGCCCAGGATCAAAACGCCGCTGGGTACAAGTAAGACTCCGCCGCCCTGCATCCGATATGCCTCGACCATCAGACAGTCTCCAAAGATAAAATAATTGTCCCGGGTTTTCCTTGTATAGACTCCACTATACTAATTTTTGTTTGCTTTGCTTAAATATCTCCAAAACATTAGCTCTCCGCATTTAATCATCATTTACTATCTCCATTTAGTCCCTTCCGAGGGCGAACACGTTTTCTCCATGTAGTCCACATGTCGTATAACTCACGGCCTTCAGCCCCTTTTTTAAAAGCTTTTTTTTTTAAAAAAAGCTTTTTATATCATGTGGCGAAGACTCTCATAAAACACTGCAACACTCGAAGGAAAGTTGACGAGGGAACAATTCAATGTCGCTCTCAGTATGGAGAATTCTCGGACAGTTTTTTATTATGGAAGTAAATTTAAACTCATTTTTACATTTCATTCTTTGTTTAACTTTTCAATATGTGTATTAAAGAAAATATCATCAACTTTTCATACCTTGTTCAACATGGAATTCGAAACGGAACATATACTGAAAGAATTCTTAGCTCCCCTCGGGCCCCCTGACCCCCTTGGGTACCCGTCACTCCCCCCTTTTCGCTAAGGTAGGGAGGGCCCTCTTCCTCCCCCTTCCCTTCTAGGCCCCCCTCCCTTCTCTCCTCAGGCTATGGTGCGAAAGATATGTTGGAAGGGAATTACATTTTCCTTTTGTGTCAACTCATTAAAAGGAAAAGTTCTGGCCTTTATAGCAAGACGTCAGACAATTCAGTGAGTGGGTCATTGTGTTGGGCTTTCTCACGGTAGTAAGACGTCAGACATTTTTGAAAGTCATTGTGTTGTGCTCTTCCTCGATTTTTTTTACCCGAAAGATATTCCATTCATGACACCTCCTCACCCCCTTTCTTCTCAGGGCTCTTTTTCCCCATTTAGTGTCCCCTTTCCCCTTTAGCCCCTTCCTTTCCAAAGTCCTGCTTAGCCTCACCCCCTTCCCCCTCCCCGTTCCCTTTCCTCAAAATGGTTTTCATGTTGCCATCTTGACACTTACATCTAAAGTTCTGGCCTTTATACGCTCACGGGCTTTCTCATGGTAGTAAGACGTCAGAAGTGCAGAGTGGCACTGTGTTATGTTCTTCCTCTATTTCTTCTTCCGGAATGTTTTTATTCACTGAAACGTCCCATCCCCTTTTTCTTCTTAGCTCCCCTCGGACCCCCTGACCCCCTTGGATACCCGTCACTCCTCCCTTTTCGCTAAGGTAGGGAGGGTACTCTTCCTCCCCCTTCCTCTTTAGGCCCCCTCCCTTCTCTCCTCAGGCGAACCCCCATTCCCTCTCCCCACAAATGTCTGCAGCCATCTTGAAATTTACATCAACAGTTCTGGCCAGAGAACATACATTTGAGATGCCAGATCTCGAAAGGGAAACTGAATTCGATGAAGGTGGCGATGGATAACCACAATAGATTTTGTTATAATATTCCGACCAATCCGACCCACCTATGATCTACGATGAGGAAGAAACAACAGTAAAGAACATCGTACAGTCTGTTGAGAAATATAATCAGAGAGATATTTGCTGCTAATGCAAAGGCGAAACCATAAGTTTTGGAGTTCAAGAGACCTTTCAATGTTTATTTACTTCATAGTTTATTTGTATCGTAGATCACGCGAATTCGGCGAAGATTTGCACAAGTTCTCCTCTGCGTGACGCTGCAGAATGATGATGCTGATCACGCAATAAATACATTAACTGTAAATAAGAGTGTTCCCTACTCCTCTTTGATTTCAAGCAACGGATTTTTATACCGAGCAGAGGAGTGGATTGTTCGCAGAAACTTGTGCAAAATTGTGTGGTGTGACGGTAACCGAACCCGTGACCTTTCGCATTCCGGGCGAATGCTCTCCCCACTGAGCTACACACGCACACATGATAATGCACATTTTAAGGCCCATACAACAGAACTTCATCAAGAATATGGGATCTGTCAGTTCTGAATCACAAAATAAGAGAGAGAGAAAGAGCGGAAGAGAAAAAAATGAGTGAGAAAGAGATAAATGAAGAGAAAGAGAAAGATAGAGGGTATGAGAGAAAAAATAAGCGAGGAGGACAGGGAGAGTCCAACGTCTCAACAAAAAATTATTTAAAAATTTATTTACTATAGTGCGCAATAAACAATAGCGTAAAAATTATATAAAAAAGTGCAACATGTTTTAACATGAACTTCCTGCCCTCAAAATATTTTTCCGACAGGGCTAATTACACTAGATTGTTGGAACATGTTGCTTTCCCTTTTCAAAACTCAACTTTTCCTAAAAACTAACCTCATGATAAAAGACGCAGCGAACTTCACTGTGAAAATAAACAATGGATCCCTGATTCTAAACAAGAAGAGGACATAGTGGTTTTTTAGCGGTTCGCCTATCACAGCGAGACCCTCAAGTTGAATCAGAGAATGAGATGTGTAACGAAAGGAGCGAGAAGAAAATGAATGAAACATTAATGATGGATGATATGAACGGGAGAACAACTGATTAAAGTGTTCAAGGGATCAAGTTGTTACGGTGTAATTCGTAAAACAATGCCTAAAATGCATGTATAACTTTTTTTGTTTCTTTGTTGGGTGGCCAAAACTGACGGTTACGCAGGAATCACTTGTCTTTATTTTCAACATGAGAGAGTGCTGTGATAGTAAGAGCGGGAAGTATAAATACTCGGGCAATTGGCGAATGAAGCATTCAATTAACTGTTATCTCTCTAAAACTCGTTATATTGATATAGTTAGAAGCCGAACATTGAACAGTTTGAACCTTAGCAAGAAAATTTCCATACTTTTGAATATATGCACATATGTAAACGTTCTCTAGTAACATATTAGCCTAGTTACAAATAAAGCGTTCTTTTTTGATTTCCAGATGTATTCAAAAGATTGTTTTAAGCTTTTAAGTTCACTTATAAAGCGGGAACTAGTATTTCTCTACTTTTTTGAATCAAGCTACCTTATGCTCTATTCTCCCCTTTGATTTTCAACGCTTTCGGTTTAACGGTCGTGAAATAATGCTCCCATTTCCGGAGGAGCAGAATGTCGTGATTGGCCGGTGCAGCTTCAGTCGGAGCAATGCTCCCTCTTCCGGAGGAGCAGAATGTCGTGATTGGCTGGTGCAGCTTCAGTCGGAGCAATGCTCCCTCTTCCGGAGGAGCAGAATGTCGTGATTGGCCGGTGCAGCTTCAGTCGGAGCAATGCTCCCTCTTCCGGAGGAGCAGAATGTCGTGATTGGCCGGTGCAGCTTCAGTCGGAGCAATGCTCCCTCTTCCGGAGGAGCAGAATGTCGTGATTGGCCGGTGCAGCTTCAGTCGGAGCAATGCTCCCTCTTCCGGAGGAGCAGAATGTCGTGATTGGCCGGTGCAGCTTCAGTCGGAGCAATGCTCCCTCTTCCGGAGGAGCAGAATGTCGTGATTGGCCGGTGCAGCTTCAGTCGGAGCAATGCTCCCTCTTCCGGAGGAGCAGAATGTCGTGATTGGCCGGTGCAGCTTCAGTCGGAGCAATGCTCCCTCTTCCGGAGGAGCAGAATGTCGTGATTGGCCGGTGCAGCTTCAGTCGGAGCAATGCTCCCTCTTCCGGAGGAGCAGAATGTCGTGATTGGCCGGTGCAGCTTCAGTCGGAGCAATGCTCCCTCTTCCGGAGGAGCAGAATGTCGTGATTGGCCGGTGCAGCTTCAGTCGGAGCAATGCTCCCTCTTCCGGAGGAGCAGAATGTCGTGATTGGCCGGTGCAGCTTCAGTCGGAGCAATGCTCCCTCTTCCGGAGGAGCAGAATGTCGTGATTGGCCGGTGCAGCTTCAGTCGGAGCAATGCTCCCTCTTCCGGAGGAGCAGAATGTCGTGATTGGCCGGTGCAGCTTCAGTCGGAGCAATGCTCCCTCTTCCGGAGGAGCAGAATGTCGTGATTGGCCGGTGCAGCTTCAGTCGGAGCACTTACGGTGTGCATCTTCTCGGTCTTCTCCATCGGATATATCCTGAATGACCTCTCTTCTCTCCAGGGAGAAGTTGAGGCCGGCATGGGAGAGTTCCGCGTAACTTTTACAGTTTCTATTTATTTGACTCTGAAAAATAAGAATGTTAACTAATATAAATATGGAAACATTCTCAGTTCATTCAATTTGAGTTCACACTAAAATAAATCTTGGAAAGAACACTACATATTGAATATTTAGACTCATGTGGAGTTGTTGCCTGAATGCAGATGATAACTGAAGATACCTGGAGCCACATCCTCAAGCACCACGTGAATCCATTCGGATCCAACGATGCTGCTCCTAACTTTGCGAGCCTCTTCTCATCTGGCCGCGCCAAGCGTCAAGCTTCTTGCCAGTGCGGTGCAGTTTCCCAGGGATGCCCTGCCGGTCCTCCCGGACCTCCTGGTCTGCCCGGTGAGCGCGGAAAAGATGGATCACCAGGAGAGCCAGGCCATTCCGGTGCTTCCGGACTCGCACTTGCCGTCACTCACGGCGTACCAGGTGGTTGCATCACGTGTCCAGCGGGCCCTCCCGGTCCTTCTGGAGAACCTGGTAGCCCTGGACCAGCTGGCAATCCTGGAACTCCGGGAGGGCCAGGAGAAGCGGGAAGCCCTGGTAAACCCGGACCTCAGGGTCCCGCCGGACCACCCGGATCACCTGGGCAGCCTGGTAACAAGAGATCTTCAGGCTCGCCCGGTCAACCGAGGTGATCTACTGTCCTGGAACACCCGGACAAGATGGCCTTCCAGGTGGCCCAGGACCACAGGGAGCACCAGGACAACCTGGTCAGGATGGACGTCCAGGAAACGATGGAAGACCTGGCGCAGCTGGTCAGCCTGGCCAGCCCGGTCGCCAAGGTCAGCCGAGAGGACCAGGAGAACCCGGATCAAATGGCACACCCGGCTCGGACGCTGCTTACTGCCCCTGTCCTGGTGGCACTGCCGCAGGTGGCGATTATAGCACCTCCTCTTTTATCTCACTACCTGCACCACCAAGCGTGGGATACCGCGCTCTCTGAATCCATTAACCGGATATCAATACCTTTTTAGAGAGTCTCATTCTTTCTCCTGTGACTGACTTGGATGACTTCAGAGTTCAAAACAACCGAGGGTAGGCTAATACAGCTGATCGAATAAAGACTTTCACAATCGAACGATGATCTCGTAGTCATATATATGTACATTACAATAAGCAATTATGAAAATTATGTAAGTGGAAACAAAAAAAATTAATTCAAAGTCGGAATTACAGTCTTAATTATCTCACTTTTGTTTGCCGTCACCTATTCTTTTTGTTTCCTATGAATGGGATACACCGAAAGGACTGAAGAGACCTACAGTACCCGACAGAACTAATGCATATTTCGTTTTTTAAACGTAATTTTTATCAAAGTCGACCTAATGGGGTCAAATTTTTTCATAGTATTTATCATGAGAGAAGAAAAAAACATTGTTTCTTTTGAAAATGAACATTGATTATCCTTTTTATAACAGTAGAAATGCGTTTTGAATCCTCGCGTTAAGCGCGCAAGATGTTGCGGTTCATTTGCTTGGAGGTTCCGCGGGGTCTACCGGGATTCTTCTTCACAATCACTCTTCCCTGCAATTTCTATGTAGTTTTCGATGCTTCGCAGGTACAAATAATACTAACCCGTTCGTAAAAACGCTTGATCATCCGAGAAATGGAGCTTTGAGCGATTCCGAACTGCATGGAGAGTTCGACCTGCTTCCTGCCTTCTTTATAGCCAGCTACGATTGCTTCATGCTTTTTTTCTCCATTACTGCTAGTCCTATATTGAATTTCGCTGTAAACCAAAGCTGTAATCTATGATGCGAAAAAAAATTGAAATACTAATTACCAAAAAAAATTGAAAAGTCCAAATTTCGACAAATGTGTGTATCTTTTGATTACGAATGGTAAATTGCGTAAAAAACTGTCCTTTGGTAAGATTCCACACTATAATTTTTTTAAGAAATTCAGCCTGATTCTTCAACTTCGCAAAAAATTATATGAACAAACGAAATGAACATTATTTCTGTCCGGTACTGTATGTTGTTTTCACTGTAACGTTTGTGCTGAGTTAAACGCATTGGAAGAGTATCAAGAAGAAAATACACTTATTTGCTGTGTCTTGCCTTTTCAAAATGCGCTGTTAAAGAGACGAGATATGTCCGAACGTTTCGCTTTATCAAAGCATCTCGAATTGATATCATCTGAATAACAATGTTGAGCACAGCTGGAAGAGTCAAAATCAAGAAATGAGAAAATGAACAAGGAATATGAAAACAATAAAATACGAGAAACGAACCCATGAATGTTGAGAATGAAGAAGGGTCAGAGATGAAAGACCACCGCAGAAGAATATATAGACTATCCGAAAACACAAAAATGATAAGTAGTAGCAGAGCGAGCGGAAAAACGGAAAATCAATTTCTCTTATAGAAAATCCATTTCTCTTATAGTTACATTTGTTATAAACTTCAATACTTGCTCTTTTTAAGATTTCTGGTTAATGGAAAAATCGAACCACGAGGGGCCTTCTTGTTGTTGTTGCCGGCAAGCAGCCCGCATCGAAGACTTCAGTTATGA
The DNA here is from genome assembly GCA_964056735.1 of Allodiplogaster pararmata. NCBI lineage: Eukaryota > Metazoa > Nematoda > Chromadorea > Rhabditida > Diplogasteridae > Allodiplogaster > Allodiplogaster pararmata. The sequence goes on along the minus strand of OZ057403.1, from coordinate 21,273,918 downwards.
ACACTCTCTTTAATGAGAGAGGTTCTCGTGTTCTTCGGACGAGATGCGTCCGGAGAAGGGTTTTGATGTCCTTTGCAGTCCTGAGACTGTCATGCTGCACCTTGTGAAGGCGGGCATCGTTGCAGCAACATGTTCATGCTAAAGGCCTTGTGAGTGGGTGGTCAAGCCAGCCTAGCATCGTTTTGGGTGGGAGTAGAGACGTCTCGCCTGTCGTTGACCGGAGATAAGCAAGAGGCTATTTGACTGGCGCCTCGACTCGCCATTGATAAGTATAGCGGAGTATCGGCTGATGTTTTGTCCGGTGGCTTGCCCAGGCTGGTCCGGCATCGCCCTCCTTTGAAGAGCTATACTTCTTGTAAGAGCTGTACTTGAGGGGCCTTCTTGTAAATACACATGTTTGTGCAAACCGCATTGGTGTTAAAATTTCATACTTACCATATATCAATTAAGATAATTACATGATACGTAAAAGAGATGTGGAACAACTTTCTTGTTTTGTAAGCGTTTTTTTTCTTCGTATTCATTGATCTAAATAATTGATTTGCCAACATTTGAAAAGAGAAAAAAGAATGAGGTATTGAATAGTACATCAAATCTCTTCAATTCTCAATATATACATAATACTATTTCACCGTTCTTTTTCATTTTTACGCATTGAGTTGAGCTCAATCAAATGGTTCAAAATTACTCAATAGAATTCCTCTTAGCCGCACGTTTAAACTCTATTTTGACTAGGCTACCGGTCGTCGACTGGTCACCTAGCTCGCTGTCTGCGACTTGAACTTTTGTTTTTCTCAGTGTAATTGACACAGTAAAAGGTCGAACAATAGAGCGTGAGCTCATTGTTTCGTTCAGGAACTCACTCTAAAACTAAGACTTAAACAGCGAGCACTGCGAGAGAGCGGAAAAATAGTGCATAAAGTCAGAGAAGTAGAGATTTAATATGCCAGCCGAACAGTACACAAGATGTTAACAGACTGTAATTAGTATCAGTTCGTACAATTTAAAAAAAAAAACATTTAAAATGGCCGCTTACATCAAATGCGCTGCAACAGTGTGACAACGTACGTTTCACTGTCAATCGAGCTTGATTACTCATGAAAAACCTGCGATTGATTTCTAAGGCAGCGAATTAGAACAAAACAGTTTTCAAAGGGTTCTTCTAAAATTTGTTTTTGTTTTTAAACTGTTTTTCTTGTGTATTCGATTCAAAGATTGTTGAGAAGTGTTTTAGAAGTCTCTATCACAATACTGTCTCCAAGTTCAAAAAGCAATTTTTTTTTCCATTTCCGTTGATCTAAGACCAATGCCTAATCATGATTGAACTTGGAAAACTCAAGAAAATAGACTTCAAGTGTTTATAAATTGTATTACTTTTCCTAGTATTTTTTTCTAGTTTTCTCTCATGCTTCTAATTTTTTTGTCTTTTCCACCAATTATGTTTGTTTTCAAACGTTTTCCTCGGCTGTTCTTTTCTAAAAAAATTTTTTGCTCAGGTTTTAGAGAGAAAAAATTTTATTCGGGTCGTTTTCGAGTAAATTTTTTTCAAATTTCATCAAGATTCTGGCAAAATTCACTGTTCAAAGGGGGAAAGCTTAGTTTAAACTACAGACATTTCCATTCAGGAGTGAGCAAAACGAAATCAAAAGCCAACGAACGTGCTCTAATTGAACACTACTAGCGTCCACTTTGGGGACGCATGTCAATCTCTTGTTAGCCAAGTCATTCTGAGAGCCTAGTCAATTCTGAACTTTTTCTTATTCTCCTGATTATCCTCTCCTTCCTGGCTCAGGCAAGTTCTCTACCTTCGCTCACATACTTCTCCTTCCTTTTTCTGGCTCAGATAACTTCACTGCCTTTGTTTTTCTCCTTCTCTTTTCTCGGCTCAGGCAGCTTCCCTGCCTTCGTTTTCTCATTTCTATTTTTCAACCTGCCTCAGGCAGCTTCGCTGCCTTCGCTTTTCTGCTTCTTCTTTTCTTTCTCCCTCAGGCAGCTTCACTGCCTCCGTTTTTCTACTTCTATTTTTCTCCCTGACTCAGGCAGCTTCGCTGCTTTCGTTCTTCTCCTTCTCCTTCCCTCTCTGCCTCAATTCCTGTTTTCTTCTTCTTCTCCTTTCCTCCCTGCATCACATTTTTTTTAAAATATTTTTATCCTCTCTTTTCTGGCTCAGACAGCTTCTCTACCTTCGCTCAGATACTTCTCCTTCCTTTTTCTGGCTCACACAACTTCGCTGCCTTTTTTTTCTCTTTCTCTTTTATCGGCTAAGGCAGCTTCACTGCCTTCGTCTTTCTCTTCTCTTTTTTCTGCCGCAGGCAGGTTCGCTGCCTTAGTTTTCCTGCTCTTCCTTTTCTTCCTGCTTCAGGCAGCTTCGCTGCCTTCGCTTCTCTTTTGTTTTTTTCCAGCCTCAGGCAGCTTCGCTGCCTTCGCTTTTCTGCTTCTCTTTTTTTCCCTGCTTTGGTTTTTTTGCTTCTCCTTAACTTCCTGCCCCAGGCAGCTTCGCTAAATTAGTTTGTCTGATTCTCCTTTTTCCCTGCCTCAGGCAGCTTCGCTGCCTTCCACCTGTCTCAGAGAGCTTCGCTGTCTTCGTTTTTTTTTGCTTCCCGTTATCTCACTGCCTCAGGCAGCTTCACTGCCTCTTTTTTTCAACTCCTCTTTCTCTCCATGGCTCCGGCAGCTTCGCTGCTTTAGTTTCCCTACCCTCCTCTCTTCGAGGGTCATGCAGTTTCTTTGCCTTAGTTGCCCTACTTGTCCTATGATCCCTCCTCCAAGCAGCTTCGCTGCTTCCTTTTTATCCAGTGAGTGCTTCATGTTCTGTTAGGCAGAAAAACGCAAAAAGTGACTGAAGTGAGCGCCTTATTGCAACCCCTTCAGCCTTTTTTTAATTTTTCCAACAAAGGCTTGCTCTTTTTTTACCCAAGCTCAGGCAACTTCGCTGCCTTAGTTTCAATTCTCCTTATTTTGTTGGCGCAAGAGGCTTTGCTGCTTGGTCCTCTAAATAACCTATGTAGTACTCCTCCCATCGCTTCTGACACACAGCTCTGCTGCCTTTATTCCACCTCCCCCTCTTCCTACTCTCATCCGTGCAGGCAGTTTTCCTTCTCCCCAGAATGGATAAGTTTTTTAAAAAGTAAACAAGAGAGATGGATAAGTTTTTTAAAAAGTAAACAAGAGAGAAGAAAAAGCGAATAACTCAGCTCCAATCAAGAAACTCTAAATACAATGTTTGGAGTGGCTCACGAAGAGATGAAATGAATCATGTGAAATCGAGGTTTCGAAAACCCTAAAACCCCAGACTAGAATTCAGACTTCGAGACAAGGTTTTTTGAATTCTTCACCTTTGAAAACGCTAAATCATGCACAAAAACTTAATGTTAGTCCTAAAAAACCCTGGAGAATGTTTTCAATTCGAGTACCTCTTTCTAACCCCCCTTGAGGGAGGGGGGGGGGGGTTAAAATTCAACCAAACATTTTACTCGAGAAATGTTGGTCGGCATGGGTCTAAAACTAAAAAGGTCCGGGTATTTACTTCCACCCCCCGTTTTGTGTGGTGGGGGGTCAAAATTCAATTCACTTTAGCCCCAACCCATTTTGGTCCTTCACTTTTCGACCACCCATTTTGGACCGTTTTACTGGGAGTGGGGGCCTCTTCTACCACGGGGGGCAGAAGTAAAGTGGGGACCTAAACTTCAATTTTCCCTCGATCAAGTTGATCTCATTTTCGATATACAATCTACAATGATCTTAATTGATGGTGTGTGAGGTGGAGGACTCTGCTACCCCTTTTTATGTATACATGTGATCCTACGAACAACACACCTGAAGATTACAATATATACAATTTCTAAGGTTATAACGGTCATTTTAAAAACAGATTGAAAACTTTTGAACACTTTTTAAACTTATTCATTTCAAATTTTTTTAATTTTGGTAGTGGGAGTGGCACACCCCCCCCCCCGTCAGACGACCACTTTCGATAGACAAGGCCGGCCCGCAATATTTTGAATAAGATGCGCATGTACGGACGCACACGCGTACGTACATGCATGGTTTCAAAATGGAAATTGCATGCATGCATGCAAGGATCAGGAGCGTCGGAGCGTACGCGTCGCGGCTGACGCGGGCGCTTTGAATGTGCAATATTGCATTGCGATCGCCAACAAAAAAGTGAAAAAACGGCCCTTATCGAATTTTCATTAAACATTTAAAATGCGCGCATTAATTTCAAAATCCGCGCGACCGCACATTTAAAAATTCTTTTCAAATCCACCGCCTTTTTAGCTACTTTAAGGCGGGACCGTTTGAAGTAATAAAAATTGCGTCCAAACTTCATTCCTCCTTCCTACATTGTGTGACGGGGTGTGGTGGCATAAGAGTGGCATAATGGTAGTGTGTTCAACTATTGTGCAAAGAATCCCAAGTTTGACTCCCACCCCGGACAGATCAACCCAAACCAAGGGGGTTAAGAAATGTAGGTTGTGCTCATGCTCGAATCTGACTCTCCCTAGTGCTGGTGTTCACACTAGCAGTGATCTAGTGGGCAGCCACAGGTTCTACCAGGATAGGTCTGTCCTGCATCTCAGGGGAGCGCGTACCCTGCCGCGAGGCGGGAACAAGCGCAAGGAAAATTTTTTTCTCACCGCCTGTCTTCTCTCTTTTCACACTTTGTTTCTCTCTCTCTCCTTTTTTACCTTTCCGACCTTCTCTTAGATAAGCTATTTTTCTCTTTGTATACACTATTTTATCGCGCACTCTTATGCGTTTTTCTCTAACCATTTCTCCTTACACAAATTGTTTCTTTGCGCACTCTGAAGAGTTTTTTCTCTAATCGTGTCTTTTTAACACACTTTTTCTTGGCGCACTCTGACGCGTATTTTTCTCTAACCGTCTCTCCTTTTACACACTTGTTCTCACTACTCTCTAATACACACTTGTTCTCACTACTCTCTAATCATATAACGGTATCACGACTATTCACTCCTACGACAATTCACTCCTGAGCGAGCGTGCACACAACTTCACCGCTTGATATCTTTCACGAAGCTAGTTTTTGAAAAGAAAAACTTTACATTTTATTTTTGATAAACATTGAGCTTCACAAAAATTTTGTTTTGTGAAAGTGTCCGTCGTCGGGAGTCGGGAGTGAATTGTCCGTCGGGAGTGAATTGTCCGGGAGTGAATAGTCATGGAACCCATATAACACTATCGCACGGAATAGCAATGTGTCCCCGTGGTGTAATGGTAACACGCGCTCCCGGTTTGAGTCGAGATGGTGTGGGTTCGATCCCGCCCGGTGGAATAGCTTTTTTTCTGTGCGATAGTTCAATCATTTGTCTTCTCAACCAGGCGTCACTGCCTTTAAACTGTGCAACTTATAATTTGAAGATACTCTCTAATACATATTTTCAAAGCCTTTTTCTTTCAAATTCAGTGTGCTGGATGATGACTCATCAACCCTTCAATTTCAATATAATTGGTGTAAACGCGTTTTATCAACAAAGCCTCTCTCCAACGTGTTATTCTGTGAAGCAACCTTTCTCCCATCAATCACTTGTTGCGCCAATCCCTCTCTGTTTACTCTTTGCGGTAAAGAACACAACTTTGTTGTGTATTCTTTCTCATTTGCAGAATGAACAATACTTGGGTTAATCAACTTTTTCATTATCAACAGAATAAATCAGTTCAGGAAAAAAGCTTGTAAAGTCGAAGCCTATAAAAGAGAAACATAAACCTTAATCAAATCAGAAGTATTTATCCCTAAAAGAATGTTAGAAAAACTTCAATTGATCATATAATTACAATATCTGTCTACTTGTATAGTTCTCGTTTGAACACTTTGCCTTCAGACTGCATGTCTGACCTTGATACTCTGGTCAACAACTCGCTCCGTTTGAGCGGATGATGTGATTGCGAGGTGGCGAAGTCAATCTTAAAATAACAAGAAAACCATTCCATTTCGAATGTGTAAAAGACTTGTTCATATGGCCGCATTAAACAATACATTCTATACTACTATTTTGCAAGTTATTATATTGTGAAGATCTAGATCTTTGTGGCAATTATAAAAACTCTCTTCTCTATTATTCATTTAATTAATCAGATACATTTTGGAAACAAAAAATGCGACAAAACTCGGAACATGGTGAACACATGATAATTCTCTACAGGTTAGGTAACTGCAGATTGAGTAGTTCTAATAAATCGAGAGAACTCAATCTTGCTTTCAGAGCAAGTACAGTGGGAGCAGAATCAATATCGTAGGGAAGCATACAATAATATCTAGCGGAACGAAAGGCGAAAGAATGGAATAATCGTAGTCTACGCGTACGGTAAATGTGAAATGAATACTTAGAAGTACGACCATTACAAGGCTTAAGCCTTTACATTTACTAAGTTGAACATCAATTAATCCATTGAGTATTTCATAAAAGAAGATGATATCTGTCTTAGTTCTACCCGACAATAAAGTATCTAATTGGAAGCTTTTAAGTCTATACTTTTAGGAAGGTCGGGTTTGCGGAAATTCTCGATTGTAAGAGCATCGAATGCATAGTAATCGTTACTCAGCTTCTATTATTACTCAGCTATGGGAGCTTGCCTCATATTTCTATCTCTGCATCAGATCTTATAAGCCAGAGAGTGCTTTAGCGTGGGGCACTATAAATACGCTCCTCCGCTCGTCATAGAGAAGAGAAGAGAGACCGGGCCCGACTCCGGTCGGGGACCACCGATGAGTTTATAGGATAAAGAAGAGAAAGAAACCAATAGGGGAAAAAGGCAAAGAGAGGAAACAAAACACAATCATATAAACAAAGGTTTTATGGAATAATTGGCAAAACAAAATATTATATACATAGTTCAAAGATAGGCAAAAAATCATTTAAGTTTTTAGAAGAGCATGAACGTTATAATCATAAGAGTACAAACTTGAAATGAAATGCGTGCAACACATGATAGAATCTTAACATGAAAGGTAAATTAATTCATAAAGCAAGAGAGTGAAAGGGCGTTCTTATGTTCTGATTATTAAGGTACTTTACCTTGAAATAGCGTATTCACACTCGGAAATGCGATTTATGGTGGCCAACCTGCCTGGTTTCGCGAACCATGCTTTGTGTATCCGTCCTTATTTCCATCGATTGAGACAGACAGTTACCTACGCCTGTAGCTCACTCACCGGAGTCGATCGTCAGCTGGATCGCTGCCGTGATTCGTGAGTTTGGAAGATTTTGCATGATATGACTATTATCTAATGATTGTCCGAAGGAGGGTCCGAATGAACCCTCCTCTTACTGGGGGACTTTCCGTCGGCGTCGCGTTCGTGTCCGGCAGTCGTCCTCGGATGTTCTTGAGGCTTCTGCCACTGCGCAGGTTCATCGCTTTCTGAAAAGCTTCTTACTTTGAGCTTGATCAGAGGAGAAAGTGACAATGCGTCCCTCTGGGATAAAGGAGGGGTCTGCTGCCTCTGTCTTATAAAGAGTGAGGGAGTCACAGGGAGAAAAAAAGAAGGATAGAGTGTTATGCTTGCCGAGAGGATTAGATAGATGTGTTGGATGAACTGTCTCTGGCTAACTTAAGATTTTCTGCGTGGATAAAATTCTTTGTCTCCTGTTTTCTCTGATGAATTCCTTTCTACTCTTTGAAATTCATTTTAGTCTGGAATGTGTTTATGATTGTTGATAACTACTGATCGGAATGTGGCACCTGTGAGGGACTTTTTTAAAATTATCTCACAGCTGAATAATTGACAATCAGGTGAGTATTTTCCGGGTTTCATAAACTATCTTATATCTGAAAAAAGGGAACGAGAAAAGCGAAAAAAAAGCAGAGCGAGAGGCAAAATGATATGTTAGTTCTAGACGTATCAAAAAAGTGTATCAAGCCGTATCAAAAAACGCAAAATGGTTCAGGATGAAATATAGGTCTCAGGCAGCGCTGAACCTTTCACAAGGATTACCGAAATACATACATTAGTGTTTAGTTTTACCTATCAAAAAAGGCTGCCATTCCATTATGCTTGCAGAAACGGGCAAGACCAGAGGGAGACGCGACGGACAAGTCGATTACGACAGAGAAGGTGAGAGAAGGCGAAAATGGGGAGCGGAGACCAGACAAAGCACTCTAAAATCTTCCGACCGACAATTCGCGGGAGTAAGACCAAAGGCGGAAGCTACGATTACTTCATGTGTATCATATATGTATATGTTTACTTTGACTTTTATAATTTCAGTCCAGGACGAATACAGGTTTAAGATAGGATGTGAGTAGATGTAGCAATTAATTCTATTTGTTCATTTTCCAAATTGTTTTTTAATACTTTAACGAAATTCTTGCTTTTAATGATTGTCGACACTATATTTTATACTAAGAGCTTTTACGGTAGAACTAAATTATTCTGGTCCGAGGACGGACCTGGGTCTTTGTAGAAAATCGCTCTTCTCTATTATTACTCAGCTATGGGACCTCGCCCCATATTTCTATCTCTGCATCAAATCTGATAAGCCAGAGAATGCTTTGGCGGGGGGCACTATAAACACGCCCATTTACTCGTCATAGAAAAGAGAAGAGAGACCGGGCCCGACTCCGGTCGGTGACTCGTTGCTCACCACCCCCTGTTATCTGTGTTCATGATTTTTAATATTAATGCTAATTAATTCGCTCAGCTACTTTATAACGTGATCAAAGCCTTCACCGTCTCGCTTCAGATGCTCTATAACGTAATCGTAATTTAATCGTTCATGCTATCCTTGTTATACTGTCTTGACCCAATGAACTTTTCAACCTTTATGTTAGTGTTTGGAGTCGCAAGACAGGGGACATCACACCAAAACCCGCGGACTCTCACTATATCTTAAGTTTTAAAACAATAAAAAAATTTAAAAAATGTTTGAAAACTGACACTTATATGTCGACGATGAATTCTTTCATTTCGATCCCGCTCGCTTCCTCATATTGGTAGATCGCTTTTCTTTTTGAAAGGCCGTGAAACTCCATGAGGAGTTTCACGACCACAAAGGCCGACCTGTTGCTTCGGGTGCAGTGCACCACCAGAAACAGGTCGACCTTCTTTCGCTCTCTGAAGTCCTTATAGATCTCGAAGATGATTTCTAGGGCCCGTCCTCCCGGGAATTCTTCTCCAACTGTAAATGTCAAGTGGATTATATTGTGTCGAATGACCTCCGCTGGCCGATAGAATTCGGCCAAGCAGATGTCTATGTTGCCCCAGATTTTACCTGGGCCATGCTGATTAAGCGTACTTTGGGAGAAGTGGCTGTAGTTGGAGATGAGGGCTTCACACACCATGATTTCTGAGCACATTGGTTTGCTCATTGATGATAGGCTTTCCCAATCATCAGGAGTGTTGCGTGTCCAATTTATTTCTGGGAATTTTTACAATAGGGTGTCCAGAATTTGACTTATCTTCCTTCCCACTCCTCTTCGGTGTGAACGGACGATGGTGGAATTTGCGTCGAGGGTGATGTTTTGGTCGGCTTGCTTGTAGTCTCCGGCAGGTCGTAGAGGAGGGGCGTCATCGATGTAGATGATGGTCGATCCCTTGGCTGGGTTTATGATTGTTTGGGAGGGTACTGTTGGGCAGGTTACTGTTGGGGAGGGTACTGTTGAGGAGGGTACTGTTTGGGAGGGTACTGCTGGGGAGGGTACTGTTGGGCAGGGTACTGTTGGGGAGGGTACTGTTGGGCAGGGTACTGTTTGGAAGGGTACTGTATGGGCGGGTACCTTAGAGAGGCTTGTTGTTGCTGGGGACGGCGCTTAATATCGCAGACAGGTCTGGGGCCTGACATGTACGGTAGAAGGTAAGACGGCACAGTGGGAGTTGTGTTGTCAAGTCGGCGGCTATAGAGTCTTATCAAAGTTTGAGGGCTTCGGATGTGCGGTGGTTGATCACATTCTGAACAAAAAAATACAATTGTGAAAGAAAACTTTTTTAAAGAATATGTTCTTAATTAGTGGCTTACTTAAAAGGTTAGATGAAAGAAAATGACTGCATAATTAGAATGGAAGAAGAAGAAGAAAAAATGCAAGAGTGGAACGAATCAATTTTTTGAGGAAAATTTTATCGCATAACACAAAATGGCCCTTTCAAGTTTTCCAAAGACATGTTATTCATCTTACGTAAATTCAGAGAAGATACCTAACCTTATCAAAGTTTGTCTTTGTCTTAATTTTGAAATTGGAAGCCACGTGTCTTCGCTTTCATCGACATTTGTTTGGGCGTTGTAGCCACATTATAGGTGTGGATATACCTGAAAGGGAATACCAAACAATTTTCATTCAACAGTCATGCGGCATTCGTTCGTTGTAGCTTAATTGGCTGCTCAGGATTAAACGAATAATTCATTCATATAAAAAAACTATGTGAAATGGAAAAAATCCATTTTTGAGAAACAACTTGACTAGTGAAGAATAATATTGATGAGAAGCGATCACGGCTTCATACGAAAGAGAATCTGTAAAAAGAAAGACCATTGAGAGAGATAGAACTGAGAAGAATGTTTTTCCAGGTGAAGACACATAAATATAATGACTAAACGTGACAACTCGCTGAAACATTTCGGAAGTTTTTTATTGAAGACGATAATAATTTACCTCATTTCATTCCTACTCCTATTTCGAGAACTTCTTCTATAGAAACCCCTTTGTTCAAACGACATGAGATATGCAACATTATGGATATCCTATTTCGTCTTGTAGTACCCCAGACCATATCAACATGCTTTTCATCAAGAAAATTGCAGTTCCTATTTCGATTCCTCTTGAGATAATCTATAATCATTCTCAAATTCTTTCACGAATTCTAAAATACCAGAGAGAAGGAGACATTCTATCGTAACCGCCGTAAAGAAGAAACCCACTATCAGCAACCCTACAAATTATCGCCCTATCAGTATAACGTCTCTCTTTTGCCGTATTTTCGAAAAAGTTCTAGCAAAAGAAATGGAAATACATTGTGATAGGAATAATATTTTACCAGACGACAAATTTGGTTTCAGACATAAGATATCAATTAAGCAATTGATGTTGTTATTCTTAGAAGAATTAGATAAGAAGAAGTTCACTGATGTAATATATTTTGACTATGAGAAGGCGTTCGACAAAGTATCTCATGTAAAACTTTTTTATAAACTGAAAGAGCTGCACTTTCCAACGAAGATTATATGTGGGATAGAAGAGTACCTTAGAGCCAGAACATTCCAAGTACGTGTTAGGGACTCTCTCTCCAGAAGCCTACCAATTACTAGCGGAACTCTCTTACCACCTTACCGTTTTCTTATTCCGTCAATGGGAACTCTCTTAAATATTTGGATGAAGTTAGAGATTTAGAACTTCTATTAGACAATCGCTTAACATTTTCTTCCCATTGTTCAGTCATTGCATTTAAAGCAAAACGTAAGTGCCACTTGATTTCAAAAGTTCTCAAAAGTAAAAATCTCAAAACTCTTATTGACGCCTATAATATTTACGTTAAATCTATTCTTATACATTGCACAACATTTTACTCCCCCCACTTTGAGAAAGACATCAGTGCATTAGAGAAAGTTCAAAACTTTTCCACTCGACGCGTGTTCCATCGATGTTTTGGTAAGGATTACAGAGATATGCCTAGAATTAGAATGAGAAATCGCCAACTCGAACTGTCTTCCCTACTCTCCATTAGACAATCCAGAGATTTGAAATTTTTCCTTAAATTAGTTCAGGGTAGAACTATTATGTCCAATCGCATTTTTACAATCTCAGACCCATCCACTACTAGAAGAACCAGTTTTAAATTATTTTATCGAACCCCTCGCTCTATCGTTTGAATTAATTCCCTTTTTATTCACTCAGCTCGTATTTTTACCGAGAGAAATAAAACCCTCTCATAGTATGTATGTTTACCTCAAGTAAGATTATCTGTGAATAATTTTATTCATTCAATTCATTGTATTCTTTCGATTATAACTGCTTTCAACTCTAGTTTTCTTCTATTTTTCTCACGTTTTATATGTATGTCTTTTGATGTAGGGGACTACAAAAAAATTCCACGTATTAAACATATACATATAACTTCTCTAACTTTCGCAAATTTAGCTCATGAAACTTTGATAAGACTCGAGGGAAAGAATTTCTAAATAAGGTGACCATAGATAACATGTTAGTTCTCAGGTTCTGAGGACTATAAAAAATGAACATATCACAAAAAACTGGCTTTTGAGGAGAGCTGAAAGTAGGGAGAGCTGAAAGTGAAATCAGCATTAAGAAAGCCATAATAAGATGTTGAAGCATTGAATAGACTAGCAACCCCACGCCTAACTGCGTATCTGACTTTCTAGGTAGAGTGCAGCGTGCAGTGTCAGAATTTTTTCTAAAACTTTTTTGCAGTCTCTTCGTACTATCATATCTATATCCCTTCTCTACTTTTCAGCTATCACCTCACTCTTTCTTGGGTTTGTGTGCAGCGTCGAGATCCTACGGCTTAGGAACGATACAGTGCAAAAAGTCAGATACGCAGTCCGGTGTGAGGTGAAACTGATCTGCATTATTACATAGACAGATCTTTGAGTATAACTGGGACATCGGAAGGGATATAGAACATAATCGATACAACTAAGCGGAAATCAATTAGCTTCGCATATTTTTGCTACAAAGCAGGGGAGCCGAGTAGTTGCAGAGTTGCGTTGCGTGTGGACCATTCAGAGGTATAGCGAGAGAAAAAGGAAAATAGACTAATTATTATTGAGATCTAGGTGCTGTCTGCGTCTGTATCAAAAATATCAAAGAACGAGCTCCCACCATGTTTCGAAAAGTTTCACCAAAAAAAAACTCTAGTAATAGAGTTTCCAGTTGCTGAAACTACAAGAAAAAAAATCGAAATACGTTCTTGATCACTTTTTGGAAAAGCTGAAAGCAGAAAGTCGATTCGGAATCAGAAAAGGCATTGCAATTTGTTGGAGCCCTGGATAGACTAAAACAGGGTATCGAAGAAGTATAGAAGACATCTTAGATTACTTTTAAAGTTCTGGAGCATTTTTTAAAGTACAACTGGAAATCTAAGAAATTATAAGACAATCGATAGAGTTAAGCGCGGACCATTGGTCTTTTTGACCTTTGATGGATGCGTACATAGGAGCGGAGGAATGAATGACCCATGTGCGTGGCGAGTGGAGGAATTAGAGTGAGGGTTATATCAGAGAAGAGAAGAGGAAGAGACAAGGATGATGTCAGATGAAAAAGAGTAAACAGAAAAGATTCAAAGAGAGACTGAAAGAGTCAAAGATATTTCGTGAGATGTCTTTCCGTCTTTCCTCCGCTCTCTCCCTTTTCTGCTCTCTTCTTATTTTTCTCTCTTTTACCGCCTTTTTTACCTCATCTGTTTCTCTCATCCCCTCTCTTTTCTCTTCAATCCTCTCCCTCTCTCTCTCTCTTTTTGAGGTTTGTCAGTGTCAGCCCTTCTTCTCTCACTCTATTTCTCTCTGATGCAACATTCACTTACTCTTTCCTCCTCTTGGCAGATAGAAAGGGTCGACTCGTCCCCGTCTGAATGTACGGAATATGTATATTCAATGGTCACTCCGAATCTATTTCATACAGCATCACTTCAGATGAATAATGATATATTCTTTCTCAATTCTCTCCTATTATAACTTTGGTTCCCAGAATCTTCTAAAAAAAATTTACTCTAAATATAAAATACCCTTTTTTCGTATTTGTTCAGAAACTGTTTTCTATCATCTATCAAATCTGGTTCTCTTATTTTTACTCTCTCTCTCTCTCTCTCTACGTTCTGTTTCTTTCTTCATTAGAACGTTTTGTCACGGTTTATTTTCGAAAAAAATGTTTCTAATAATACTTTTAATTGATAACACTTCGTAATACCTTAACATGAAACTCGACTCTTACATCATAGGATTATCACAGTACAATAATTGTACTCCCTAGTTTGCATACTTTTTTGTGTTTAATGGATAATTTAAATCACATCGTTGTAAAAACTTTAGAACCAAGGGTGGTGTAGAGCTCAACTCAATGCTAGTCTATTTCAATGCTTGTAAAAACTTTAGAACCAAGGGTGGTGTAGAGCTCAACTCAATGCTAGTCTATTCAATGCTTGTAAAAACTTTAGAACCAAGGGTGGTGTAGTGCTCAACTCAATGCTAGTCTATTCAATGCTTGTAAAAACTTTAGAACCAAGGGTGGTGTAGAGCTCAACTCAATGCTAGTCTATTCAATGCTTGTAAAAACTTTAGAACCAAGGGTGGTGTAGAGCTCAACTCAATGCTAGTCTATTCAATGCTTGTAAAAACTTTAGAACCAAGGGTGGTGTAGAGCTCAACTCAATGCTAGTCTATTCAATGCTTGTAAAAACTTTAGAACCAAGGGTGGTGTAGTGCTCAACTCAATGCTAGTCTATTCAATGCTTGTAAAAACTTTAGAACCAAGGGTGGTGTAGTGCTCAACTCAATGATAGTCTATTCAATGCTTGTAAAAACTTTAGAACCAAGGGTGGTGTAGAGCTCAACTCAATGCTAGTCTATTCAATGCTTGTAAAAACTTTAGAACCAAGGGTGGTGTAGAGCTCAACTCAATGCTAGTCTATTCAATGCTTGTAAAAACTTTAGAACCAAGGGTGGTGTAGAGCTCAACTCAATGCTAGTCTATTCAATGCTTGTAAAAACTTTAGAACCAAGGGTGGTGTAGAGCTCAACTCAATGCTAGTCTATTCAATGCTTGTAAAAACTTTAGAACCAAGGGTGGTGTAGAGCTCAACTCAATGCTAGTCTATTCAATGCTTGTAAAAACTTTAGAACCAAGGGTGGTGTAGAGCTCAACTCAATGCTAGTCTATTCAATGCTTGTAAAAACTTTAGAACCAAGGGTGGTGTAGAGCTCAACTCAATGCTAGTCTATTAAATGCTTGTAAAAACTTTAGAACCAAGGGTGGTGTAGAGCTCAACTCAATGCTAGTCTATTCAATGCTTGTAAAAACTTTAGAACCAAGGGTGGTGTAGAGCTCAACTCAATGCTAGTCTATTCAATGCTTCAACACCTTATTTATTATGGCTTTCTTGATGCTGAGTTCACTTTCAGCTCTCCCTACTTGTGATCGAAAGCGAGTTTTTTCTGTGATATGCTCAGTATTTTCATAGTCCTCAGAGCCTGAGAGCAAATATGTTATCTATGGTCACCTTATTTGGAAATTCTTTCCCTAAAGTCTTATCAAAGTTTCATGAGCTAAATTTGTGAAAGTTAGAGAAGTTGTCACGTTTATTCATTATTTATGAGTCTTAATTTGGAAAAACATTCTTCTCAGTTCTATATCGCTCAATGGTCTTTCTTTTTTTAAAGCTTCTCTTTCGTATGAAGCCGTGATTGCTTCTCATCAATATTATTCTTCACTAGTCAAATTGTTTCTCAAAAATGAATTTTTCCATTTCACATAGTTTTTTTTATAAATGAATTATTCGTTTAATCCTGAGCAGCCAATTAAGCTACAACGAACGATTGCCGCATGACTGTTAAATGAAAATTGATTGGTATTTCGCTTTCAGGAATATCCACACCTATAATGTGGCTACAACGACGAAACAAGCGTCGGTGAAAGCAAAGACATGTGGCTTCTTATTTCAAAATGGAGACAAGGACAAAGATCGGTATGAAAGGTTGGGTATTTCTTCTTTACGTGAGATAGACATGTGACTTTACGTAAGATAAACATGTGTTCGGAAAATTGAAAGAGAAATTTTATGTTATGCGAGAAACTTTTCCTCGAAAACTTGATTCGTTCCACTCTTGCATTTTTTCTTCTTCTTCCATCTAACCTTTTAAGCAAGCCACTAATTAATAACATAATCTTTAAAAAAGTTTTCTTTCACAATTGTAATTTTTGTTCAGAATGTGATCAACCACCGCACATTCGAAGCCCTCAAATTTTGATAAGACTCTATAGCTGCCGACTTGACAACACAACTCTCACTGTGCCGTATTACTTTATACCGTAAATGTCAGGCCCCAGACCGGGCCCTAGAAATCATCTTCGAGATCTATAAGGACTTAGAAGAGTGAAAGAAGGTCGACCTGTTTCTGGTGGTGCACTGCACCCGAAGCAACAGGTCGGCCTTTGTGGTCGTGAAACTCCTCATGGAGTTTCACGGCCTTTCAAAAAGAAAAGCGATCTACCAATATGAGGAAGCGAGCGGGATCGAAATGAAAGAATTCATCGTCGGCATATAAGTGTCAGTTTTCAAACATTTGTTTTTCTAATTTTTTTTGAAACTCAAGATATAGTGAGAGTCCGCGGGTTTTGGTGTGATGTCACCTATCTTGTGGCTCCAAACACAAACATTAAGGTTGACAAGTTTATTGGGTCAAGACATTATAACATGGGAAGCATGAAAGATTACATTACGATTTCACATGAAGCGATAATTACGGTGAAAGCGTTGATCACGTTATAAAGTAGCTGAGCGAATTAATTAGCATTAATATTACAAATCATGAACACAGATAACAGGATGGGGGGTGGTGAGCAACGGGTCCCCGACCGGAATCGGGCCCGGTCTCTCTTCTCTTTTCTATGACGAGTGAATGGGCGCGTTTATAGTGCCCCACGCCAAAGCAATCTCTGGTTTATAAGATTTGATGCAGAGATAGAAATATGGGGCAAGGTCCCATAGCTGAGTAATAATAGAGAAGAGCGATTTGCTACAAAGACCTATCAGATATTCACACCTCCAACCTTTACCCCAGGTCCGTCCTCGGCCCGAAAAATTGAGAATAATTTAGTTATACCGTAAAAGTTCTTAGTATAAAATATAGTGTCGACCATCAATAAAAGCAAGAATTTGGTTAAAGTATTGAAAAACAATTTTGAAAAATGAACAAATCGAATTAATTGCTACAACTACTCAGTGCTCGGGCAGAATATACAGGCTTCAGTCTTAAAACAAACTCAATATCCCATCTTCAGCCCTCCTCTCTCTCATCCCCTTGCTTTCTCACTAAGTTATTGTTCTTTTTTTGAAGTTTGAATGCTGTTCTTGCTGTGACCTCGTGATTTAATGTCTGTTTTTTTGTTCTTCTCTCCCTTTGTGGGAAGTGCGTTCTAATTATTATGTGTTCTCTCGACCTATTTTAGTGTCACACCTAATTGTGTAAATGAATAAATAAGTAAATACAGGGTGGCCATATATTCGCAAACGCGTTTACAAACGTTTATCTCAGTGCATAAGTGAGCAAGAGTGTTCAAATTTGTACATTTATCAGCACACATTAATAAAAACATTAAGTCAAAAAATCATTCAATTCGGTCCCCTTTGGCACACGGACGAAGGTACTTTTCGTCGATCTTCGACCACTCCTCCTGCAGGGATTTTTTTAAAGACTCCAGATTCAAGTGAGGATGAGCATTGACTTTGCTCTCAAGGTAGGACCACACGGAATAGTCCAGCGGATTGAGGTCGGGCGTTGAGGAGGGCCATTCTGCGCTGGAGATGAAGTCGGGAAAATGAGCGTTGCAACATGCCTGTGTTCCGATAGCCTTGTGAGCAGGCGCAGAATCTTGCTGTAAGACCCAAGGTGTATTACGGTAGTGGGAAGCAGACCAAGGAAGCAATACTTTTCGAAGAATCTGTTGGCGGTAGTATTCCTGATTAATTTTGGCTCCTGGTTCGAACAAAACAAGGAGAGTTTTGCCGGTGGCGGACACTCCGTCCCAAACCATGAATTTTGCAGGATGGGAAGCTCTATAAAAATTGTTTTGGATGGTTTTCACTATTCTAATAGAAAAGAAAATACCTGCTAAGAGGAAGTACCAAAGTCTGTTTCGCCCCTGCTCAGACAGACCTTGGTGCTCTCTGGGTGGGGCTCATCAGTGAGTGCCCAGAGAGTGACAATATAATAAATGAAGGTAATGAAAATATAGATTAAAATAAAAAATTAAAAAATAAAAATGTTAAAACTAACTTAGAATGTTAAAGACTAACTAAAAACTAAAGAGAATGAAATAAATTATGTGAATAACAAATATGTAAGATAAGGAAAAATTAAAAGGGAAGAAAATAAAAGGGAAGAAAATAAAAGACGAATGGGATAGTGAAGAGGGAAACTAGAGAACAGGAAGTACATAATAAGGTTAGTGAGCGAAATGTTAAAATAAGATATGGGATATTAGACTATGAAGTGACCTGTGAAGGAGAAGAAGAAATATTGACGTGTGTGAGAAAATGTGCAATTATTGGAATAGGTGGAAAGGAAATTTTCAAAGTGTGAGAGAAGAAGAGTCTAGTTATTGAGATAAGAAGACATGTGAATTTAGAGAAAAGTATCCAATAGTAGACAATGAAAGGGGAGCGATATAGGAAGTTGCATCGATCGAAATGACCGAAGATAGGGAAGATGAATGGACATGTGTGAGAACACGATATAAAGAGAACTCATTGAAATGTGTGATAA